>CM032449.1:38061066-38468493 GCA_019049505.1 Pachyrhynchus sulphureomaculatus | reverse complement strand
CTTCGTTATCATCATCGTCATCACTGTCTTTTTTATTAGCATTTTTGCATACACTTTTAATTATTCTTGGTCAGTCATTTCATCTTCCACACTATCACTGTTTAACCATTCACAAACATCGGTTTCCGGAACACTTTTACATCCTGATATTCTTGTAATAATTTGATGTAAACTTTTATTATCTTCTGTTTCTGCCTCTGAGTAATGTCTCTCATCTGTGGAATCAATTTGACCAAGATTTTTACTTAATTCCAGGCTGAAGCTATCCAATATATAACATTTTTCAAATTTATCTTTTTTAGACAATCAATAAGAATGCCACCTTCATCTACGTCTTCTAAAATATGCTCCAATAACAAACACATGTAATTGCATTTTAAATTTTCCAGTACACCCTGATCCATACCCTGAATGAGAGAAGTTACAGCAGGAGGCACAAACATTGCGTTTATTTCCCCACTTTCAAGTTGCTCCGCACTTGGGTGAGTGGGGGACATTATCTAGTAACAGAATACATTTTCTAGGATATCCATGTTTTTTTAAAAAAAGTTCCACTTGGGGAATAAAATCTCCAAAAAAAACCAGTCTTTAAATAGAGTCGCGTTTATCCAGGCATTGTTTTGATTTTTATACCCAAACAGAAAAAAGCATTGCGACGAATATTCTTAAAGGTTCGATGGATTTGCTGACTTACCAATACATAATAATGGGAGTTTTGTGTCTTCAGAAGCATTACTGCAATGCAAGAACAGTAAGACGTTCTTTGCTACGTTTGTTACCAGGTGCTCCAGCTTCCGTTTTTGAAGCTAAGGTATTTGATGGCAACATTTTTGTAGTGCAAGCCTGTTTTATCGCAATTATAGATTTGGTCTGGTTGTGTAAACCATGTTCTTTCATAAGCTGCTCAAAATTGTCTGCAATTTTTTTTGCAGCAGATACCTCCGCCGATTAATCTTTCTCCACAAACTTTCAGTTGACGTACACCATGTCTTTTTTTCCACCTGTCTAGCCATCCATCACTTGCAGAAATATTTACAGGCGCTTCGATAACCGGCTACTTTTCGCTTAAACTCACTGCCTTATGTTTTAAAAATTGTTCCTGAAATTGGTATTCCACGTTCTCGATTCTATGTAAAAACCATAAAAATAAAGTATATATAATACTTTTTGGTAGTCACCCGCTTTTTCATACTTTTTCGTGCCTGTGTGGGCGATGACAAAACACTACACCATTTTTTAAGTTTTTCGCGATTCTTTCTCCACTCTGAAACATTACTCACGGCTACACCTAAACCCTTCGCTATATTTTTCAAAAGTTCACCATTATCTAAACGTTGAATTGCTTCAAGTTTCTCTTTTAAGGTAATAACAATACTTTTACGCTTATTATTATGACGCTCCATTTTGTAAAATATCTAATAAAACAAAAACTATTACCTCTGCGATAATAATAGACGTAATGAGTAACTTATAACACTCATCGACTAACCAAAACATAGACAGCGGTGAAATTCTAGATGTCGGGGAGTCCCGGACGCGTTAAGAAAACCACTCATCGTATGTTTCGAATAATGGGGATTTTTTCGTTTAATGGGGACACAATTTGCTTTTTAACAATTTGTTTCGGATAAGCCGAATTGTACTGTATCTGTATATATATATATATATATATATTATATATATATATATATATTATATATATATCATATATATATATATATAATATATATATAGTACAATTCCGGTTATCCGAATCGCGATTATCTGAAATCCGGCTTATTATTTATATATATATATATATATATATATATATATTATATATATATATATAATATATACATATATATATATATATATATATATATATATATATATATATACATATATAATCAAATCCATTAGACAAGAAGTTCGAAAATTACCAATCCAAAGAACAAGCAGGCTTGTTGAACTTGTTGACCTAAGGAAGGTTTTCACACAATGGAATACTGGGCAATTGAGAAAGTGATGAAAAATGCGAGAATCGATCAATGGTATATTAACATACTAAAAAAAATCAACGATAAAAACTGAAAGTGAGATTACACGAGAATACCAAGGAAGTAAAAATAAAGAGAGATGTTAGACAGAGTGATATCATATCACAAGAGAGGGTGGATTTCAAATGTAAATTTGGGACAGGAGGTTACAATCGGAAAAGTGAATCAAGAAATGGAAGTCAATCGAAGGATACGTCTGGGCTGGGCGGCTTACGGTAAAATGAAGCAAGTCTTTCAGTCCAAACTGCCTTTAAAACTTAAAAGTAAAACATATAACGAATGCATTCTACCAGTAACAACATGTGGTATCGAAACTTGGGTTCTGACACGGAAAGTTTTTAGAAAATTGCCAAATTCACCAGAGAACAATTGAAACGAAAACCCTATCACTAAGGGACTCTGCAAACCAAACGATTGGGTCAGGAATCAAACAGGGGTCCACGACATAATTAAAAGGATATCTTTCCTCAAGTGAAACTGGGCTGGCTATGTGGCCAGAAATACTGATAACTCGAGCGGAAAAAAAGTGACCAGATGGAGACCTTGGGGGGGGGGGAGAAGTACTGGCAGACCTCAACAACGTTAGTATGACGATATTAAAAAAATCAGTGGGGCTCAATTGGTATCATACTGAAGCACATGAGAGAGGCCTATATCCAAAGAATAGAGAATGGCTAGAGGATATATATATATATATATATATATATATATATATATATATATATATATATATATATATATATATATATATATATATATATATTTTCAACCTTTTTAGAGTCAAGAAATCTAAAAATATCATTATTTTGAATTATCTGTAATCAAAAGGGGGTTAAAGGAGTGGAGAGAAGAGTTAAAGCAGTTACACTGTATATATTATGATTTACGACGTTTTTTGGGTTTGTTTTAGTTGGGGAACCTGAAAATTGTTTTATTTTTTTCATTATTTTTATTATTTGGGCTGAAACATGTAAAGGGTTAAACGGGTGGTTCAAGGAGATTATATATATATATATATATATATATATATATATATATATATATATATATTATATATATATATATATGTTTTGACGAATGTTCTCACGAATGTGAAATGTAGTAGTGGTTTTTTTTCGGGTATTCCGTGTTAACTTAAAGTCCCTTGATGGACAGTTTCGCTAATGTTTCTATGGAATCTCATCCATCTTTTCAAAGGGTTGATCATTGGTCGGTGTCTTGGCGTTGAAAGTCCTTAGTCCCAGTCCATCAAGGGACTTTAAGCTCACACGGGATACCCGAAAAAAGACTAATAATATATATATAAATATATATATATATATATATATATATATATATATATATATATATATATATATACTTATGTTATACATCTTTTTCAGTTTTCTGGGAGTTGTGGAACCTGATAGTCAAAGTTTTTTTTTTAATTTTAAGTTAATCATCAAACGTATCATGAGTCAAAGTAGTGAGGAAAGAAGTTAAAGGGTTGCTCCATATATATTGTGTTATACGTTCGTTTTGGGTTTCTTTAAGTCAAGGAATCGAAAAATCGTTTTACTGTATTCCAATATTTTTAATTAAAAATCAAACGTATACAAAGTTGAAAAAATAGGGAATTAAAGAAATTGTTCTTGTATATTTCGTGTCACACGTCGTTTTCTGATTTCCTTAATTAGAGGTGTCTGAAAATTGTATTATTTTTTGACTATTTATAATTTTAATAAAATCAGTATGTCGAGAAGATTGAGTATGATTACGAATAATCCTTAGAAAATCGTTAGTATTATTCCATTGTTTACTTGTGTTAGTTTAAGCTGCTTTCCTAATCTCAATACCCAAAATTATTAACAATTTATTTTGTCCAAAATAATTGCCAATTTTTTTGAATTAAACATTAATTTGTTTCTAGAAAATATCTCTAAATTTTGCATCTGTATGATCGCATTATGCTTCTTAGATGTCTCCCAGTGGAAGGAAATAAACTATACTAAAACGTGTTTGTTCTGTTTACGGCCAACATCACCCCCATAACCATCCTGGTAGTTGTGGCTCCCTACTCTGGGGGTTTATAGAGGGCATTTTAGTTTATTAAAATGATATTGTAATACATTGTACCTAGTAAGTAGGTCATGCATTCCAATTATTACAAAGCTCTATTTTACAATTACAAAAAGAAATAAGAGATAAAACAGGTGTTTTGTTGAAAGTCCAAAATAATTTAAAATAATAAAGTCATTTTATTTTATCCTTCATCACGGTTTAAAAGTGTCAGGGACTCTCCGACATGCTGGGCGGAGGATTTCCGACAATTATTATTTTACAATAATAACATAGGTATAAAAAAAAAATCTTTGTCTTTTAAGTGAGACACGTATTTTCTTTAATATTTTTTTATGCTGGATCCAAAAAAATCATACAAAAAAAGACATCCACCGTGAGGTTTTTCCAGAAAAACACACTTAAAGTTGCCAGAAAACATTAAATTGAAAAAAAATACATTTTAATAAATAATGTAAAACTGTATAAATAAAATTATAGAATAAAACTATTATTTCGTACACCTTTAAATGTTCTGAATCTACATTTATCATAAAAACTT
This sequence comes from Pachyrhynchus sulphureomaculatus, assembly GCA_019049505.1. Lineage (NCBI taxonomy): Eukaryota > Metazoa > Arthropoda > Insecta > Coleoptera > Curculionidae > Pachyrhynchus > Pachyrhynchus sulphureomaculatus. The sequence continues at coordinate 38,463,855 of CM032449.1, read as the reverse complement.
AAAAGTATTAAGTTTTTAGTATTCATGTTTAACAAAAACACGCATACACCACATTTAACTAAGCTATGTAGCAAAATGCTGTTTAAAAAAATTGTTTTTAATTTTTATTAATATTGAACAAAAACTATTGTTTCCAGTGTTTTTTGAAGTTTTTAATCTGACTTGACATTAAAAAATAAAGTTTTATGTTCAGTTTCAACAAAAAACTCGCTTTTAACACTTACAAGGGTGCTATGTGGTTGGTAAAAAATGCTTTTTTAAGTAAATGTTCTTTCCGAACAAAACTATCATTTCTAGTAGTTTTTTAAGTTTCAAATTCGAATTTGATATCAAAACATGAGGAATGGTGTTTAGTGTTGAAAAAAAAATATCCGTTCAGTATTTAAGAACAAAAGGTTGCAAAATGGAGCCTAATGTATAACCCTTGACAGTTTTAGAAGTACATTTTGTGGGATACATTGATTGACTGAATATGGGGGAATGTGAGTGAGACAGTAATTGAATAAGCGAGCGAGCGAGTGACCCAGCGAGCGAGTGAGTGAGTGAGCGAGTGACTGAGTGTAGAAGTGAGTGAGTGTAGAAGTGAGTGGGTGAGCATGAGGATATGTGGATGAGTGAGTATGGGGGCATGTAAATGAGTGAGTGTGTAAGTGACTGAGGGAGCGAGTAAGTGAGTGAGTGAGCCAGTCAGTTTTGTTTAATATTAATAAAAATTTTTAAAAAAATAATTTGGCGGTTGCACGCATTTATTTTAAACAGCATTTTGCTACGTAGCTTAGTTAAAGGTGGTGTATGTGTGTTTTTTGTTAAACATGAACACTAACACCTAATATTTTTAAGTTTTTATGATAAATGTATATTCAGAACATTTAAAGATGTCCGTAATAATAGTTTTATTCCATAATTTTAATGATTATACAGTTTTACATTATTTATTAAGATGTATTTGTTCCAATTTAATAGTTTTCTGGCAACTTTAAGAGTGTTTTCTGAAAAAAACCTTACGTTGAGTTTCTTTTTTTTGGATTTGGCATAAAAATATACTTAAGAAAACACTTGTCTCACTTAAAACACAGAGAATTTTTTTTGTATACCTCTATAATCTAATATAGATTTTTAAATTAGAACTTTAAAACACAAATAAATCTGAATTGAAGCAGCAAATATTTATTATAAACTTTCGCCGTAAATCCGCCGTTAGGTTCTTCCGACCCTAAACTACTTTCGCCATTGAGCATCCTACCGATTAGTGCCAAGAGAGGCGCCTAAACCGCGCCAGATTTGGCTCTACAAATTTGCTAAATGGAATATTTCGAACTTTTTCTTGGTTAAACGTTTATTTTAGATCCGACGACCCATCTGACTACGCTACGGAGTTTTCCGATGTTAATTTGGCCGGTATGGAAGCTTATATTCCTTTTTCAAAGAATAAGCCCTCCCAGCTGCAAGCTTTGGTTCGACTAAAAATGCAAAGAAGCTTTTGCTTCTGAACATCTTGCCTACCGACAACGGCGTGAATATCCTAACGTCATAAATCGTAACGTCTTTGTTCGTGCTCGAAACAGATGCAAAGAAATTATCGACGAAGCCAAAGAGGCACACGATCAACGAATTAAAAACAAACTTCTTTCCTTCCCCAACAATTCCAGATTCTTTTGAACAGTCGTTAATGCCACTAGTTAAAATTTCACTAAATCCAGTATTCCACCTCTCAAACGGTCAGACAATATTCTTGCAAACAACATCTGTTGAGAAAGCCAATATTATTTTATTTTTGAAACCGTTTAAGGGGGGGAATACATGTAGAACTTTCTAAATTTTTTTTTTTTTTTTGATAAAATATTAGGAATATGTCCTTGAAATTTTAGAAAAAAATTCCAAGTTTTAAAGGAGTTATAGTATATAAACGGGACGACCATTCGAGCAGCATTGTTGTCTCGAGTGAAAGTAGCAGGTATACGCGATCGCTCATGGGACCTTATTTTCTTCTTCTTAATATTTGTATTACAGCTGCTTACCGTTACTAATTTCTTTGAAGAGGCTGAGGGGTTATTATATAGCCCTGGAATCGCTGATTAACAGGTAAGTTGGAGATATTAAGCAGTTTTCATTCAACGAAACTTTAAAACGTGTTTCTTTCGAAACCGCATTTTCAAAACTTGCGGAAACTCTCATTTAACTATTAAACCGATCCTAATGAAATTTTGACTATTACTTTATAACATTATTAACTTTTGAACCTAAATGTTTTGGAAAATGACCTCAAAATTCTTTTATTGAAAAAATAATAAAAAAAGTGAAAAAATCCTTTTTTTTTAAACTCGCACAACATTTCTGAATTTTCAGTTTTTTTAGGTTCATATAGAGGCTACAAATATAAAACATTATATATTTCAGACTGGTCTTTTTCAGATCAATACAGCAGGTACTACATTGCTCGCAAAGGCGCAAGATGCCATCATAATCGTGAATACTTTAATTACTTGTAAAAAAATGCATTTATTCAGCTGAAAGTATATTTAAATAAATAGCATACTTACAAAAGTATAAATTCATTCTTTCCGTCTGAAAAAAATTCCCGAAAATCATGCTTTTTTGGCCTTCTAATTGTATCGCCCCCCTTAAAGATGACATCTTAGTTCCATTGTCATCAAATTTACTTTATAAAAACTGCCTTAAAACTATCCTGCCTTACTATTAAATTACTTATTTAATTATTTAAATGATTTAGTTTATTTTTATAAAATACTATTTGTCGAAATTTTTCCGCCCATCACTCTCGAACATACACATAACATATATATAACAGCTTTACTATAAAATAACTACATGAGTATTCTTGAACAAGTCTTATTAGTAATTCGATACTATTTTTAGACGAATAAACTATCGTTTAACAGTTTCTACTATAAATTTTGCAAAATGGTAAAAGCCAAAAAATTTATTTTGATTAAAAAATGTGAAGGTTTTCCTAAATCGACTGATTTTAAATTGTTAGAAGAGGAACTGCCGCCTATAAAGGAGGGAGGTAAGTGTATTATTTCCATTGAAACTTAAAAAAAATACTTCTACACAAATAAAAAATTTATACTCGATTTTCAATCTATCGAATCTATCTCTTTTTCCCTTTATAATTCTCATATAGCTATCTCTACAAAAAGACAAACACGTAGAAGAAAACGTCGCCGTAAAACGAAGCCGGCTAACGACCGCTGGCACGTTAAAAATGTACCTCATCGGGTTTCTCAGAGATACCGCGCAAGTAAAAGTTGTATTGTTCCATAGAACAATATTAGGGAAAGATATGCGCGGTATCTCTGAGAAACTCGATGAAGTACATTTTAACATTTTAAACCAGCCGGCTTCGCTTTGAGGCGACGTTTTGTTTCGCGTGTTTTTCTTTCTGTAGCGAGAGCTATATTTCGTGGCGTGGATCTTTTTCAAGAAAATTGAAATATGTGCACTTTTTACTTTCTTTGCTAAAGGAAAGCATTGTATTCGTCAATGAGACTTTAAGATTTTTGCTTTCTTCACGCTTAGATTTTTTTCGATTTCCGTCGGTTTGTCGGTTTATTGGTTCGATAACTCTAGAATGAAATAAGATAACAGTTTCACACTTGCGCATTTAATGGTACTTCTCCTGTTTTTTTTTTTGTTGAAACAAGAGTTGATTCGTATATATCGTGTAATACAATCTGTCAAGTAAGAACGTGTCCGCGATAATTCATTTTTGGTAAATGTGATTCTAGGGATTTAACAATAAATCTATAGAAGGAACCTTTGTCTACGACGCATTTTAGTAAAAGTATCAGTTGATTCCGGACTTTTATCACGTAAAATCTAAAATGAGTGGATTATTTGCGCGTCGGTTCGAGGCAGTCTTTCTTTGTTCCCATCGGTTTGTGAAGAAGTGGGTAAATAATTTTAACGAGACGAGAAATGTCGACGACTCGCCAAAGCAACAAAATTAAGAAAATCGGGTTTGAATGTTTCCTATGAGACCATTCGACGACATCTTCGTGCTCATGATGTCAAATTCCGAAGCAAGTTGAAGAAACCTGTATTCACGTCGCAAAGCGGCTCGCTCGGGCCTACTATACTAGAGTGGCCCTCACAATCGCCGGACGCCGACCCTATTAAAAACGTTTGGTCCCTTGTAAAAAAAAAGCGCAGAGGAAAGACTCTGGGGACTTTGACTCAGTTGTCTCGCGAGATTCGAAAAATTTGGAGATCATTGCCGTAGTAAGCAGAAAATCTCGTCGATTGCATGACTCGAAGATATGAGGCGGATTACACTGGGAAACAAAATTGTAACTTTGTCGTGCCCCATGGACTTTTATGATATTACTTTAATAGGTGGTTGGCAGTAAAAACAAACATTAAAAAAAATCTGTTAGCCAAGAATTTTCTCTTAAGTAATTTAAAATATTTTAAAAAACAATGACCTCCTAAACCAAAAAGGTAAAAAAGTTTGATTATGAAATTACGATCTAAAATTTTCTAGCAAATTTAGATCCTGGTTGGTCCCTTTTGATTGTCCAGCAGTAATCTGCCAACATATTTGGGTTCCATTTGCCCTGGTAATGTTTATCTATCTTAGAAATATCCTGATGGAACCTTTCTCCGTGCTCATCGCTCACAGCCCCTAAATTCTGAGGAAAAAAAATCCAGGTGTGAGTCTAAAAAATGAATCTTGAGTGACATGTTGCAACCCAATGCTTGATAAGCCAACAACAGCTCGCTAACCAACTCTCTGTAGCTCTCACTCTTATGGTTACCCAAAAAATTTGCAACATTCTTAAAAGATTTCCATGCTGGTTTTTCTAAATCGCTCAATTTTTCTTCGAATACCGGATCTTTTATTTAACTCCCTGATTTGAGGTACTACGAAAATACCCTCTTTTATCTTTGCATCACTTATTTGGGGAATTTTTCTTTTAGATCCACTCCCATTGCGATCCATTGCCTTTACAAAATTTTTGATCAGGCCTAATTTGATATGCAATGGTGGAAGAGGTACTACAAGGGGTAAATACTTCACATTTTTTTGTTCAGGAATTAAAGATGCACGCGTAGGCCATATTTGTTTATGATATTGGTTTGTTCTGTCTCGACTGTCCCATTCATATAAAAAGCAGCAGAATTTAGTATAACCTAGCTGAAGTCCAACTAATAGGGCAACAACTTTTAAATCGCCACAGATTTTGAAAGAATATGTACTGTACTTGATTTTTTCAAGTAATAACTTCATGTTTTCATAAGTTTCTTTCATATTAGCAGCATGGGCCAGAGGTACAGTTATGCAGTAACACTGCTTTTAGACTTGTTTTAGAAGAGTCAATGAATAAACGCCACTGGGAGGGATCAAAATCGATTTCCAAAATGTTCATAATCCCATTTATATCATTACAATACACCAAGTCCCCGTCTTGAGAAAAGTATGATCTGAAGTGTTGATCACGATTTCGAAAATAGCTGATTTTAGTTTCATGATGTAGCAAATTCCATCCTTTTAATCGAGATCCTAATAGTTCTGCTTTTTTGACAAATTTAAAATCGCGAACCAAATCGTTTAGGTCTCCTTGAGTTATCAAGTGTGGCTTGGTTAGAATTTCTTCAAACTCAGAGTCATCGTCCTCATCATCACATTGGCTTGAAGTGGAGGATTGTGTATCGTCAATCTCAACGGACTCAGATGCAACTGCTATAGGAAATTTTCACTATGAGGGACTGGTCTCATGGCTGAAGGTAAATTAGGGTAAATAACTGTGTGTTTTTTCTTGAAATTTATACTATTTACGTCAGTAAGACAAAAATAGCAGTCCGAAATGTGATCTCTTGGTTCGGTCCAAATCATGGGTACAGCAAACGGCATATGACGGGACCCTTTCTTCTAATCGGTTAAATTCTTCACACACGTTATGCAACAAATATGAGGGGCCCAGGACTTGTCTTGATGGGCCACTGCGAAACCAAAATACCGGTGATAACTCTCCAAGACTAGTTTTGTGAAATTTCGTCTTTGTTTTTTGAAAGTCAGTTCACCACAAACATAATAAAAAGAGTTAGGATCGTTACTACACTTTCTCGACATGTTAACGCAGTTAATAAACCACAATATTTTAATGAAATCACAGACAAATAGTTTTATGACTATTTCTTCGCGAACGTTCCTTTGCTTTTATTGCCGTAGTACTAGTTATAAGTATTACCGTATCACAAGAAAACTGAGGCTAATTGAAACACAACAACTGCAGTTTAATAATGAGGGTAGTTAGCTATCAAAGTTCGTGTGGCATGACTAGTGTTGACCAGTGTTATTGATCCATTAATGTTCTCGAATCACATTTCTTCAAGAATACGAGTGGTCACGTTCTTACTTGACAGACTACATGTCCTTTTTAGGTTTTTTGAAGTCGAGAAATCCAAAAAATTAGGTTGTCTTCGATTAATTTCAATTTTCGTTCAAGAAAGGGCTGAAAGGGTATGGGAGTTGTTTAATATTATATAATTTAAACAGCCTTTTAAATAATTTATAGGTTTTTTTGGACAAATTTCAAGCATATTATTTATGGTAACATATGTAAGGGGTTAAAGAGGTGGATAGAGGGTGAGAAAGTTTGCTTCTTATGTATGGTGTTATAGGTATTTTTTTCGGGTTTTTGGAGTCGAGGAATCTGAAAATTAAGTTATTTTTACATTATTCTTAATTTTAATGGAGAAGGGTGGAAAAGAGGTGGAGTGGTCAGATATGATACAGTTGTAATATTATGAAAATTTCCAGATTTTCAACTGCGATAACGAATAATTATTTATTTACTATAGATAAATATGCAGCGTAGTGGTGCGGAAAGAAATCAGAAGGGTAAAATTATTTTTTTCATTATTTTTAATATTAACAGCAAGAAAGGGTGAAAGCGATCATTAAATGTTGTATATTTTCAATATTATTGTGAGAATTTTTCCTGTTTTTTGAGTGGGATATTCAACAAAACATAAGCTAATTATATATAGTAAAAAATGCATGAGGTGAAAGGAAGGGGTAGGGGGTTTGACGGATGGTTGCGTATATATCATATTCAGTGTGCTTTTTTCATTATTTTCAATTTTAATAGAAGTAGTACAGTATGTAGAAGGGTTTGAGATTTGGTTACAGAGTCACCTAAAAAAATTTTAAGTTGGTTATAGAACAAGTTTTAGAAATACAAACAGTATATATATTATTGTTTATACTTCCCCTGCTAAAGTATTGTATTCGCCAAAAAATAATCTTCGTGATTTTAGCTTTTCTTTACGTTTTGGGGTTCTTAGATCACGAAAAACATGTTTTCGCATGTCCATCGGTGTGTCTGTCAATCTGTTGGCATCATAATTCTTAAACAAAATAAGATTATAATACTTGAAATAGAAACGGATCCTATAGTTTTTGAGCGATATGGTTTTAGGAGAAGGGATGAAAAGGGTGTGTGTCGATATGTTGTATGATTTTAATTGTATTATGGAAATTTACTTCCTCTTCACTGAGAATCTCAAATTTGCCGAGCTGCATATTTGCAAGAAAAGTACTGGGTATATCACGTTACCAATTTTTTTAAGTTGTACTTGGAAAGTACCTAATTATCACCCAAAAACCAGAAACTCACATATATTATAATATTAAAAGAAATATAATTTTTTAGAGTTCTTGGCTGAAGCAATTTATTTAAGCGTAGACCCCTACATGAGATTATATATGCCCAAAATACCAGTAAAAAGTACTATGGTAGGAACACAAATAGCAAGGCAAGTAAATATTCGGATACAAGTGTATTTTATTGGTAACTATTAAAGATTTCGAATGGTTGTGAAACAAAAATATTTAACAACAATAATAACAATAGTAATAATTGTTTATACTGGTATCGATACGTAGACGATATAATTGTATGCTTTACAGGGACAGATAGACAATTATCACGCTTTTTACAGTACTTTAATTCTTTACACAGAAATATCAGTTTTACAATAGAAGAAGCAGTCGAAGTGAAAATCAACTTAACAATCAGTAAAACCCGGAAAAAAACGTGAATTTGCAATATATCACAAACCCTCTTATACAGATACCACAACTCACAATAGTTCTCACCACCCCAATCAACACAAGCTCGCTGCCTATTATAGCTTCGTACACAGATTAACTAACATTCTCTTATCAAAATATAATTTTACTAAAGAATTAAACTACATAAAACAAGTAGCTGTTAACAACGGTTATTCAGTAATCTTAATCGAAAAGGAAAGAAAGTTTTTAAATCAAAAAAACATCAACGTAACTTACAAAACAAATAATACTATAAGGAAATATCTCAAAAACTAAAAACCGTAAATCAATAAAAATAATAAATCAGGGGTATATCAAATAACATAAGGGTCATGTCCTAAAACATACATGGGACTAACTGGACGAACGTTTATACATAGAATTACAGAACACGAAAAAAGTTTCACCCATAAAAAATCTAATTCAACATATGCAAGTCATCTTTTAATTGATAACCACACGTTTAATAAGAATTTTAAAATTTTATATACCGGACCAAAAGGTTTATAACTAAGCCTTTTAGAAACATTGCAAATAAATCGATTAAGGACTACAAGTATTCTTCTTAACGACCAGGTAGATTTAAATAATTCATTATTATTCAATTTATTTTCATAATATCATTTCTGTGTGGGTTTCCCAATATATATATATATATATATATATATATATATATATATATATATATATATATATATATATATATATATATATATATATATATATATATAATTTTAAACAGGTGTAATAGTGTAATAAATAAATAATATAAAATTGTAAACATTAAAAATATTCAGTGTTATTCTGTCTGTTATAAATTCACTATTAAAGATAAAATTACCACATTGTGGTACAGCACCAGTAACTGCAGGATTTTGTTCGTTAAAACTGACTTGCAGAATCTTTAGAGAATCACTGAAGATGATCACCATGTTCTTTTTTGCGATTTTGTCACGTTTGCAAAAGCAAGAGATTCCTATTTAGACAGGGAGTCATGGTTAATCTCCCGTCGCTACGCCAATCGCATATGTTTCTTGCCCTTCACAGAGCGCTAAAAGATTAGCTCAACATTTCGCAGTTCGTTGTTTTTGGAGATCATTCAAAAGTTTGAAGACCCATTTTACAGTTTTTATTCATACCGAGATAGATTCTTTAATATTCATATCCTTTATCACTTCTTGCTCCAGCGTAATTGTTGCTGAAGTGACTTATTCTGCAGGGATTTTTTTTTTTTTTTTTTTTTTTTTTTATGGGTCTAGCACACGTGCTGCGGGAAAGTCCCTAAAGCGCTCCAGGAGCGGCACGAGTGCGGAAAAAGCGATTCACGTTGTTCTTGAATCGCTGTAAATTGAACTCGGTGGGAAACACAGCGCTGGGCAAATTTATTCCAAAGGGATGACGTTCTCCATATAAAAGATTGCTTGAAAAGCGTTGTACGCGGAGTAACAAGCTGAACCTCATACGGATGCGAAGCACCAGCGCGACGTGTATTTCTAACATGCACCGCTTTGGGAGGAATTAAGCGGGCTACATCCTTCGAACACTTTCCATGAAAATACTTGTAGAACAGACTCAAGTCGCCAACCGTTCTTCGATGTTCCAGCGAATCAAGGCCGCCGGTCAATTCCGGGTCCCCAATCAGACGGACCGCTCTTCTCTGAACAGAATCCAACAAATGCAGTGTATGTTTGGGAGCGGAGCCCCAAACGTGGGAGCAGTATTCCATAGTTGGTCGAATTTGGGCTTTGTAAAGAATTAACAGTTGCTGTGGGGTGTAAAGCTTTCTGGTTCTAAATAATATTCCCAACTTTTGAGAAGCTCTCCTTGCTATGCCTGCAACATGTTCATGCCAAGATATATTTGCTCCCAAACTAACGCCCAACAAATTGAGCGACGATGCTAGGGGAATGGAGTGCCCCGACATAACTATGTCGGGTTCAGCAACGTTAACTTTTTTAGAAAAAACTGCCGCTTGGGTTTTTGTAGCGTTAAATTCCACTTGGTTACTGTCACCCCAAGATAGAATTTCTTCCAGGTCTTTGTTAAGTTGAACGACCTCCTGCTGTCTGCGGATACTCGCCTGAGCAACCGATGTCCGAGCGTTCAAGGTGAATGAAGAGACAAGCGTACTGTCATCTGCAAAGCTATAGACTGGATTCCCGGTCTTTTCCAGCAGATCGTTAATGTAAATGAGAAAGAGAGTAGGAGACAGTATGGAGCCCTGGGGCACACCGGCGTTGATAGTGAGGGTGTTAGAAAGAAATCCGTCGACCGCCACTCGTAAAGAACGCTCTCTGAGGAAACATGAGAGCCACAAACAGAACCTTTCAGACATACCATAAGAGCGTAACTTAGCCAACAGTCCATCGTGCCAAACACGGTCGAATGCCTTGGATATGTCAAAATGTTCAATTGCGTTGTTCCAAACATGTGTTACATAAGTCAGAAGATCTCCTGTTGATCTATATTTACGAAAACCATATTGGTGATCGCTAATAATATTGAATCGTTCAAGATATTTTAGAAGATGCTCATTGATAACCTTTTCCATGACTTTCGATATTATTGAAAGCAGTGCGACTGGTCGGTAGTTATTTGGCAAGGTCTTCTTACCTTTTTTAGGTATCGGCTGAACCGTGGCACATTTCCAGCAGGACGGAAATATTCCCTTTCTGTAGGATAGGTTAAAAAGTCTACAGAAAACTGGTGTTAGTTCCCTTGCACAGTTTTTGAGAACTATGGCAGGTATTCCGTCAGCGCCAGAAGCCTTCTTGGTGTCTAGCTTCATTAAAATACGCTTTATGATGCGCTGTCTGAAGACAACATCGGGCATCCTTGACTGCAATATGGGAATAGTAGGTGGTGTTTTTCCTTGGAAATCGACAGTAGAATGTGAAGCAAAGAGTTCAGGGATACCCTGACAAGCATCAACTTCAACCGAATCTCTCTCTAGTTGAAACTGCTTAGATCGTTCTTTAACTGTCAAAGATGATGGGAAAGATTTGTCTTACACAGCGTCTAAACGTCGTTTAATTTCTGCCGTGCTTTCAACTTCTGTGGTCACAAATTAAATGACCGCACGATACACGAACCTAAAGATTTTAAAATATCGCGCAACAGTATCTCTATTTACGACTATAGCTGAAGTGATATTGATTGTCAAACCCATAGAGTTAACACCCCTTTTATTCAGAAGAGTCTAACTGACCTGGACCCTAAATTATCCAGAAGAAAGTTTTGTAACTTGAATCTTTTCTATAAATATGTGAATATATGGGAAATAACATACGTTGCGTCAACTCACCACTTTCGCATAATGTTCGGCTTGTCACTCCTCTTCAGGAATTTTTTTATCTGAATTACTGCATCTGTCTGAAATGCAGTACGTACGAGTGATCTCCACTTGCTCTCGCACATACACCTGAAGTGCCCATAAAATTGTAAATTTCACTTAATATATTGTGCTTGCAAACCGACAATTTGTATCTATCGACCACAGTAATGGAAAATTTGTAAATAATATATTACATATGTTTAGGATAACTGAGAGTAAGAATAGCAATTTCCCAGTTGGTAAATATGTTATTGGATTATTCGGTTGGAGAACACATACTATTAGTAATGGAGTGGATCAAAGCGAACAATTTCCAACCACGCTTTTACCAGATATTCCAGACCTTCCATTATCTTTGTTTCTTGGAGCGGTGGGTATGCCCGGGTAAGAACATTTAATATTTATGACTATAGTATATTTGTTTGGAGTTGATAGCAGAATACTATCATTGTAGATGCAAATACATGTTGGGGTGCGCCCAAAAAAAAAGCAATTTCTTATGCATTTTACTGGATTTTGCTACCTGTTTTAAATTATTTTTAAGGGTTCACCCTATTTTAGGCAGAAAACCTCTACTATACAATAGAGTCATAAAATGTAAATGAGAGTTCATTGGTAGCTTAGCCGTCCAAGCGTAACCTGCTTTTAGTGTTTAATAAATAAAATTATCTTAAAAATAAAGTTATAGAAATATAAGATTTATTACCAAAAATTTTGTAATCTATAAATCTATATATACGAGGCATGTTTTTTAAGTAAGTACCGTTTTGCGATTCCGCCGCCGCAGCGATACGGTCGGCGTTCCGCGCATGCGCGCTGGTAACCTACATCTCATGTCTACGCACTGACGGCATTACAGTCTGATTCTTCATTGTATACGTTGTTTACTGAGTGTTTAAGATGCCTCCGACAATCGTGAGTCCCGCCGATTGTGAAGTACGGGCTGTTATACGATTTCTTAGTGCTAAAGGCGTAAAACCGATCGATATTCATCGTGAGATCTGTGAAGTTTACGGACAAAACATTATGAGTGATGGAATGGTAAGGAAATGGGTGAGAGCATTTAAAGATGGCCGCACAAATGTGCATGATGAAGAACGGAGTTCCTTCGGTCGTTAATGAAGATTTGGTGCAGAAAGTGGACGAAAAGGTGAGAGAAAACAGACGCTTTACAATTTCATCATTGTGCGACTGCTTTCCTCAATATTCTCGTAGTGTTTTGTATCGCATTGTGACCGAGAACTTGAATTACCGGAAATTGTGTTCACGTTGGGTTCCAAAAATGTTGACGGATTTGCACAAAACCCAACGTTTAGGCAGTGCATTGACTTTCCTTGAGCGGTACCACAATGAAGGTGAACATTTTTTAGACCAAATTGTTACTGGTGACGAAACATGGGTGGCCTACGTCACACCAGAATCGAAACAACAATCCATGGAATGGCGACATTCATCATCACCCAAAAAAGTGAAGTTTAAGCAAACAATTTCTGCCCGCAAAATCATGTGCACAGTTTTTTGGGACAGAAAAGGAGTATTGCTAGTGGAGTTTCTGCCTCGTAATGAGACAATCAATGCAGCGTCTTATTGTGAGACATTGAACAATCTGCGTCGTGCAATCCAGAACAAAAGACGTGGCAAGTTGAGTAAGGGTATCGTTTTGCTGCATGACAATGCCCGTCCACATGTGGCTAATCGGACCAAAGATCTCATCAAATCTTTTAAATGGGAAACTCTAGATCATCCTCCATACAGCCCTGATCTGGCGCCCAGCGACTACCATTTGTTCCTGCACTTGAAGAAGCACCTGGGTGGTCAGCGTCTTCAAGACGATAACGAAGTCAAAACATTTGTGATACAGTGGTTAACAAGTCAGGCGGCAGAATTTTATGAGGAGGGTATTCAAAAACTGGTGCCACGTTATGACAAGTGCCTCAATATTCACGGAAATTATGTAGAAAAGTAGATTAAGGTACAGGCTTTCATGTAAAAATAAAATTATAGCGATATCTTTGCACGTCTTTTTTTAATTCCAAAACGGTACTTACTTAAAAAACATGCCTCGTATATATATATATATATATATATATATATATATATATATATATATATATATATATATATACAAATTCACAATTCACGATATATAAGTACTTTAATTACAATCAAAAACAATCATCATCTTCAAAATCTGAAGACTCGACTTCTCTTAAATTGATAATTAAGGGTTCTATTTCCACAGTTTCTTCGATGTATTCGTCAAGTTTTCACATTTTATTTTCTTCTTCTATAACATATCAAATGGCACTTTTCCAATTATCCTCTTTGATCCTCTCTATTCCGGCGAGTAATATTTGCTTTACGTCTTGAAGTTTGAACGTGGTGTTTTCCCTTGCAACGAAACCTTTCATTTGTGCCCAAATTAGCTTTATGGGATTCAATTCGCAATGATATGGAGGTAATCTAAGCATTGTGATATTCCTTTCCTTTGCCATCTCATTGACTGCGTATTTCTTGAACTGTGCCTTATTTTGTTTCGCAATTTTGAGAAGTTCCGCTTTTAACATACCATCTGTATGTTTGAGATTTTTGTCTCTTATCCATTGAAGAATATCCGCTTTCTTCCATGAATATGTCAGGAGTCGTTCCAATAATCGAGAATGGTATGGGGCATTGTCTAATACTATAACTGATTCTGCGGGAGTACATTCAATCATTTGTTGGAAGCCCTCCTCAAAAACATCCGCCGTCATCTCCTCATGGTAATCTTTAGTTGACTTTGATTCGAATTCCAACAAACCACCGTCGAGCAATTCGTTTTCACTACTAATATGTGCTATAATTAGCCTGCGACCTTTTCCTGAAGGGGGTTGTAATCCAGTTGACTGTGTGTTCACTGTGTGTCCCTCGTTAACCCATGTCTCGTCTAAATAAAAACATTTCTTTCTTGAAATTTTCTGATTGCTCGCAGATATTCTCTTCTACAACAAATTATTTCTATTTTAACGATAAGAACAGATTTTATATTGTGTTTTTCCCAATGAAAATTCAGGTTATGAAAGATTTTCCATAATTTCCATTTTTTTTAAATCTGGTAAATCCTGGTCTTCTCTGATTTCTTGCAAAACTTTATGTAGTGTAGGTATTTGTTTCTTAATAAAAAAACGATGTACTTTTCTTCTTATTGCGTTTTTAAAGTCTTCATCGACCTCTAAGGGTTCCAGTCCTTTGTGATTCTGAGGTTCGTTGCAAAGACCGGGTTTTCTTTCTTTTAGAAATCTATAAATAGTTGCTGTTCCAACTCCCGTCATGTTGGCACAGGTTTCTACAATTTCATGGCTTGTTGGTTGTTGATGCACTAGGGCATCGTGGACGTTAAGTATCATTGTTTTTTCTCGCAGGGAAAATGCAGATTTACAGACTCCGCGAAGTTTAACCGGGGCAAAATTGAAAGTTGAAGCCATCGCTGTTCTGATTTGAGCTAAGCATATTATAGTTTTTTGCTTTATTTTTATACTTACACAGAATATTTTTATTCCCTACAAAGACACCTACCAACCGATAAGTACTTTGGTTAATTATGGTATATTCCAAATAATTTGATTGTATCTATTATCATTAAGCTTTATAACACTGTAGATTTCTAGTTCTTAAGAATGGTTAATTGTGCTCGTTTAGGCCTTTATCACACAAATAAGATTTTTAGTTTCATGATTTACTCATTAAAATAAACTTTGAAATGCGTTGATTTATATAACTTATTGTAAAGTTTAGAAGGCATATAATAAAACATTTTTTAGAAAAAGGTCACTCTGTTGTATGGAGATAGAAAATAAAGGTGATTAAAACTAACAATGCAAATAATTAGTAGAGAAATTTCGGGCGCTTATGGTTTATAACATTTTAATGTTTATAACCCATGTAGTGTGATATCAACTCCAAACAAACGAACTACATCTATAATATATATAAAATGCAACGTCTCTCTGTCTGTCTGTCTGTCTGTCCGTTAGTGCGCTTATCTCTGGAGAATCACTTATCCGATTTACGTACTTTTTTTTAAAAACGTACATATGTTCTCTGGCCAGCTTATAGGCTATATTTTATTACGATAGGTAGCATAAGGAATGAGCAGTGACGTGAATGAAGTCGGAAAAAAGTTTGCTGCTAGCGCGTTCGTTTGCGATACACAGCCTAAACCATTAAATATGGAACAATATTATGTAGCAGAGAATATCTATAATCTATAATCTATAATATATATAAAAAATGCAATGTCTCTCTGTCTGTCTGTCTGTCCATTAGTGCGTTTATCACGCGCGAACCATTTATCCGATTTACCTGTCTTTTTTTAAATTCATACATATATTGTTTGGCCAGGTTATAGATATATATTTTATTACATCTATAATATATATAAAATGCAACGTATCTCTGTCTGTCTGTCTGTCTGTTCGTTAGTGCGCTTATCACTGGAGAACCGCTTATCCGATTTACGTGCTTTTTTTTAAACATACATATGTTCTCTGGCCAGGTTATAGAATATATTTTATTATGTTAGGTGACATAAGGAATAAGCAGTGACGATAATAGTGAATCAAGTCGGAGAAAAGTTTGCTGCTAGCGCGTTCTCTTGCAATACACTGCCTAAAGCATTAAATATGGAACAATATCATGTTGCAAAGAACATAATATATATAAAATGTAAGGTCTCTCTGTCTGTCTGTCTGTTCGTTAGTGCGCTTATCACTCGAGAACCACTTATCTGATTTACGTGTTTTTATAAATTTATACATATATATAATTCGATATAAGCCTAGATCATGGGAGATAAGGTGAGATAATGGGAGATAAGGAGAAATAATGGGATATAAGGTGAGACAATGGGAAATAAGTATAATGGGAGATAAGTCTAGATAATGGGAGTTATGGTGAGATAATGGGAGATAAGGAGAAATAGTGGGAAATAAGGAGAAATATTGCGAGATAAAGAGAAATAATGGGAAATGAGCAGAGATAAGCCTAGATAATGGAAATTATGTAGAGATAATAGGAGATAAGGAGAAATATTGGGAGATAAGGGGAAATAATGAGAGATATTTTATTACGTTAGATAACATAAAGAATAAGCAGTGACGATAGTAGTGAACCAAGTCCACGCGAGCGGAGCCGCGGGCCCGGCTAGTATTAATACAAAATTTCATTAAGACCCTATTAGTTATTTTTTATCTGATGCAGGAAACGACAAACAAACTGGAGTCTACAAAAGGTTGTTTAGGCCTTTACATACATACGTATACTTACCAATTACTTTTTCAAAAACAGTATAGAATATTAAGAAACTCGCTGGCTTAATCTTAATCTGAGAATTCTAATGAGCCAATTTATTAGTGAACAAGAAAGACATAATTAGTTCTCGAGTGTCCATTGCACTTTAGCTTCCACATTTGAACAGTGACTTACCATATAAACATGAAAAAAGCAGAATACACGTTACGTTGGCATTTTGAAATCTTTGGCACAATGATACTACACAACACTTATCACTACACCTAACACTTTTTTTTTATACCCAACGCGCAATTCACCAACCACGTTGGCATTATCAGTAGCAGTTAATTAACGCTTCTCATGATGCTAACATGGTTAGTGAAACGCGAGTCGAGTGCAAAAATAAAGTGTTTGGTGTAGTGGTGATAACTGTTGTGTAGCAGAATACAGAGTATCCTTTAAATAAGATAAAATAAACTATCGCATTATTTTAAAAGCGTCTAATTGCTAAAGCTGCACTCATTTCCGTCGGTCCGTATGTCGTCGGTCTGTTGGCATGATAACTCTCTAATGAAACGGGATATCAATTTCAAATTTGATATATAATATTTATATTAATATATAATACCTGATGAGATGATGACCTATAGTTTTTGAATTCTTGGATGAAGGAAGGTGATTTGGATGTGCTTCTAGTGATTCTTTTCGAGCAGCAGTTTCTAAAGTTAGTTTAGCTATATGCAGCGCCAACCTTCGTGAGAAGAAAAAAGCTTTTGAGTGAGTTTGCTTAATGTGAAGGAGTTCAAAAGGGTGGGTCAATAAAGTTTGTATGGTTTTAACACTAATATGGTAATTTTTCCTGGTTTTTTGTTAAGATAATAAACAAATATTTTTGTTTATTGTCTCAACATTGTTGAGACGATAATGTACGCTTGTACATTTATAGAAACACATATAAGGGATAAAAGTGATGAAGGAGAAGATTAGAGGGGTTGTTTTGTACATATAGCAGGTTTTTTGATGGGAGAATTGGAAAATTTAAATTATAATCACATATAATAAAACATGAAAGTGTCCAAAAGCTTCAAAAAATGAGATCGAATAGTGACTTCGTATTAATCGAATTATAGGTTTTTTTCAGGGTCCTCTCAGTCAAGGAATCGCAACATTACATTTTCTTTTTCTCATTAGTTTCATCATTAACATGGGAAGGGGATCAGTGGGTATCACTGTATCCTTTCAATAGTATTATAAGATTTTTCCTGGTTCTTAATTGGGGTATTGGGTATTTATTATAAAAAAAAAAGTTGAAAGGTATAGAGTAGAGGGTTAAAAGAATGTTTGCCTATATATCGTAACATAACATGTAAGCTGAAAAGTTTTTGGTCTAGCTACTTAAAAAGCATTTTTTTACAAAATTCGATTTTATTCGTCAATATAGTCTCCTTCAAGAGCAATACAATCAGTCCAACGCTTTTCTCGCATTTTTATACCTTTCTTGTAGAAGGATTTGTCTTTGCCTTCAAAATAGGCCTCAGTTTCGGCGATAACTTCTTCATTAGAGCTAAATCTCTTTCACGCGAGCTTTTTTTTGAGGTCTGCGAATAGATAAAAGTCGCTAGGGCCCAAATCTTTAGAATACGGTGGATGAGGAAGCAATTCGAACTTCAATTCATGCAATTTTACCATCGCAAAAAACCATTGACTTGTGACACGGTGCATTGTCTTGATGAAAGAGCACTTTTTTCTTGTTCATTTGGGGCCGTTTCTTTGCGATTTCTGCCTTCAAACCCATCAATAACTTTATATAATATTCGCTCTTGATGGTTTTTCCCTTCTCAGCATAGTCGATGAAAATTATTCCATGCGCATCCCAAAATACAGCGGCAGAAACCTTTCCAGACGACTGTTGTGTCTTTGGTCGCTTCGGCTTTCACCGGCTGCTGTCCACTCAGCTGACTGCCGATTTGATTCCGGTGTGTAATGGTGGATTCATGTTTCATCCATTGTCATATATCGCCCGAATCATCAACATGTTGTTGTTTTTGTTCCCCTGCGAGAAAACGCGATACCCATTTCGAACAGAGCTTTCTCATGCCCAAATGTTCATGCAAAATAGGACCAATACCTTCTTTTGATATTTTTGGGCTATCTCACGCAATTTCACTTTACGATCATCCAAAACAATTTTGTGGATTTTTCAATGTTTTCCGGTGTAACCACCACATTTGGAGGTCCAGAGCGTTCAGTATGATTTGTATCTGTACGACCGCGTTTAAATTCAGCATACCAGTACGTGATGAGTGATTTTTCGGGAGCAGAGTCCCCGTAACACTTATCAAGCCATTGCTTTGCTTGAACGGTATTTTTTTCCAATCAAAAAACAATGTTTAATAAACACACTAAATTGGATTTTTTCCATTGTTTTGAAAATATCAAAAGTAGCGTCACTTAAACCACTGTAACTTGTAAACTAATCGTCGAAATGTCATAAAATTTTGACACGTATCGTTTGAAGGTTAGTACTTCCTAAAAATCATATGAGCTTTTTAAAAAGGGCGTTTTTACATCATTTCGAACAAAAATAATATGTGAAAGTAATGAGATCTCATCACAGAGGCACAAAAAAAAATGTGAAGTTGAGTATAGAACAAGTTTAAGATATACAAACTGTTAAGTTGGCGGAAACGCACTTATGGCACACAAGGAAAATTACTGTATTTACTTAACTTGCAAACAGGAAACATTGTATTCGTAAGGAAATTAAACTCCGAAATGTTTGCTTTTTTCTTCACGTCTTAGGGCTTTTAGATCACAAAAACGTATTCTCTATTTCTCGTCGGCCTACCAATCTGACTGTCTATCTCTGGGCACGCTAACTCTCGAACTAATTGATAATACACTATATGGTTTCATTTAACACGGATCCTAGGATTTAATGTTCATTCATTTTTACCGATTTTAGTTTCATTCGAAAACTCATTCATATCTTTCTTTCTAATGATACCAAATTCCATAGCATATCTCATGCTTTTTACTGATTAAAATGATTAAAAGAGGAAACAAAGAGAGCAAGGATTGAAAATAGGGGTAAGAGAAAGGGAAAAGTAAACGACTTTTAAGTTTAACAATTAAATTTACTGATAAAAACCAAAATCAATATTTTGTATTACCCCCCCCTAGTCCTTATTACTGCTTCCAGCCGGTTTTTCATGGAGTGGGTGAGCTTTTTCACAACTCTCTGTGGGATTCTTTCCCACTCTTCCGCTGTCACAACCTGTAAGCCGCTCAGCGATACATGGGCTGGATTTCTGGCTCGAATCCTTCTTTTGAGCTCATCCCACATATGCTCGATTGGATTGAGGTCAGGCCAGTCTCATGTGGGTATTCCCACTTCCGCCAGATATTGCCGCACCGATGCAGCAGCATGTGGCCTCGCATTTTCGTGCATTAGCATGAAGCTATCGCCAACAAACCTAGAGCAAGGAACGACGTGTCCCTGCTGGATCTCCTCGATATACCGGTGAGCAATTAATCCACCGCTACGAGTCTCATCAGTCACGAAAACCAAATCGCTTTTCGCATTCAGTGAGATGCCTCCCCACACCATGACAGAACCTCCTCCATAGGCGACCGTTTCAGTAATGCAGCACTACGCACAGCCCCCCCCCCCAGGCCTCCTATAGACTCGTCTTTTCCCATCATATAGGCACATTCGGGACTCGTCGGAGAATAAAACGGAGTGCCATTGCTCTAAGGTCCAGTCGACATGTTCTCGGGCAAAATCTGAGTCGCGCTTGTCGATGGGCTGGCAATTTGGATCCGTTAGCTGGTCTCTTCGGACTTAGGTTAGCTTCTTTAAATCTTCTTCTGACCGCGAACTTGTCGGAGCGCCTGCTGGACCTCAACGCCAGTCAAGTGACAATTTCTTAGAGTTGTGTTGACAATGAAACAGTTGTCTCGCTCCGAGGTATACCTTCTTCTTCCTGATCCTGGTCTCTGTGTTAAGGCGCCAGTTTCTTGGTAACGTCTGTAGACTTTGGAGACAGCTGACTGGCTCAGGTGCAGTTGCTCAGCAACTACACGTTCTTGCGATGACGTAATTATTGAGCAGGTATAACAGAGATGTTGACGATCCAAGTTCCGATAAAGGAATGATAGGAAAATGGAGTTGCATGTGTTTTTAAAGGGATGAATAGCGCGCAACGAGTACGTTGCCGAGCGAGCAAAAATGGTTCTATTGCGTAAAACCGTTTTAATCAGTAAAACTTTTTGGAAATTCAAATGTTTTTGGTATTATTGGAAAGAGCAGAAAATCAGCATTCTAATGATAAAAATAAAAATAACATGACTGTTTGAAAATTGAATTCAAAGATCGGTGTTAAATGAAGCAAAAGCGTTTGATTCGATTTTTTGCTCGCCAGTACTTGAAGTTTGAATGAAACCTATAGTTCTTAATTGATGTCATTTCAGGGGGAGAAGGTGAAAGAGGTGAAAGGTTACTTACTTTTTATTTGAGAAAGTCAAATTCAGTACTTATTACCGAACTGTTTGCCAGGAAAATACTAATTCCAAACAAATGAATTATCCTGATGACCCTGACATTACCTAACGCTGAAACTATGCACTGTTGAGTAGAAATTGCGCGGAGGTCGTTCAGATTCCACGTCGACCTTTTTCGCACAGTTTCCGCTCATGGAAACATTTATAAAAATAATTTCCAAAAATGAAATTTAAAAAATGAACATTTTCTCTGTAAAGTAAATGATGTATAAAACCAAATAATCTTATATATTTTAAAATCCCATGTTAAAAATTAAATTCTTTTAGTTAAATTCGTATCAGGAAAGTAGTTGATAACACAGCCCCACAAAAAAAAAAGTGGGGTATACTTTTGATGCGATATATCAGATCCGTAGTATTTTTGCCCGCTGATCACGAATCTGACGTCAGAATATCGCCATCACATCTCAATTTTTTTCTAACCTCAAAAAATAGGTAAAAATTAGTAAAAATTAAGAAAAAATATACTCCTAAAAAATTGATTCAAGCTTTTTCATGAATCCAAAGACGTATTAATATGTATTCGGACACGCTAAGCTAATATTCATCGGTTGGATTGAGCCATACAGTTCTGTTTTCTTTCTAACCTCAATAAATCAGACAGATATAGTGCTTCTCGAATGCAAAAACGAATTCAAATTAAAATTCAACCGATCCTTACCAAATTTGGTACACGGGGATTTTTTGGGTCGCTGATCACGAATCTGAGGTTGGATTTGCAAAATTCAAGATGGCAGATGTTTTCGCGCCATTTTGAACGCCGAGAAAATTCATCGGTCGATTTTTATTCTTCTACCTGCATCCAGGGCACCTCCACGTGGTGACGGTGGGCAACGGTGTTACTCCACTAACCGGCAGAGTCCCTGGACAACGGCTTAGATGCCGTCATGGCAGGTAGAAGAAAGAGAATTACGATGCAGGGACTCGGAAACCCAGTATCGGCGGTTGGTCAGGGTGGGAAAGCGGGCCCGCAGCCGTCGTCATCCAGCGACCGTAGCTCTTCATGTGTGGGTGACTTGGCTCATGTAGAGTATAATGCTACAAGAAAACGGTCTCACGGTAC
Source organism: Pachyrhynchus sulphureomaculatus (assembly GCA_019049505.1). Lineage (NCBI taxonomy): Eukaryota > Metazoa > Arthropoda > Insecta > Coleoptera > Curculionidae > Pachyrhynchus > Pachyrhynchus sulphureomaculatus. The sequence continues at coordinate 38,441,544 of CM032449.1, read as the reverse complement.
AAGGACTTTTCATAAGTGCGATAAAAACAGTGATTCATTTTGTTATATTTGCTGTCAACACGTATTGAGTAAAATGGGGTCACCGATAACGGATAAGATTAAAACCTTATATAAGGATTGTTTTAACATTGAAATACAGCACCAGGATACAGATTGGGTTCCCCACATCATTTGCAGTTCTTGCAAAATAATGTTGTACATCAATAAGAAGGCGATTAAATATTCCAGACCAGCAATATGGAATAGACCATACAGTGAAAATGATTGCTACTTTTGTATGAATGTTGTATCTAGGCATAACCGAAAAAATAAAAGCACTATTACTTATAACGATGTTTCGACAGTAACAAGACCAACTAAACTAATTCCGCCTCCTGAACCACTTGATGCTGATGTTATGGAAACAAATGATTTCACCTTATCAGTTCATGCCGAAAACATTGAGACTGTCGAAAAAGATTCAAACGCTGTTACTAATGAATGTTCTAGTGACAACCTATCATATACTAGTGACACAGAGAAAGAATTTCTACCATACAACCGTAAACCAGAACCAATACTCGTATCACAGTCAGAACTTAGTGATCTAGTCAGAGATTTAGGCTTATCCAAAGATGGTTCAGAGCATCTTGCTTCCTTTTTAAAGAAAAGACATTTACTTAAGCCAGAAGCTACGATTTCTTATTACAGAAACAGAGATGAAGAATTTCGAAAATATTTCACAATGGACGAGGAATTGTCACTTTCATATTGTACCGATGTAAAAGGTCTAATGGATGAATTTCAAAATAACTCATACGATCCTGAAGAATGGAGACTGTTCATTGATTCTTCTAAACGGAGCATTAAGGCAGTTTTGCTGCATAATACCAACGTTTACGCTCCCATTCCGATTGCTCATTCCACAATTATGGAAGAGCAATATGAAAAAATGAAGCAGCTTTTGATAAAAATAAAATATGCTGATCATAACTGGAAAATTTGTGGAGATCTGAAAATTGTAACAATATTGCTTGGCCAACAGTCAGGGTTTACACTTTATCCCTGTTATAAATGTCTGTGGAATAGCAGAGACAGGGAACGTCATTATAAGAAAAAAATTTGGCCAACAAGAGAATCGTTCACTCCTGGTGAAAATAATGTATTGTTTCCACCATTGGTAGATCCAGGAAAAGTTCTTATTCCCCCCGCTTCACATTAAGCTTGGACTTATGAAGCAATTCGCGAGAGCATTAGATACAAACGGCCCATGTTTCAAATATTTGCATAAAAAATTTCCGAAATTTTCTGAAGCTAAAATTAAGGCAGGCGTATTTGATGGGCCACAAATAAGAAAATTGTTTCAAGATTCATTATTTGTTACTAAAATGAATAAAGTTGAAAAAGCTGCTGGGCTTAGTTTTAAAGAAGTCGCAACAAACTTTTTGGGAAATAATAAAAGTCCTAAGTACAAAGAAATAGTCGAGAAAATGGTAAAAAATTTTCAAACAATAGGTTGCTTAATGAATCTAAAATTACATTTCCTGGACTCCCACATTGATGATTTCCCAGATAATCTTGGTGACTACAGTGAGGAGCAAGGGGAACGTTTTCACCAAGATCTGAAAATCATAGAAAATCGGTATCAAGGACGATGGGATGACCATATGCTAGCGGACTATTGCTGGTCGCTAAAAAGAGAAACAAGTCCTCAAAAGCGTTTGGGCAGAAAGCCTTTGAATAGGTCATTCGCGGAAAAAAGAACAAGATACAGCCAAAAAAAGGAAAGTTAGGCGCGGGTCTAACCTTCGCAATTCTAGGGCTTAAGGGTCTACTATTTGAGAGTATATGGTTTAAAAGTCCTGGTTTTGAGTTTATTGGGTCTCATTTTTACAGTTACAGGGTTATTGAGGTCTATTTTTTGAGGTTACAGGGTGTGGGAGTCTAAGGTTTCAGGGTTTAGGGATTAAGAGTATCAGGTTTGAGGATTCCCCAACTGTATACCAAATTTGGTAGGAATCGGTTGGTTTTCAAAAATTTTGTACGCCATCTTGGATCCGCCATTTTGAATTTTGCAAATCCGACCTCAGATTCATGATCAGCAACCAAAAAAACCCCCGTGTACCAAATTTGGTAAGAATCGGTTGAATTTTAATTTGAATTCGTTTTTGCATTCGAGAAGCACTATATCTGTCTGATTTATTGAGGTTAGAAAGAAAACAGAACTGTATGGCTTAATTCAACCGATGAATATTAGCTTAGCGTGTCCGAATACATATTAATACATCTTTGGATTCATGAAAAAGCTTGAATCAATTTTTTAGGAGTATATTTTTCTTAATTTTTACTAATTTTTACCTATTTTTTGAGGTTAGAAAAAAATTGAGATGTAATGGCGATATTCTGACGTCAGATTCGTGATCAGCGGGCAAAAATACTACGGATCTGATATATCGCATCAAAAGTATACCCCACTTTTTTTTTTTTTTGTGCGGCTGTGTAATAAATGATTTGTTTTTTTTTCAGAAATACTGCATTCTTTGGACTAGAAACATGTCAACCTAAACCAGGAGAGACTGTAGTAGTTAGTGGTGCGGCTGGAGCTGTTGGTAGCCATGTTGGACAGTTAGCAAAAATAAAAGGTACATATTAAGCACTTATAGTAAATAAAAGTGAATTAATCGCTAGGCATATAACTATGAATTTATAGTTTTCGTTACATTGGAGATGGACAATAGTGGTCCACATTACTGACGATATATTTTATCGCCCCTTATACGAGGGCCGAGCTTTTATCAATGACCACTAGATGGCGCTATTGAGATGTGATATTACCATTGTTGTAAAATTAGACATTTGTTAGTGTTAAAACAGTGGCAGCTCAGAAATTGGCAGAATAGTTTGTTTACAGTGAACTTTAAAAAAAAAAACAGTTTTGTGAACAAATGGAAATTTCACGTGAAGGTTTTCGTTGAATGATTTTTTTTTACTAAAGCCATACCTCAATAAAAATGCCTCGAATCGCTTCGTTCAACTTTCAATAATGAATCACCATCAGAAAAGGCTGTTTACAGTTAGTTTACAGAATTTCGTCATGGTCGTGCTTCCGTCAGCGATGAATTTCGTGAAAGTCGACCAAAATCGGTTGTTGTGAGAGGATCGGCACGTGACTTACCGTGAGATAGAGGCATCCTTAGGGATATCGAAGACTGTAGTACATTCGATTTTGCTTGAACACTTAGCTGTGAAAAAATCTGTTCCCGATGGATTTCGCATAATTTGAGCGAAACTCAGAAACAGGCTCATATCCATTGATGTAAGGAAATGCTCAAAAAATTCGACAGAGGACATACAAAATCCGTATACAACATCGTAACAGAAGACAAAACTTGGATAAATTCATATCAGCATGAAACTAAGCAACAAATAACTATCTAGGTGTTCCAAGATGAACCGAATTCAACAAAAGTGGTTCGTTCGCGAAGAACTTCCAAGATAATGATCGCTTGTTTCTTTGGTTATACTGAACATGTTGCAACCGTTGCTTTAGAGGAGGCAATTAATGCTGAATGGTATACAACAATTTGTTTGCCAGAAGTCGATAAAATCAGGAAAAATAACCGAAAACGTCGCATCATTCTTCATCATGACAATGCCAGCTCTCACACAGCACGTCAAACAACTGATTATTTGACGGAGAAAAACATAGCGACTTCTTTTTGTTCCTAAATGTCAAAAGAAAAATGCGTGGACAGCGATTTTTATCACCTCAAGAAGCTGTTGAATCCTTCCAAAACCATGTTTTTGAGGTACCAACTCAGAGTGAGAAAAATGTTTTGAGAATTGTTTCGAGCGCATGCAACAGGGTATAAATTTAAAGGCGGATATTTTGAGAAACAATAAAACGATTTGTACCAAAACAAATTTTTTCTTTCATTGGTTTTGTAAAAACTTAAAAGGTAGCTCTCGTAGCAGTTATCAACCATCTTGACAGTAGGAAAGCAGAGAATGGCGGGAACAGAGAACACGCTAGATGTTGTCAAAGGGTAGCTAAAAAGCGCCAATTTTAAAAGCAAAACCTTAAATTGGATATGGGATGTCCTAAAACTAGTAATTCTTGTTTTTAACTTCGCGGTATTAACGCAGCTTAGGATTGTTTGAATGATCTATTACCACAGATGTGCGCAATAACTGGCCAAAATTTGTATTCAATTATTTTGATTAATTATTTAAAATCTTTTTAAACCACTTGGTCCATTAAAAGTAAGTATCGTATTGTTTTATGATACCTAAACAACATCTTAAACTGAATCGTTTGTGAGGAATGTCTTTTTTTCCTTCATATTTACTAATTCTTAATATACGCAATCGAGACCAATAGATTTTATTAAACAAAAAAACTTGAAAAAATATACAAAAACGCATACTGACAAAAATGAAAGGTTATTTATTACTATCTAGGGTTTCGTTCGAATAAACTTCGACTATTCGCATTCTAATTATGTATTTTGGAAGCTCGTTGGGTCAAATTTAAAATTAGTAAAATTACTCTAAGACTAAATTCATCCATACTTATCTCATCCAAACCTGGTAACAAACTAAGACACCAACCATGTCATCTATGTCATATCCTGGTTTCGATTTCGGGTAAATATTTATATAATATTGAGGAACAAATCTTAGCAGATAAAAGATAAAATACAAATAACCATTAGCTATCATTATCTAATAATTATGATGATAAATAGTGGCATTAAAAGATAAATCTAACTAAGTACAATTAAGTATAAACTCAGTGTTTGTCAATAAATATAGTCAAGTATGAAAAGATAAAATGTGGCAATTCTACACAATCATTTCTTCGGTGTTTATCTTAAAATTATGCAATTTTACAGTGCCGTGCTGGCGAATATTCGCTATAGTATGTAACTCTTTTTTGTTTTTCTCGACTATCTTGACGAGGAAATACTCATTCCGGCCGACATCCAATGTTTGATGTAACACGTTCGAGGACAAGAAAATATATGTTTATACGTCATCCCGCCATGACCGCCTAGGTCTTCCCCTTTTCCTTCTTCCAAGTGGACGTCACTCTGTGATTTTCTTAATCCGCGTTCTGTCCTCACTTCTTCTTACGTGACCATACCATTTCAACCGTTTTTCTTCTATGGTATGTACTGCGTCTTTTGTTATTCCCGTTCTCGTTCTTATTTCCTCGTTCCTAATCCTATCAATCCGTGTCACCCTACAACACCTTCTCCAACATTCCATCTCTACCGCGTTTATTTTTGATTTATATTTCTTGTTAAGTATCCATGTTTCTGACCCGTATGTCATGATACTTTCAATGATTGTTTCGTATATTCTGACTTTGTTTTCGTTATGTGCTTATCCCATAGTATTGAGTTTAACTGTCTGATGCAGGTTCTCGTTTGTCCCAGTCTCGATTTCATTTCTTCTTTGGATGTTGCTTCTTTTGTTATTATGGTGCCCAGGTACTTAAATTTTCCAGTTTCTTTAATTGTTACGTCCTCTTCAATTTCTAGATTTTCTATTTCTCCTGTCTTAGTTGTTAGGTATTCCGTCTTATTAAAATTTATGTCTAGCTCAGCTTTGTCATACTCTTCCTTCAGTTTCCTCACCATATAGCTGAGATCTTCTTCGACCTGTGCCATGACGACTTTGTCATCTGCGCAACTCAAGCTGTATAAGTAGTCGCCTCTTACTGGAACTCCCATACCTTGACATTTATTCTTCCAGTTTTCAAGGTCTGTTCCAGTTAGATTTTGAACAGTGTCGGAGAGATTGTACACCCTTGTAATAGTACTTTGGTTGTTCCCCCGTGTGGCCCCAAACTTATTACCAATTTTTACTCTGTTAATTTTATTTCTATATATCTATTTTACTGCTTTTATTAATACTTTATCGATTCCCATGTCTGACATTGCTTTCCTGCTTTCCAGAGGTGACTTCTAGCGACTGAATCGTAAGCTTTGCTTATATCAATGACGGCCCATTCATTAGGTATTCTTTCTCCATTTATAGCCCTATGGAACATGCTTCTTATTATTCGATGCAGTTTCTCTGATCCGTATTTGATTAATTCATTGGACATTCCTCCTGGTCCAGCCGCTTTCCGGCTTTTCAACGATTTTATGGCCTTCTTTACATCCTCATATTTTATCTCTACCTCCTCGTTTTCGTTTTGTTGTTGTTCGACATCTTCGTCTCTATTCAAGAACCCTGGTCTGTCTTCTGTCAGTAGTTTTTTTTATAATAGTTATCCCATTGGCTTCCCTAAATGTATTGTATATGAGATTTTTCTTTAGAGTTCAATTTCATAGCTCTGATCGTTCTTCATTCCTCCGTACTTCGTGTTCCACCTATATAGTGTTCGATGTCTTCACACGCTTTTTCCCATTTCTCGTTCTTCTCTTTATTTATTAATCTTTTCGTTTCTCTATTTTTCTCTCTATACCTTCTTAAATCCTCCTCTGACTTGATGTTCATCCATTTCTCAGTTTCTTCTTTTCCCCGATGACATTTTTTGTTGTTTCATTAATAGTGTCGATGCTTTGTTTGTTTTCCTTGTCATCTTCTCCTAAGGCTTCGTAGGTGGCTTCCATAATACTTTCTTTGACGTGCTCGTATGTTTCTTCTAAACTGTCATAATCAAAATCTGTTCGTTTTTTTATCTAGTCTGCGCTTGTAGAGATCTCTTATTGTCTCATCCTGCAAAAATTGTATTTTGAATTTCTTTTCTTTCTTAATTACTTCCGTATACAACATAATACTAAAATGAAATAACTCGCCTAAAATATTGACCTAAAGTTTGGAACTATCTTCTTCTTGAAGTGCCAAATCCGATACGGACTCCAAAGACAAAGAGGACCTAAAAAGTAATGCCGTTTCCAAACGGCCAAAGTGAGAAGGTTTTACTAGGTATGATACTACGGATAGTTTGTCATTGCCATCCCGAGAGAGACGACCGTGATGTTGCAAAGTTTTTTTTTTAAATTTATTATTTTTTTCGAGTCGAGATTCTAACGTAGGTTTCCGGCATAGAAGGCAGATACCTTATCCACTACGCTATGACCTCCGAACTAACTGCTTGATTAAAAATAACAGTCCTATCCGATATACTAGGCGTCTTAAAAAAATTAAGACGCGCACTCGCTCATGCTCGTAGTTCTTTTTGTTCTTCTATAATTTCATTTCTTCGAAACTAAGTTGCAAACTCGTCATCTCGTTCTCGTATCCCGCCATTTTCTGTGGAAAAATTGCAACTGTTCTGCTAGATTTTGTCAAACTTGCTATAAGATCCAGCAGTAGCATGTATTGCCAGTAATTTAGAAAACTTTTGTCTATGTATATCCATTATTTCTTCAATAGAACTTAGAAATAAATCTGGTCTACTACACTGGTAAGCAAAGAAATCAACTCAAACTTCATTTAACGCGGATTCTAGGATATATTTTTACGGATTTTAGTATCATTTGAAAGTGATTGATGAATAATTCTTTCTAATGACACCAATTTCCATAGCATACCTCATGCTTTTTACTGATTAAAATGATTGAAAGGGGAAACAAGGATTGAAAATTTATTGATAAAAACCAAATCAGTATTTTGTATTCTAGTCGACATATTCTCGGGCAAATCTGAGTCGCGTTTGTCGATGGGTTGCTGTCAATTTGAGTCCGTTAGCTGATCTTTTCAGAGTTAGCTTAGCTTCTTTAAATCTTCTTCTGACTGACCAATGATTGTTCCTGAATATTCTTATTTTCTACCGTCTAGGTTGCAAAGTTATTGGTATAGCTGGATCTGACGAAAAAGGAAAATGGTTAACAAAAGATTTGGGCGTCGATCATTTCATAAACTATAAAACTCAGGATGTTGCAAGCGAATTAAGGAAAGTCGCGCCAAATGGTGTAGACATTTATTTTGATAATGTAAGTATTGTGTATGCAACTAAATATATATAATTTGATGAATATTACCATATTTACGTACACTTATAATCCCACCCATCAAAGAAAAGAAGCGTAAACAGCGCTGACGTTTTATGTTCATAGCATCTAAATTTTTTAAATGCTGTATTCTCAAATTAGCTTAAAGTTTAAAGTTTGACACAGAGCTATGTTTCCTATTTTCCTTTTTGATTAATTTTGTAGTTATTTTCAAAATTTAAGCAAATAATGTAAAACGGGGCAATTTAATTTTTAGGATTTTTGAAACTATTTAAAGCAACCACGAAATGAATCAACAAATTAAATAATGAACAAGTCCCTGTATTAATGTTGCAGAAGGGATTTCTTGTATTTTTAGAGAAAAATATTTATTACTTTAGGTAACTACTTATACTTTTTTGTAGGTGGGTGGTGAAATCAGTACTATTGTACTAACCCAAATGAATTCGCTTGGACGTGTGTGTTTATGCGGAGCCATTTCTGTATATAATGAAGACAAGGGCTTGGATGTAAAAGGTAAAAGAACGAAACTAAATATTTGAAAACATTAGCCAAGCACTTGGATCGCTTCAGGGGTCCTTGGCGCTCGGAAACATAGGCGTAAATTAAAAAACTTTTTTTGGCGTAACTATTATATATATATAAATATATATATATATATATATATATATATATATATATATATATATATAATTTTTATTTTTCACAATTACATTATAGTTTTCACAACAAATTAAAAAAAAAAATGTATTAAAAAAATTTAAAAATGGCGGAAAAATGAACTATTTTTGAAAATCCTTGACACCGATGGAATTTTTTCTCAGTCAAGAATCGTCTAAAAACTAAACAAATCATTTTTTATTGTTAAAAGGGTCATAGCTAAGCGGCTACATATGGAAAAAAATTTCAATTTTTTTTGTAGAAGTGACAGCCGTTTGCATTTTCCACAAAAATTTTGAGCTTTAAAAATATAATAAAAAATGAACCGTGCATCCAATCGAAAAAACCGTATGTCAACTTCAAAATAATATTTTGAAGAATACTAGTATGTGGTATAAATTTTATAAAAATCGGTTCAGTTGATCTCGAGGTATATTGTCCACAAGAAAAAAGTAGTTTCGAGTAAAACACACAAGAAAAAAATAGTACCGCGTCCGCGACTTAAAAGTCTATAATTTTTTTATATTACCATCAATCTGTGATTCCTGGACCAATGATGCCCTTATGTCTTATGTCTTCTTTTGTCACAGCTTTGTCCACTTGCATCTGATTGTTTACTACATGAAATGCGGGCCTACTCTCAAGAGTACTCTGCCGCTCTGACTTTAAATTGCTATAACTCTGGTAGTAATTGGAATTTTTACATTTTGTAAAGCTTGAAATATTCTTAAAAGTATAAATAATAAATACTTACTGTTGTCATGAGGGTCGGCGGTTCGATTCCGCCTGTTTGCTTGGGTGTTGTGGTTGTCTTAGGTTAAGTTAGGTTTAAGGTTTATTATATTTGATTACTTTATAAATAAATTGACTCATGTCTAAATGGGACTTTTCTTAAAGGCCACAAAAAAAAAAATCTAACCAAAAAAAATCGATTTTTTAAAAATTTCAAGGTGGACAGTATAACCTCCGAAATTTTATATAAATATTCCCATGACATGTGACCTAAGTCATTTTAATCCTCTGGCCTAGTTCAATTATATAGCATTAAAGTTCCGGCAGGAATTTTCTTTAATGGTAGCCGAATTATTGAAACCAATACATTTTTTCTTCAAAGATATAAGTCGTTTAGTTTCAAGATCTATCCCAAAAACTTATTTGGAATAGAGAAAGACGTTAAGCTCAAAGGTCGATATCAATAGTTCTATCACTTATCTAAATTGGAACTCACCTGAATGTTTTCATTCATCATTCTCAATCAGTTGTGGCCTAACTCAGCTTATTAGCAAGCCAACACGGTTCCCTAATCGAAACGGAGAATTTGCCAGTCTTCTTGATCTGTTCTTAACCATTAATCCAGTTTACACTGTCACCGTAAATCCGTCGTTAGGTTCTTCCGACCATAATCTGCTTTCGACATCGAGTATCCTGCCAATCAGTGACAGAGAGGTGCCTAAACCGCGCAAGATTTAGCACTAAAAATATGCTAAATGGGAAGAACTGATGGAATATTTTCGAACATTTCCTTGGTTAGACGTTTGTTTTCGATCCGACCACCCATCTGACTGCACTAAGGAGGTTTCCGATGTTATTTTGGCTGGTATGGACGCTTACATCCCTTTTTCGAAGAAATGCCTTCCGACGGCAAGCCTAGACTTCTAAACATCTTGCCTACCGGCAATAGCGTGAAAATCCTAACGTCGTAAGTCGTAATAACTTTATTCGTGCCCGGAACAGATGCAAATACATTATCAACGAAACCAAGGAGGCACACAATTAACGAATTAGAAACAAACTTCTTGCTTGCCTAAACAATTACACGTTCTTTTGGTCAGTTGCTAAGCCATTTAGTCAAAATTTCACCAAATCCACTATACCGCCACTCACACAGCCAGATAATTCTATTGCAACAACACCTGTTGAGAAAGCGAACTTGTTGGCTGAACTCTTTGCTTCACATTTTACTGTTGATTTCCAAGGAAAAACACCACCTACTATTCCCATAGTGCAGTCAACGATGCCCGATATTGTCTTCAGACAACCTATCATAAAACATATTTTAATAAAGCTAGACACCAAAAAAGCTTCTGGCGCTAACGGAATACCAGCCATAATACTCATAAACTGCTCGAGAGAACTAACACCAGTTTTCTACCTTTGAACCTATCCTACAGAAAAGGAATATTTCCTTCCTGCTGGAAGTGCGAGTTCCACGGATACCCAAAAAAGGCAAGAAGACCTTGCCAAACAATTACCGACCAGTCGTATTGCTGTCAATAATATCGAAAGTTATGGAAAAGGGTATTAATCAGGATCTTCTAAAATATCTTGAAGGATTCAATATTATTAGCTACCATCAATATAGCTTTCGTAAACATAGATCAACAGCAGATCTTCTAACTTATGTAACACATGTTTGGAACAACGCAATTGGACACTGTGGAGAATCTCGAGCGGTTGCTCTTGATATATCCAAGGCATTCGACCGTATTTGGCACGATGGATTGTTGACACTCTTGTGGTATGTCTGAAAAGTTCTGTTCATGGCTCTGAACTTTCCTCAAAGAGCGTTCTTTACGAGTGACAATCGACGGGTTTCTTTCTAACACCTTCACTATCAACGCCGGTATGCCCAATGGCCTCATACTGTCTCCTACTCTCTTTCTCATTTATATTAACGATCTACTGGAAAAGACCATGAAAATACGCTTATCTCATCATTCACTTTGAACGCTGGAACATCGGTTACAGACAGACAGCAGGAGGTCGTTCGTCTTAACAAGGAGCTGAAGAACGTCTATCTTGAAGTGACAGTAACCAAGTAGAAATTAACGCTACAAAAACCCGGGCGGCAGTTTTTTCTAAAAAAGTTAACATTGCTGAATCCGTCATAGTTATGTCAGGGCACTCCATTCCTCTAACATCATCACTCAATTTGCTGGGCGTTAATTTGGGAGCAAATATGTCTTGGCATGAACATGTTGCAAGCATAGCAAGGAGAGCTTCTCAAAAACTGGAAATATTATTTCGAACCAGAAAGTTTTACACTCCACAACAACTGTACAAAGCTCAAATTCGACCCACGATGGAATACTGCTCCCATGTTTGGGGCTCTGCTCCCAAACATACACTGCATTTGTTGGATCCTATTCAGAAGAGAGCTGTTCGCCTGATTGGAGACCCGGAACCGACCAGCAACCTTGATTCGTTGGAGCATCACAGAACAGTAGGCGACTTGAGTCTATTCTACAAGTATTTTCGTGGAAAATGTTCATGGATGTAACCCGCTTAATTCTTCCCAAAGCGGTGCATGCTAGACATACATGTCGCGCTAATACTTTACCTCCGTATGAAGTTCAATTTACAACGATTCAATCGCTTTTTCCGCACACGTGTTACTCCTGTAGCGCTTTAAGGATTTCCCTGCAGCACGTGTGCTAGGCCCATAATATATATATATATATATATATATATATATATATATATATATATATATATATATATATATATATATATATATATATATGTATATACAGGGTGTTATAAAAACAGTTTAATATATTTGAGGCAATTGAAGATACATACGATACTTATATTTAATTAAAGTTTCACGTGATCTAAAATTTATAAAATCATTGCACTATGTAATTTAATAAAGTATTGCGCCGCCTTTAGCATCAGTTGAGTTAACATTGAACATGCATCAATGTCACCTGCCTCTAATTTTAAGTTAACTTGAAGAGAGATGCCAAACTGGTCAATCAACCGTCAAAGGCAATACGTTTTGTTTACGTCGTGAAAAGCGCCTCAAAAATAAATCTTCTTTTGGTGAAATCTTGCAATGTGGTAATGCAAAAAGTAACTTGGGATTTGATTTTGCCAAAGTTTAATGGCATTTAGTTCTTATTACAGGTTACTTAATTAAACAAAAGTAGTGGTATTTTTATGTTGTATCTGTCATATTTAATTTTTAACCTGTATCCGATGAGTGCATGCATTTGTTACTATGAAATTTTTATTTGCTAAGGAGAAAAACATAGTTTGTTATTTATTTTAAAGCATGCAAGTCAGCTGATTGGTAAAATAGGTGTGGGTAAATAGTTCTAAATTTATAATCACGCTGTGGCGTCGATGATCTTGTTTTAAAAGTTTGAGACTCCTTAGAGTGAGTTTTACGTGTTATTATCAAGGAGCGCATTTTGGCAATATATGTTTTCTACTTTCTTTTTACAATTGTAGGAACTCAAGCAAAAGGCGAGTCGAAACAACTAAAAGTAACAGAATTTCAAGTACAAGCATTTACAGATAGATGGATGGAGGGTGTACTACAGAATTTACAGTGGCTTAAAGAAGGAAAATTGAAGTATAAAGAAACAGTCACCGTTGGTTTCCAAAATATGTTTAATGCTTTTACGGATATACTCAACGGGGTAAATACTGGAAAAGCAGTTGTAAAAGTATAAATAGAATACATACTTTTTATTTGCTTGTCTTTTTTACTCGAAATTGTTCCCATTAAAATTATGCTCGGTAGGTAACTAGAATTATCCTGAAACTGCTGAAGATATTTGTAAAGTAAAACCGCTGTCCAGTAATAAGGATAATAGAGATCACTACAGACTTCTATTTATAAAAATATACCTATGGGCACAAAAGCTGGACAAATAAAATCTTGATCAAACTTATTCTTTAGTAACTTTTTAAATCTTAAACAATTCCAACTAGAATACAGGCCCATGTGTCAACGTTATAAAGCGTATTTTAATTTTCAAAAAACACTGATGAGGATGCCGTTGTATGAGGAAAAGCAGGAGTTACTTTTGTAGCCGTAACTACTGGATACTCTACAAAGAAATTAGACAGTACGATATTTTACTGTTCCTTAATTTTAAGCTCTATCTTCTTTGTGCATTGTGTCGGACAAATTGTTTTCTCCTCGTTATGGCCGGGTAAAATAGTAGTGCAACAGAACTCGTAAGTTTTCAGAGCTGCTCATACGATGTCCTGAAACTTGCTTACTCATTTTCACTGTAGCAAACCTCAATTTCCCATTAGATTCATTAGATCATTTCTATGTAGCCTGTTTCTGAGTAAATAACAAAAAGAAATCTGTAAATTATATATCTTACAGCTTTACCATCTAAAGTCTTTCTATGAAGGGGTAACATACACCTGGGCGCTGCAAAAATTATGTATATTTTAAAAAAAAAAAAAAAAAAATATTTTAAAGGTGATTAAATGAAGGGGTTTCGGTTAATAATATCGATTTTCTCGCAACATTTAAGTGTTTATTTCAATCACAAAATGAATTACCTTAAAAATCAAAGTATTGGCCATCGTTAGCTATGACTTTTTTCCAATCTTTCTGTCAAAGAATGAATTCTGCACCAAAAGAACTTTTGATCTTTTAAGGCCAACCATTCAACAAGCCAAATTTTCACTTCTTCGTAAGAATGTAAGTGTTGTTCTGAAAGTCCGTGCTGCATCGATCGAAATCAGTGGTAGTCTGAAGGGGCTAAATCCGGTGAATACGGCGGGGAATATAAATGATCCCAAATCAAAACTTGGACACACGGCAATAGGAGAGATGATAGCCTTAGACAACCAACCTCTTTCGTGTGTTAAAAATATAGATAAGCGTAAAAATGAAATGTTATTGTATTAAATGTCAAAAAATAAGCAACAAAATATTCTCCTAGTAAAATAATTAAAATGGAAAAAAATTGAATACCTATTCTTCTAGAGTTTAAGAGGCTGCTTGCTCTTCTTGAGGCGAAATACCATATAATATGATATTCCCGAAAAATACGAAAAATTCAAGAGCCGTTGATTTATTTTCTTTTACAACAGACGTGTGGACATTAGACGTAAATAACAAGAAGTTTATAAGATTGACAGCACATTGGCTAACCAAAGATTTCGAACCAAAACATAAATAGGTTTTCTTTTCGTCAAGGCCAGGTACTTTTTATACAACTCTCGTATTATCTATTTTTGAACAAAAAGGAACTATCAGCTTGATTGCTGCTCATTATGATTCAGTTTTCTCTTTGACACTAAATCAGTGGGACTTAATTTAAACATTACTGGAGCTTTTGCAACCATTTAAACACACTACCAAACATTTCAGTAGTTCACTGTGTAAAATATTAGAGGTGATTTCAATAATTTTGTTATGAAATAAATATTTATTGGAAATCGCGGTTACTGATTTGAGATCTATGCGGCATATTTTACTTGAAGGTTGGAGCTAAAATTTCGCAAATATTGAAACCAATAAAAATTATATAATTACCCACGTTCCTGGATCCAAGGTTTAAAGGTGCATATGTCACTATCAAAGAGCAGGGTAAAAAAGACATTTTAAAATACATATACATACAAGCAATACCGTTAAAAGTAAATATTGAATCCGATGAAGTGTCAGTATCGTAATATCCTCAACTAGTATTTTAAAAAACTTAACAGTACCAAAAAACGTAAGAAACAGAAGACATTTTGGGATGTATTATCTAATATTGGTCAAACCAGAGATAAACAATAAAAAGGGGTCCCATGGAATAGAAGGGGCAGAAACAGAGTTCAGTTCTTATTTAAATTTTGCCATTGATAGATCGTAAAGCAAGTCCTTTTTGTGGCAGATTCATTTCAAGAATTTTTCCTAGATTAGTACATATCAAAAAACTGACTTTTTTAATACGCGAAATTCCAGGCGCAGATATAATCCAATAACTAGTTTATGAAAATTTCTGACCTGGCTGCTGCTGAACCATAATTCTGCCCTGAATTCAGAAAAAAAAGTACAAGTGGAATAACATAAACCAATACTTACAATAGTAAAACATCAACTGTTTTACAAATAAAATCTATCTCTAATATGAAAACACAATTATCATAATCTTTATAAATAGGATCTTTGGGAAATCCAAAAACCTAACTCCTTTGGAGTGATGCAAAAGCCTCATAATGTCCCATTCTGGTATCTAAAAATATAAATATGTAACTTTCAAAATAAAAAATTACAGGGTGTTACATGTTGGCTGTGTCATCCGGTGTAATATATTACAAACAGAAATAAAGAATTATGAATGATCTGTGGGCAATCTAAGAAAACTAACTCCTTTGGAGATACTACATATATTTTTACAAGCACTAACCGCACAACAAAAACTTCCTCTTGACATCTTCTTAGTGTTCCGTACGGAACACTTATAAGATCACTTCGTTGCCCGTCTGTCCGTCACACCCGATTTTCTCCGAAACCATTTGACATAGAAAGTTGAAATTTGGCACTAATATAGGAATTGATGGCCTTCTCAGAGCCGTGTAGTTTTGAAAGTTAAATGTGGACCTAAGGGGTTAGTTTTCGGGGATGAAATCGGAAAAGAATTTTTTTTTTTACCAGGTCATCGAGTGGTTTGTCAAATAAAAGCTTGTAAAAAGACGGATTCAAAAATATATATAATGTAATACTTGCGCACAATTTTCTCTTATTTTTAAAAAAGTGCGAAAAGTACTGATCAAAAAATTTTGAAAAAACCCTGGAATATTCTCTATAGGGTGTAGATTGAATGAAAATTATCAGTGCATTACATTTAATAATTTTTTTGGTATATAGAAAAACAAAAATTTCAAGGTCATCAGTTTTCACTAAAGATTGGAAAAAAAATTTGTTGAAAACTCATTTAGGATGTGTTTTATAAAATCACTGATCATTTTATACTTCCGTAACGAAAATTTTTATTTTAAAAGCAATCAACGTACGGAACACTAATTGTGCAAGTCCAACTTGCACTTGACCGGTTATTTATAATTATTTTCAATTATAACGTCAAATGAGTTATTTATCTATTAGAACATTTTTAATAATGAATTTCGGAACGCGAGCCTTGAAATCCAGATGTAAAACACAACCCGCGATTGCGCTGGCATCCATGTTGTTGGTATGATAAGGGACGCATGCGTGATAAAAAACAGGACCTAAAAATTTTCTTGAACGTCGCTACTGTGTTTTATGTTTGTTGTGGTATTAGTCAATAAATTATTAGTGGTTGGGTATTGTGCATAGATTTTGGGGGAGGGGCAATCAATTTCAACCATATGAAAATTGATTTTAACCTTTAAAATTACCTACCTAATTTACAAAAACTATTGTTGTCAAGTCTAAACAATTTTTTAAATCCCAGGGCTAAATATACTTAACATTGTCAAAATCGAGGATCTAGTAAAACTCGCAAGCTAATTTTGGAACTCGAACTTGTTAGCACTTTATTTATCAAATTTCGATTCCTGTACAGACAAGGCAATTTTTTGAATTAGAAACTATAGTTTTTTCCAGGAAAGTCTTAGAATTTAATTATCTGAGAATTTTGCTCCATTGCCTCAACAAAGAATGGTAAAAAAATGTAAAATAAGTTATAAAAATAACATATCTGAATATTTATCTAAGAAAATATAAACGTTCAGAACGGCAATAGGTCTTTAAATATATTGAACAAGAAAGTGTCTCAGAATCGGAAAAAGAGCATGAGAAAAATCGGGATAAAAAATACCCAGTTTCGCTGAAGTTCTTGAGGCTAAAAGTAGATCAGTCAGCTTCCTTCGGTTTCCTATGCGACAGTATACTGGATAAACATACATTCATGGATTAAATATATGGTACGGAACACTCGTCCCACAGATACAACTCGAATTTGGCCATTTATTGGTAATTTTTATTTAACTAGTTTTACCTTATACTTTAAAATTCCAATTCAACATAAAGCAGGTTTTGTTATCTGTTATAATTTTTATTATCGCTAATGACGTTCATAATAAACAAACACTGTAGTACATAAATAATTCTGTTTAAAGTTCACAACATGTTTATATATCTCCTTGAATATAACCTTAAATAAAACGTAACAGCAGTATTTGCTAATACTTGTGAATAGATAAATTAGTATTTTGTTTGCTGTATTCGAACTTGTCAAAATGGTAAAAGCCAAAAAAATTTATTTTACACAAAAGATGTATAGGTTTTCCTAAATCGACTGATTTTAAATTAGTAGAAGAGGAACTTCCACCTCTGAAGGAGGCAGGTAAGTATATCATTTTAATTAAAACCAAAACAAGAAAATATTTGCCATTTCGCCTATCGAATCCAGTTCTTCGCATTTCAGATTTTCATGATTCCATTACACATCTTTAGTTTTCGTCAAGCCTACGCGTATTTGCGATCACGAAAAAAACGATCCAACATCTATCTTGGCATGAAAATTGGTTGACTGAATCCACAGATAACAGTCAAATATATAATGTTATCAGACTTTTAAAATTTTAAAAATTCATTTTTTAATATCAAGTTTGCAGTGCATAGTTATGGAAATAGAGAAGAAAGTAGGCAATATTATATTTATACGTAACTAAATATATATATATATATATATATATATATATATATATATATATATATATATATATATATATATATATATATATATATATATATATATATATATTATACGTAACTAAATACTATATATATATATATATATATATATATATATATATATATATATATATATATATATATATATATAACAGAGAAGATTATTAAGAAATAATCCTGCAAATGGCAGATTAGAATTGGCAGAAATAGACAAAAAAAAAACAGAGAAGACGTCAGACAATACAGGAAAATAGAAGAAATTCTGAAAGAGGGAAAAAGTTTGAAACACTTAAACAAACAAATGAATGAAGGGAGACATCAAATAATAAAACTTGTAAATAAGGATAACCAAGAGATCGCACAAATCAAAGAGATAAAGGAAGCTACAGAGAAATATTATCAAATACTATATAACACGAAAATATCGCCACCGCCCGGGAAAGAAGAAAGAAATAGAGTGATGAAACGGATGAAATAATGAATGATCTACAACATATGCACAACAACAAAGAACCAGGAGACAATGAAATAATTATAAAAATGATAAGGTATCGAGGGGCATCGATAAAACAATCTCTTCAAACTCTATATATCAGGTGCCTTATAGAAAGTAAAATACCAACACCTTGGGTTGGCCTTGATTGTGCTTATTTTTAACACATTTAAATTGGAGAATTACAGAGCCATCAACCTGGTATAGGTACTATACCAAATACTCAATAGAATTATAACATATACGAGGCTGGTTTGAAAAGTCCGTGCAAAAATAAAAACTACTTATGTGTTTGGGGTAAACCTTTTTTATTTTTCGACATAGTCTCCTTTTAGGCTTATACACTTCGTCCAACGATGTTCTAGTTTGTTGATCCCTTCCGAATAATAGGATTTGTCCAAGTCTGCAAAATATCCATTAGTGTCTGCAATCACCTCCTCGTTTGGGATCCTATTTCCATTAATTTTGCGACCACAACTGCTGAGGTGTGTGCTGGTGCGTTGTCGTGATGGAAAAGGACTTTCTTGTGGGCCAATCGCGGGCGTTTTTCTTGCAGCTCAGTTTTCAAACGGTCCAATTACGATGAATAATATTCACCTGTAATAGTTTTACCATTTTCCAGATAGTCGATGAGGATTATCCCTTGCGAATCCCAAAAGACAGTCGCCATAACCTTTCCGGCCGAAGGAACGGTCTTCGCCTTTTTTGGTGCAGATTCCCCCTTGGTAACCCATTGTTTAGATTGTTGTTTGGTCTCAGGAGTATAGTAATGTATCCATGTTTCATCCACAGTGACGAAACGACGCTTAAAGTCCTCCGGATTCTTCTGGAATAGCTGCAAACCATCCTTGCAACACTTCACACGATTCCGTTTTTGGTCAAGCGTGAGCAATCGCGGCACCCATCTTGCGGATAGCTTTCTCATGTCCAAATGTTTATGCAAAATATTATGTACCCGTTCAGTCGAGATGCCCACATCACTAGCAATCTCACGCACCTTAACTCTTCTGTCATCCATCACCATATCATGGATTTGATCAATGATTTCTCGTCGTCGTAACCTCCACAGGCCGTCCAGAACGTTCAGCGTCACTTGTGCCCATATGGCCAGTCCGAAAATTTTGAAACCACTTATAAACTGTTCTAATCGAAGGTGCAGAGTCACCATATTGTTTATCAAGCTTCTCTTTAGTCTCCTGAGGCGTTTTGCCTTTCATAAAGTAATGTTTAATCACCACACGAAATTCTTTTTCGTCCATTTCTTGAAAATCACTCGACTTCCTTGATTCACACGAATGCCAAACACAAAGAAATAGACCAATATGGCTGAAACTTGGTGTGCGTTTATTCAAGAGATGCTACTAACTAAACATGACCTCGATAGGCGCCGGTGGTGCCATCTCTCGGACTTTGCACGGACTTTTCAAACCAGCCTCATAGATTAACGAGCAAATTAGATAGTTATCAATCACGCGAACAAGGATTTAGACGGGGATACAGCACTTTGGACCATCTTCAAACAGTTAGATTACTAGTGGAAAAAGCAAATGAATACAAGGTCATCTTGTGGATAGCAATGATTGACTACGAAAAACATTTGATTCGGTAGCGATATGGGTAGTCCTTAACGCCTTAAGTAACAGCAGAGTCAAGGAATGATACACAACTCTTCTTGAATACATATACAAAAATGTCACGTCACAAATAATGCTTGAAAAAAAAACAATTAAAATCAAAATTAAAAGAGGAATTAGACAAGGCGACTCGATATCCCCAAAGCTGTTCACGTTGACTCTAGAAGATATGTTCAAATCATTAAAGTGGGAAAATAAAGGAATACTAGTGGACGGTGAACGATTAAATCACTTAAGGTTCGCAGATGATGTCACTCTGATCGCCAACACAAAAGAAGAATTATTAGAAATGCTGATGGAATTAAATAACAAGTCTCGAGAAATAGATCTAAAAATAAACTTCTCCAAAACTAAATATTTGAACAACGAAAGTGAAGATAACAGCCAAGAACTATTGATAGAAGGTGAAAGAATAGGAAAGGTACAAACATTCATACATTCAGGACAAAAAATCGAAATATCAAAAATTAATTTAAAGGCTGACTTGAATAGAACAGTCTCGTTAGCTCGGTCTGCGTTCGGAAGATTACAATCTACATTTAAATTAGACATCCCAAATACAATAAAAGCCAGAGTATTCGATCAGTATGTACTGCCGGTATTAACATATGGCACTGAAACGAGGGCTTTAAATAAAAGTATAATTAGCAGTAGAGAGAAGAATGCTAAATATTAGACTCCAAGATCGTATTCCTAACATCGAGATTCGAAGAAGATCAAAAGTGACAGATGTAATACAACGAATATGTATATTAAGGTGGAATTGGGTGGGGCATATCGCAAGGATGAATGATAACAGATGGATACGCCGTACGGGTGAATGGAGCCCTAGAGAACACTAAAAATGCAGAGGTAGACCACAGACAAGATGGACGGACGACATGAAAAGATTAGCAGGACACGATTGGAGGCAATAAAGCTCATTGGAGACAACTTGGGGAGGCTTACATCCTACTATGGATGGAATAAGCTAATGATGATGATGATACAAAATATAAATATTTACTTTACTTAATCCTTATCCTTGGCCTGTGGCCCGTGGAGTTGAGTTCCGTTCATATCCCTATTATTATTATCTTATTGTTTGTATTGTCTATCTCTTTCTGTAAATCATTGAAAAATTTGTCCCTCCCCTCAATTCTTGCGTTGTTATTTGGTCCATAGCACGCAATAAAAGTGCAGTCTTCGTCCGCTCCATCTTCTTTTATTGCTATCGAGAGTATTCTCTCATTTACAAACCTTTCCCCTTTTACATTCTTCATCTTCTCTTCTTTGACCACCATTGCCACTCCTGTCCCTACATTTTCCTCCTCTTTTACTCCTAACCAGTACATCCAATATCCACTAGGTAATCTTTTGCATCCATTCCCTTTCCTTTTTGTTTCTGTAATTCCTACATAGTGCATTTGTATTTTTTCCAGTACTTCTGTCAGTTCATCCTCTTTTGCGTTATGCCCCTAACATTCCACGTTTCCAATCTAATCTCTCTTCCGTTTATACCCCTAAACTTCCGTGTTCCCAATTTACTACCTCAGTAATTATTTCCTATTTTTTCTTCCTATCCATTTCTTTGATTATCTTCTTATTTATATTCCTTTCATTAGTCTTCTCTTCCGTATCATTTGTCTTTGCCAGGGTCGTCGTCGGTCTACCTATCTCTCTCCTTTTTCTCAGTTTTTTGGCTTGATGATCATAGTGTTCTTTGTTTGTTCCTTCAGTTTTTTTTCCTCAGGGTCCCATTGATATTCTTTTCCCTCGATTAAGATTTTCTGATATCCCATTTTCACTCTCTTTCCATTCTTTCTCTCGTTCTCTGCTATATGCTTCAATTTCTTTTTAATTTCCCGTTCACCCTTTGTTAAATCGTTGTTTATGTAAACTCTCTCTCTCCAATTTCTCAGGTTGCTTTTATTTTTCATCGCAACTTCCTTATCTCCTGAGTTTCCAAGTTCTGTCTTGTATATAGTCTCTCCCATTTTTATCACATCCTTAATCTGTATCTTTGTGTCCATACTTCTTTCCATAAAATGTTCTACATCCATTTTCAGATCTGGTTGACTATTCGCTTTAAATCTCATTCCCGATATAACAATATTATTCCTTATGTTTTCCGTTTCCAGCCCACTCATGCTCGAATCCATATTTCTTATGTTTTCTATAATTGTCTTATTTTCCTCTTTTAATACTTCGTTCTCCTTACTTATTTCTTTCACTTCTTGTTGGTATCTCTTCTGATCCTGTTTCATTTCCTTTATATCTAACATTAACTCTCTGATCATTTCTGTTAAGTTATCCATCTTATCTTCTCCTTCATTTTTCTCTTTCTGTGGGGTTCCTATCAGCTTTTTACTCCTCTTGTATATTCCCATTGGCTCTTCCCTTCCCTCGACTCTTCCTCTTTTCGAGTCTCCTAATGTATAATCATCGTTATCCATTGTTATTTCTGTTGAAACTTATGTTATCAAAACTTTTCTTATGCTCCTCGTATATTCTATTTTCAAACCGGAGAGAAATATGCATAAAAAGTTTTAAATGAGTGAAAAATATTTTTGGTCTTCGGTATGTTTAAAGTTTTCGTTATAATAATAACTAACTTTGTGTATTATCATACTAGAAAAAATGTAACTTTTCAGAGTTCCTGGCTGAAGCAGTATATTTAAGTGTGGATCCCTACATGAGAGCTTATATGAGAGGAATAGAACTAGGATCAACTATGATAGGAACTCAAGTAGCAAAGTAAGTATTTCTATACAGGGTCTCATATATTTGATTGCTCAATAATAACGATGATATGTTACTTATGAAATACATAGTAGTAATGGCCAGAATGTTAAAAAAGCTTTACAGTTTTAATGGTCTATTAGTTATGTCTGACTATTTAAAAATTATGATCACCAAGCAGCAGAGAGTTTTTTTTTTATTACTTCTTTACCTTACAACGTTGACAAAAAATATTCACCCTGGCCCCTCACTGCTTGGATTTTTAAACTTCATCTATGGATATATCTTCTGATTTATGGAACACATGTTGGGAACAACGCAGTTGAACACTTTGGAAAATCTCGAGCGATTACTCTTGACATATCCAAGGCATTCGACCGTGTTTGGCACGATGGGCTGTTGGCTAAGCTACGTTCTTACGGTATGTCGGAAAAGTTCTGTTTGTGGCTCTCATGTTTCCTCAGAGAGCCTTCTTTACGAGTGGCAGTCGACGGATTTCTTTCTAACACCTTCACTATCAACGCCGGTGTACCCCAAGGCTCCATACTGTCTCCTACTCTCTTTCTCATTTACATTAACGATCTGCTGGAAAAGACCGAGAATCCAATCTACAGCTTTGCAGATGACAGTACACTTATATCTTCATTCACTTTGAACGCTCGGACATCGGCTACTCAGACGAATATCCGCAGACAGCAGAAAGTCATTCAACTTAACAAAGACCTGAAAGAAATTCTATCTTGGGGAACAGTAACCAAGTGGAATTTAATGCTACAAAAAATCCAGGCGGCAGTTTTTTTTTCTAAAAAAGTTAACGTTGCTGAACCCGACATAGTTATGTCGGGGGACTCCATTCCTCTAACATCGTCACTCAATTTGTTGGGCGTTAATTTGGGAGTAAATATGTCCTGGCATGAAGATGTTGCAGGCATAGCAAGGAGAGCTTCTCAAAAGTTGGGCATATTATTTCGAACCAGAAAGCTTTACACTCCACAACAACTTAATTCTTTGGATTCTATTCAGAGAAGAGCTGTTCGTCTGATGGGAGACCCGGAACTGACCGTCGGCCTTGATTCGCTGGAACATCGAAGAACGGTTGGCGACTTGAGCCTATTCTACAAGTACTTTCATGGAAAGTGTTCGAAGGATGTTGCCCGCTTAATTCCTCCCAGAGCGGTGCATGTTAGAAGTACACGTAGCGCTAATTCTTCACATCCGTATAAGGTTCAGCTTGTTACTCCTCGTACAACGCTTTTCAAGCAGTTTTTTATATGGAGAACATCATCCCTTTGGAATAATTTGCCCAGGACTGTGTTTCCCACCGAGTACAATCTACAGCGATTCAAGAACAACGTGAATCGCTTTCTCCGTCCTTTCACACGTGTCGCTCTTGTAGCGCTTTAGGGACTTCCCTGTAGTACGTATGTTAGACCCACAAAAAAAAAAAAAATTTAGAGGAAGCTGGCTACAAAAAAAAGTTCGATGTTTGGGCGCCATTCGATTGAATTTCCATCTGTTGATCTCGACAGAACGAAACATTTCTGAAGCAGTTATTTAAGTGCGATAAAAAGTGGATCACGTACGACGATAATGTGCGAAAAAGATCGTAGTCGAAAAAGGGAATCGTGCATCATAAGCTGCTGTGGCCTTGTCAAACGATTCTGTACTTTACTGTCAGCAATTGACAAGCAAGCGATTACAAAAAATCGGCCGAAACCAATCAACGGAAAGGGCCACCATGACAACGTTAGACCATACTCATTATTGATAACCCGGCAAAAATTGGCTGTGAAGTTTTAATGCATCCTCCATATAGCCCACACCTTGCACAGTTAGACTACCATTTGTTTCGATCTCTGCAGAACCCCCTGAATGATGTTAAGTTAGTTTGAAAAGAGGCCGGTGAAAACTGCTTGTCACAATTTTTTGCCCAGAAACCTCAGAAGTTCTACAATGACGGGATGGATATATATATATATATATATATATATATATATATATATATATATATATATATATATATATATATATATATATATATATATATATATATATATATATATATATATATATATATATATATATATATATATATATATATATATATATATATATATATATATATATATATATATATATATATATATATATATATATACATATATATATATATATATATATATATATATATATATATATATATATATGTATATTTTATGTTTCAGGATAATTGACAGCAGAAATCGCAATTTTCCAGTTGGTAAATATGTTGTTGCATCATTTGGGTGGAGAACACATACTATTAGTAATGGAGAAACTTCAGAATGGGTATTTCCACTGACCGTTCTACCAGATCTCGGGGATCTTCCTATATCTTTATCTCTTGGAGTATTGGGTATGCCCGGGTAAGAATCTCTAGTACCGGTAACCAGAACATTTATTTACTTAAAGTATTTTGCCAACCACATAGCACCCTTGTAAATCTTATGAGTGAATTTTTTGTTTAAACTGAACATAAAACTTTATTTTTTAAAGAACTTCAAAAACACTGGAAATAATAGTTTTGTTCAATATTAATAAAAATTAAAAGCATTTTTTAAATTTAGCGCTTGCACATATTTATTTTTAAACAGCATTTTGCTACATAGCTTAATTAAAGGTGGTGTATGTGTGTTTTTTGTTAAAGATGAACACTAAAACCTAATATTTCTAAATTTTTATGTTAACTCTACATTCAGAACATTTAAAGATGTCAGAAATAATAGTTTTATTACATAATTCTAATGGTTGTACAGTTTTACATTATTTATTAAAACGTATTTTTTTCAATTTATTGGTTTTCTGGCAACTTTAAGTGTTTTTCTGAGAAAACCTTACGGTGGATGTCTCTTTTTTTGATTTTTTTGGATTCAACATAAAAAAAAATACTTAAGAAAACACTTGTCTCACTTAAAAGACAGAGAATTTTTTTTGTGCACTTGTGTAATTGAAAATTATGAAAAAAATAACACAATTTTCAAATTTATCTAGTATAAGAACCCTGAACTGAATGTATATTGTATGTATATAACGGTAGACGAGGAAAACGAAATGCCCAACAACTTAAAAGAACTTAAATTGGTACTAAGAAAGATGAAAAATGGAAAAGCATATGGACCAGGAGACATTCCTATAGAGTAGGTGAAATATGCCCTAGACATTTTGTTGGAAATGCTTGTGTGCCTTTTCAATAGATGCTTAAAACCCGTAGACGATGTGCCTGCAGAATGGATTTTGACATATATCAATTCTATTTATAAGAAAGGCAACAAAAGGCAATGCAGAAATTATAGAGGTGTTAGTGTACCTAGCTCGGTTAGAAGGTTGTACGGCAAAATTGTAAAAGAAAGAATAGAAAGCAAATTGACAGAAATGGAGGAACAAAGCGGCTTTCGTGCTGGAAGATCTTGTACGGAAAATGTGTTCACTCTTAATTAGATAATAGAAACAAGAACAGCTAGAAATCTGAATACCCGCCTTATATTCGTCGACCTTAAAAAGGCCTATACAGTTCCCCTGCACAAATTATTTAAGATACTAGGCGCAAGTGACCTTAGTAGACTATACGTAAGAGCAATATACAATATGTATAAAGATGCAAAGGCAGTTGTCAAAATAGGAAAGAATATATCTGGATCATTCAACATCACAACAGGCTTGAAACAAGGATGTTGCCTTTCTCTTATTTAAAATGTTTATTCAAAAAACTCTAGATTCCTGGATGAGAAAATGTAAGTGCGTGGGAGTAGAAATTGAAAATAACTGTCTATATACACTTCTATTTGCGAACGATCAGGTAATCATTGCGAGCGATGAAGATGACATCCAATACATGTACCGAAAACTAGAGGATGAATTAAAGAACTGAGGTTTAAACATTAATGTAGACAAAACTGAATATCTAAAGGTTGGATGTGAGGCCAACGATATCCAGCTTCCACAACGAACAACGCAATTAAACACTTTGGAGAATCTCGAGCGGTTGCTCTTGACATATCCAAGACCGTGTTTGGCACGATGGGCTGTTGGCTAAGGTACGCTCTTATGGTATGTCTGAAAAGTTCTGTTTGTGGCTCTCATGTTTCCTCAGAGAGCGTTCTTGACGAGTGGCAGTCGATGGTTTTCTTTCTAACACCTTCACTATCAACGCCGGTGTACCTCAAGGCTCCATACTGTCTTCTACTCTTTTTCTCATTTACATTAACGCTCTGCTGGAAAAGACCGAGAATCCAATCTACAGCTTTGCAGATGACAGTACGTTTATCTCTTCATTCACTCTGAACGGTCGGACATAGGCTACTCAGATGAATATCCGCAGAAAGCAGGAAGTCATTCAACTTAACAAAGACCTGGAAGAAATTTTATCTTGGGGTGACAGTAACCAAGTGGAATTTAACGCTACAAAAACCCAGGCGGCAGTTTTTTCTAAAAAAGTTAACGTTGCTGAACCCGACATAGTTATGTCGGGGCACTCCATTCCTCTAACATCGTCACTCAATTTGTTGGGCGTTAATTTGGGAGCAAATATGTCCTGGCATGAACATATTGCGGGCGTAGCAAGGAGAGCTTCTCTAAAGTTGGAAATATTATTTCGAACCAGAAAGCTTTACACTCCACAACAAACTGTTAATTCTTTACAAAGCTCAAATTCGACCAACTATGGAATACTGCTCCCATGTTTGGGGCTCCGCTCCCAAGCATACACTGCATTTGTTGGATTCTATTCACAGAAGAGCTGTTCGTCTGATTGGAGACCCGGAACTGACCGGCGGCCTTGATTCGCTGGAACGTCGAAGAACGGTTGGCGACTTGAGCCTATTCTATAAGTATTTTCATGGAAACTGTTCGAAGGATGTGGCCCGCTTAATTCCTCCCAGAGCGGTGCATGTTAGAAGTATACGTAGCGCTAATACTTCACATTTGTATGAGGTTCAGCTTGTTACTCCTCGTACAACGCTTTTCAAGTAGTCTTTTATATGGAGAACAACATCCCTTTGGAATAATTTGCCCAGAACTGTATTTCCCACCGAGTACAATTTACAGCGATTCAAGAACAACGTGAATCGCTTTTTCCGCACACGTATCGCTCCTATAGCGCTTTAGGGACTTAGGAGACATAATATCAGATAAGGGAAACACAGACAGAGATATTCAAAACAGATTAACACAGGGAAGAAAATGTATACAAATACTACACTCGCTACTGTGGTCACAGAAGATTACATTAAAAACGAAAACAATGATATATAGGGTAATCATTGAACCTATACTGACTTACAGCTCAGAATGCTGGCAAGTGAATACTCAAGATAGCGATAGATTGAAAGCAGCTGAAATGGACTACTTGCGACGATCCGAGTGTCAAGATTAGATCATATACGTAATGAAGAAATCAGACAAATAGCAAAGATGACAGAGACAGTGATAGATCGAATAGAAAAAACGACAGTTGATGTGGTACGGTCACGTAATGCGCATGGGAGAAGAACGTTGGCCGAAGGAGGCTGTACAATATGTACAGTGGAATCAAAGAAAAAAGGGAAATCCAAGAACGACATAGAGAGAAAATATTGAGAAGGCAATGAGTTTCAGAGATTTAAAAGAAAACGAATGGTGCGACAGAGAGAGATGGCATATGAATTGTGTGAAGCAGCCAAGGCTGCAGGACCCTCGCTTATAAATAAATATGTATATATATATATATATATATATATATATATATATATATATATATATATATATATATATATATATTGTAACATTCATTTTTTCCTAGATTTTAAGATCATGTTCTGTTACAGTTTTATTATAATTTACATTTTCGTATCGAGCAGTGTTTTCTAATTTTAAGCAGTGTAGTTCACTCGGATTTCTAAGCCGCTTATATTACAGTGTGCATTGCTGGTTTCCGACCGAATTTATTCAATTTGTGGTATGCGACGATTGGCCAGATATTTGTTTCCGGGAAGTTGCCAACTTGAAAACGTGATTCAGACGGAATATTTAAGGGTCCGGAGAACGCGGATCGAGGCTTTTTTTCCGATCAAGCCGCAGCCAGGCTTTTTCCATCCAGCCACAGTAGAGGCTTCTTCCTACCAGTAGCCGCAATAGGTTTTTTTTTATCGTAGAGCCAAGTCGAATACGAGGCTTTTCTTTTTTCAACGAGAAGCTGTAGTGGTTTTTTTTTAACATGAAGTAGCCGTCGTAGGGTCTTCTCATCATGTAGCCGTACTGATAGATTAGTGATGGAGTGTGTGAAAACGGTTTTAGTGCTTAATTCAAGGCCTAGAAGCTCGTAGGAAAACCGTAAGTCACCAGAATATACATCAGTAGACCTATTCTCTCGCAGATAAGTGATTTAACATCGTTTTGAACTGGTAACTCGTGAAGTGAACCTCACGAATCTTCAATATCGGGTGTAGCAAAGTTTTAAAAGTAAAATGCCGGATTTAAGAACTTTATTTAGTAATAACTACCTATTAGGCTAAAGTTTTTTGTAATAACAGAACTGCAAAAGTTAGAACTTTTAAGTTAATCATTAATAAATCTTTTTTTCGTTGTTTAAGGCTAGTGTTTCACTGTACACCTATCTTACTTTTCAGGACAAAAAGGGTTGTACCATATCAAAATTTTCCTTAACAACTACATAACCCTTCACTGTTTTTTTCATTTTTTTAGCTGAAGTTAGATCCTTTTTATTTTAAAACGAATAGTGCCCAAAATTAGTACAACCAAAAATTTTTTTAACAACAATAGAGACTATTTCCAAAAAGACGTACAAAAATTATCTCTTACCCATATTACTCTACCAAGAAAAACTGAGCTAGTGTATGTTTAATTTCTTTAGTTCTTTAAAAATCAGTATTCACTCAATCCATTCCCAGAAATTAAAAAGGGGCTGCAAAAGGTGCGCCTCAATGTGCGGGCGAAGTTAACACGCCACAATATATATATATATATATATATATATATATATATATATATATATATATATATATATATATATATATATATATGTATATATGTGTATATATATATATATATATATATATATATATATATATATATATATATATATATATATATATATATATATATATATATATATAGTCCCTGGGCAAATTATTAGACGCACTGTATTTTTTTTTTAGTAATTTTATGTTTCTTAAGAGTTTTTATGCAATAATGGTATATTTAAACTACAATATTATTGATTTTTATTTAAAAGAATTGTTGTAGACTACATATTTGTATTTATTTTTAACATATGGCAACACTGTGTTGACAAAGTGATACATGAACGTAAACAAGTACAAACCTGTATCAGTCGCGATCGGAATCGAGTCAGGTACGGACGTGTTTCTGTGGCTTTATGGACTGTGATTGTTTGTTTAACAGTTTTATACTACTAAGTTATTAGTTTATTTTGTATGCAGTGTTTTAAAAAGTAATTGGACTATTTTCATTATGGGTAGAAAAGGCAATCTTTCACCACGTAAAAAAGCTGAAGTGAAGGCCCTTGTGATTGCGAGAACATTTACAAACCGAGAAATATCACGAAGATTGGAGGTTTCTGAAGCTAGTGTACGACGCATAAAAAAGAAAATTGAGTCAGGGAAGGAATTAAGCCGAAAAGAAAGAAAAGATGCGGTAGAAAACCAATTTTCACTCCACGGTCAGAGAGATGTTTTTGAAGAAAATTTGTGTAGAAAACAGATTTGCTACCACAAAGGTAATAAAATCCCAACTCCAGGATGCTAGCGTAAATGCTTCTGAGCGCACTGTTCGAAGAAAATTGAAAGAATTAAATTTTAAGGTCTGTCGCCCCGCCAGGAAGCCCAAGTTAACACAGCTGCAATGAAAGCAAAGCGCCTGAAGTGGGCCAAACAATGGCAAGACAAAGATGTGGACTTCTGGAGATCGGTAAGATACAGCAATTTAATCAATAATTGATACATTATTATCATTTTCAGTTAAATAAGCAAATAAACATGGAAGTTTATATATTTTTCCTATTTTTGACAGGTCTGCTTCAGTGACGAAAGCACATTCGAAATTTTGCAGAATAAAGCTCAGTATGTGCGTCGTCGTCATGGAGAAAAGTTTCATCCTGATTGTGTCGTCCCGACGGTTAAACATCCCACCAAAGTGATGATTTGGTCAGTCATCAGCGGCAAGGGCACTGGACGTCTGTACGTCGTCAAAGGAATAATGAGGCAAGATCAGTACAAAGAAGTATTACAAAATCGGTTGATTCCGCAGCTCAGAGAATGGTTTCCAAATGGGGAACCATTCACTTTCATGCAAGATGGAGCTCCCTGCCACACTGCTCGGTCTGTTAAAGCTTTTTTGGCAGAAAAAAATATCCCTCTGTTGGATTGGCCGGGTAATAGCCCTGATATGCACCCCATTGAAAATGTGTGGGAGCTGATGAAAAGAGAAGTGGCTAAAGATGTGATTACCAACAAAACCCAGCTCCTAGAAAAGATTATTCATGTGTGGAATCATCATCCTCAAATGCAGGAGACAGTACAATCTTGCATTGATAGCATGCCGCGCAGAATTAAAGCTTTGATAGCGGCTAAAGGTGGCTCAACTATATATTGACTTTTACTAACATTAATTTCACTTTTCTTTAAAACTTAATAAACTTATGCTTTTCTAAATTAATACTGTTTTATTTATTCAAATAAATAGGTAATTGATTGGATAATATAAAAATAAAAAACAAATCAATTTAAAATAATAAAACGGTACAATATCACTCGGTAATTAATATTTTACATGAAATCTTGCAGTGCGTCTAATAATTTGGCCAGGGACTGTATATATCAAGAAACACTGAAAAAGTATTATAACATCATAAATACGAAATCACCCTAGTAACTCACATCATCTTTACCTCTTTAGCTCCTTATATGTTTCATTTTAAAAAATAAAGCTTAAAATTTGTCCAACCGAACCAAAAACTTGAAAAATCCTGATAATACTATTGAAAATGTATAATATTTAACGACTCCCCATCTCTTTCATCCTTCCCCCTATTAGAATTAAAAATAATTAAATAATAACTTAGTTTTCTGATTGCTCGAGCCCAAGAACCCTGAAAACAACTTATAATACAACATATACTAAAGCAACTCCTCTAACCCCCTACCTCACCTCTTTAACTTCTTATATATTTTACTATAAATAATATGCTTCAAAATTGTCCATTACACCAACTAAAAGACCTAGAAAAAATCTCAAAACACTATTGAATCTAAACAATATTTAACGACTCAATCCTTTAACCCCTTTCCCGGTTTAAAATTGAAAGTAATGAAGAAATAAATTTTCCGATTCTGCCACTACAAAAATCCGAATAATATATACGAAGCAACTTCCTCTAATCGTCACCCCTCACCCTTTTCACCTTTTACAAAATTTACTATATGTACATATGTATGCCAAAAGTTTAAAATTTTGCTTACTGCTGCTATATCGCTCAAAAACTCTAGGTTTCATCCCTTCATCAGGTATTATATATGTGCCAAGTTTTAAATTAATATCTCACAGACAGTCACAAACCGACAGAAATAAATGAGTATATTTTGCCTTATCTGCAGACTCTGAAACATAAAGTACAATATTTTGCTTTAGCAAGGAAAGTAAAAAATCGGTGGCAAACTTTAAAATTATCTAAGCTCCTTCATATTTTTCTAATAATTGAGTGTTTTCGTCAGCTGTAATAATTGATGTATAAAAACGATAAATAAGCCTACAGGTTTTAAACTTACATAATACAAAATTAAAGCTTACAAGTTATGTTAGTTAATTTCATAGCTCTTAATAAATTATATCTTCTTTTAGACATTCTGCCTACTTTGGATTTTTGGAACTATGTCAACCTAAATCAGGAGAAACAGTTGTAGTTAGTGGTGCAGCAGGTGCTGTAGGTAGTCATGTTGGACAGATAGCAAAAATTAAAGGTAAAAATTAGATATAATCTATAAACTCTATTTTATTTATCTTTGGACATAGGTATCATCTTGTTGTTTCCAGTCTTCTCGGTCCGATATTATTCTCATCCATTTAGGACCGGCGTTCTTTTTTAAGATTATCATCTGATTTCATCTGGAGTCTTCTTCTTCTTTTATGTTCTCATGGTCGCTAGTATACCAGGTGTACAAGTATGAAATGCGGATTTTTTTTTCTAAAAAAACATGTTAAATTCGGAGGAATGATAAAAAGTGCTTTATTCAAAGTATGCTCCATCGCTTGTTATACATCTTTCCCATCTTTCGGGCAATTTGTGAATACCACGCCAGTAAAAATCTTCCCCTTTTGCTGCGAACCATTCATCGAGCCATTTTTTCACATCTTCGTACGAACCAAAGCGCTGCTCAGCAAGTGCGTGACCCATCGATGCAAACAAGTGGTAATCGGAAGGAGCCAAGTCTGGTGAGTAAGCCGCATGGGGTAGAATTGCCCAGTTGAGTGCTTCCAACGTGTCGCGAACTGGTTTTGCCGTATGTGATGGAGCATTGTCATGAAGAAAAATGACGTTGTGTTGCCTCTTTCGGTATTCTGGCCTTTTTTCAAGCAGCGAACGGTTCAAATCGGTCAATTGTTGTTGGTAACGTTTAGTATTAACCATTTCCCCAGGTTTTAACAGCTCATAATAGACCACGCCCCTTTGGTCCCACCAAACACAGAGCATCGTCTTTCTGCAAAACGATTCGGTCTTGCAGTCGATGTGGATGGTGCGCCTGAATGATTTTTTTTGCTCTTGGGATTCTCAAAATAAATCCACTTTTCATCTCCGATGGAAAAACGACTTCCTTTTGTACCGAGCGAGCAAAATCTCACATGTTCAATTCATGTGGTACCCATCTACCGGTCTTCTGAATCTTTCCCATCTCTCGTAGCCGATTGGAAACAGCTTGTTGACTAACGCCCAATTACTCGGCAAGCTGTTTTTGTGTTTGCGAATCATCTTCGTCCAACAATGCTTGCAATTCCACATCTTCGGATTTTTTGACGGTTTTCCACGTTCCTTGTCTGCAACATCGAAGTCACCACGTTTAAAACGCCGAAATGATCGTTCACACGTAACTTGCGATGGAGCATGTTCACCATAAGCTTCTCGAAGTAATCGGTATGATTCAACAGCAGTTTTCTTCAAATGAAAACAAAAAATTAATGCTGTCCGCGAATGCGACATATTGAACACAACAACACAACACTATGCACACACTTTTCCAATTTATCACTCGTGCGCGTCTGACACTTGTTGATGACACAACAAAATGGCGCAATGTCAAATCTTTATAGCACAAACTGCATTGGTGCACCATCTGTTGTATGAAATCCGCATTTCATACTTGTACCCCTGGTATTATCTGTTTGTTTCATCTATCATCCTGGTATATGTAGTAGCACTAAATTACCTGCTGCACTAGTGGCGGTAATTCTATAACCAGTCTCACCGGAGAAACCGCTGGAAACATTTCAACTGGTAATGGAGCCATGATTAATTAAACTTGAGATAGAGACAGACTAGGTTAGACCACATTGATCCATTCCCTATTCATCATTTCTGCAATAGGATTTAGAAAATACAATGCTCTATTTGCACTGTAAAAAGTTATATTGTCATTTATTAAATTTTTTTCAGGTTGCGAAGTAATTGGTATAGCCGGCTCGGACGAAAAAGGTAAATGGTTAACCAAAGATCTGGGTTTCGATCATTTCATAAACTATAAAACTCAGAACGTTGCAAAAGAGTTAAAGAGAGTTGCACCAAATGGTATAGACTGTTATTTTGATAATGTAAGTTCCGCAATTAAGAGGTTATATAAATCTGGGCGCTGCAAACAGTATTTATATTTAAAAAAAATATTTTAAAGGTTAAGTGAATAATACGAAAAAATGGTGATTATATATTTTTATTGTACTTGAAATTATAAGATTTTTTTTTAAATAAGTTTTAAATGTTAACATTTTTTATCGGGTTAAATGGACCACTGATGAAAACTATGGCGCCTCCTTGTCTGCAGGATAACTTCACAAAAAATAATCCACTCTACAAAAATAAAAATTAATATTGAAAGATAAGATAGTAGTTAAAAATTGTCGAAGCGGTTTTTTTTTTTTTCAAAAATGAAAAATTTGCGGTATTTCAAACATACAATTTTCGACCCAAAAATTTATGTGTAATTATTTATAAAAAAATGCTATAACTTTGTAATGGAATGAAGTTTTCTTACAATTTTTTTTCTTTAAATAATTGTTAGAAGTATAGAGAATAAAAATCAGTAAAAAAATCTGATTTTTGAAAATTTTTGAAAATTCGAGGGGTATATAACCCCCTACTTGGAACTTTGGAAGTACAAAGTATTAATATACACTTTATAAAAGTAAATAATAATAATGACGATGACAAACGCCACCATTTTAACATATATTTTTTAAATACCGTCAAACGGGGTGACTTCGAAGAGTGGAAGTGACTTTGGACAATCGGTAGTTCGCTACTTCTTATTCGTATTTTACCGAATGAATGCATTTTATCGTCACTGTTTTAATGCAAGCTCATACTTGCCAGTATTCTTTCAACCACGGTGGCGGTGGGTAGCGCTGCAAGCTAAACTTCGCTACGTGCTACGCTTTTACTGGAAAACTGAATTTAGTAATTACGAAAATAGTGAAAAAGTAAGTATTCTCACAGAACTACTTAAAATCTGCACGATTTCCGACTATTTTGCTTATTATTACAATTATTTAAAAATCATTTGACAACGAAATTAAATTTTTTTCTAGAATAGTTTTTTTTATACAGTTTATACAGGCCCGTAACAAAAAAATTGTCTTTTAGGGGGTGACTTTGGACAATGTCACGAAAGTATAGAAAAGTGTTAGGCGGCCGTAGTTATCAGAACTACAATCAAGATAACCTAAAAAAAGCTATAGAAGAAGTTAAAAACCGAACAAAGTCTTTAAGAAGCGTCAGAATTCTATGGTGTTCCAAAATCGACCATAAGCAACGGTGTCAATGAAAAACATACAAAAAAAGCAGGAGGTCAAAGTGTTCTTAATGTTGTCGAAGAAAATCGTCTAGTTTTGTTAATACAAAGTGCCTGTGAATGGGGATTTCCACTAACTGAGTATGATATCAGAGAAATAGTAAAACAATACTTGAATAGGAAAGGAGTTAATACTGAAAAATTCCATGACAATATGCCCGACGCGATTGAACAAAATCCTTTCTGTCTCGTCATAAAGAATTAACTGTAAGATTAAGCCAAAATATAAAACGGCTTCGTGCGCAAGTTTCTGTCCAAACTATACCTGAATATTTTACGGAGCTAGAAAAAGCATTAGAGAATATTGATGCAGCAAACATTGTTAAGTATGACGAGACCAACTTTAGCGATGATACAGGTAAAGCCAAGGTCGTTTGTAAACGCGGAGTAAAACACTGCGACAGAATTATGGATTCAACAAAGACAAGCCTAAGTGTGATGATGTCTGCCTCAGCAAATAGAGAACTTTTACCACCTTTTGTTGTATACAAGGCTAAGCATCGATATCAAGAATGGGAGGAAAATGATCCTCCTGGATGTGAATATAGCATTAGTAAGTTGGGCTGGTTCAAGGCAGCAACGTTTTACTAGTGGTTTAGTAAAATACTATTGCCATATTTTCGAAACAAGGAACGAACCAAGCTACTGATTGGAAATAACCTTTCCAGCCATTTAACCATAAAAGTTATAGAGGAATGTCATAAAAATTATATAAAATTCATTTTGTTGCCACCAAACTCGACACATCTGTGTCAACCTCTTGATGTGTCTTTTTTGGGCCTTTAAAGAAGTGTTGGCGAAAAATATTGACGGAATGGAAATACCAGAGGAAAGGTGCTTTTCAGAAATCAGACTTTACACAGCTATTGCAAAGAACACTACAGTTCATTCAAACTAAGTCCGAAGCAAATATTCTTTCTGGATTTCGAGGATGTGAAATAGTTCCGTTCAATCCGCAAGAAGTCATCAAACGTTTACCAAATCATATGAGGACTGATGAAGAAACAGGTACTACTATGCTTGATCAATCTTTATTGGATTACTTAAAAGAAAACAGAAACCCTCAGGAAAATAACAAAAAAGGAAAACGAAAGCGGATAAATGTACCACCTGGTCGAGAAATTAGTAAAGAGGATATAAATGCAGCTCTAGCAAGACCTTCAACTTCAGGTTGTCAAAAAAACTACAAAATCTTCCCAATCTATTGCTTTCGAGAGTGATCCTTCATGTGATTCGGATTCGGAGTCAGTGCCATTGAAAACACTCATACAAAGTCAAAAGAAGGTGAAGACAATAGAGACTGCAGAACTACAAGTTAACGAATTTGGGATCATTGCTATTCCTGTAAATAACTCCACGAAGAAAAAATATTATGTAGGAAAAATTATTAGTAAACAAGGAAATCATATACATGTGAAATTTCTAAGAAAGAAGAACACCGGAGAAGGTTGCGTTTTTGTATTTCCAATCATAGATGATGAAAGCGACATTGTAGCAGAAGACATTTTTCAAAAATTAATCATACTCGAGCAACGCAGAGACCGTTATTTTTTTGAAAATTTACCTGTGAATATTAATATTAAATAACTACAGTACTTATTAAACGCATTTATTATGTATATAAAAATATGTGTTATGTGTATAAAAATATGTGTCCGAAGTCATCCCAGCGGTGCGGAAACATCGAAACCTGTACGATTTACATGTGTCCAAAGTCACCCCAAGTCACCCCACCCTACGAGGTGACTTCGGACACTTTTAAAATAAAAAAAAATAAAAATTTCCAATGGCGTAAAATAAAATCTGTGCTAGTATTTGGGTTCTACGATAATTGAACTACACTTGGTAAAAAATATAGTCTGGATATTATTTTAGTTTGGAAGAAATATGAAGAAAACTCTAAAAACTGTCCGAAGTCACCCCGTTTGACGGTATTATATTTTCTAATTGTATCATCGAGGGAAATAATTTTAAAATAAAATGGCGAATATCTCTCTCCATTATAATCTTTCATCCTTGTATTTTTCTAGAAAAAAATGCAGTATTGTATTTACGAACAAATTATCTTCTGAGATTTTTGCTGTTTTATCGTTTCTAGGTCACAAAAATCCATTTCCCGCAGTCTGTCTGTCTAGACACGATAACTTTCGTACGAAATTTAAATTTAGTACACATATAAGACTTGAAGTACAGATAAAACCTATAGTTTTTTGGAGGTATCACTTCAAGGAAAGCAAGTGGAAAGGGAAAATTTTGTATAGATTTAACAATAATATGGTAATTTTTCCTGGTTCTTTGTTGATGTAGTAACCAAATTTTTTTTAGTAAAACATATAAGAGGGTAAAAAAGAAGGCAAGAAGGGTTGCTTCGTATATGTAATATTATACGAGGGTGGATTCTACGAAATGGCGGGAAATTTTGTTAAGCTGCATGACTGTTAGTAAGCATGATTCTTATAACGGTTATCTTCAATGTTTTAAACACATGAAACGAGCAGTTCTTTGTTGGCAGCTATCGTAAATTCACGTTTCGTAGTCCAGATAAAAACTGAACTGAAAGAATTTCGTGCAGATGCTAGCATTAAGGCTTCTTCTAAAGAAATGATCCATAAAATTCACGCTATTGTGATGGAAGACTATTGAATTATGCTTCGTAAGACTGTTGGTAGGCATCTTATATCAACGTGTACATAATATTCTGCATATAGTTCTAAAAATGAATGAGCTGAATACGCGACGGAAGCTCTCTCTATTTGACCAGACCAAAACGCACGAGGACTTCTGGCATATGACACCCCGGAGACAAAACTGCAATCAAAAGAGGGTGTTAGAGGAGGGAAAATTGCACCGAACAAACCGGCGGGAAAAATGATGGAAACTATTTTTTGAGACTCACAGGTTACCATCATCATTGACTACTATTCATATATGAAAATTGAGTTATTTTTTCTATTACTTCCAATTTAAAAGGGATGAAATATGTAGGATTCGGTGTATAGTTTCAATAGTTTTATGAGAAACTTTTCTGGTTTTTTGTTTAAAATAATGAACAATAGAATAGTAGTGGTTACAAGGAGGACTTGGCTATAGGAAACCTTGATATATATCATATTATACATATGTTTTCAGAGCTCTTGGAGTCGAGAAAACTGAAAATTTTCATTATTTTCAATTCCAACAGGAGAGGAGCGTGAAAGCCTTGGAGATCATTAAATATTGTATGGTTTCAAATAATATTATGAGAATTTTTCCGGGTTTTCGGTCCATATATTGGATACAATTTTAACATAATTATTTATAGTAAAAGATATATGGAGTTAGAGATAGGGAAGGGCTTAGAGGAATCTGAACACAGTATTATATTTCATTATTTCCAACTTTTCCTTTGTTCAAAAAGTACATATTATGAGAAAACCTACTTGTAATGCTGGAATTAAATTATCCTTTGATGTGAAAAAGCAAAGTTCAGAGTTTATACGCATTTTTGAATTGGGTTTTTGAATAAAAAAAAATTTTATTTTATTTTAAAACTTTATCATAAATAATATTGATAATCGATGTGAAAAACCTTTTAAAAATTTTTTACAATTAATTATAGATATATTAAAATTTATAAAATTTTTAAAAAAATCCCGTGACTACGAAAGCACCACGATTGGCTGTCATGTTTGTGACGTGATTATGTTAAAGTGTTTTCTCGTAAGTATTGCCAACAGCTTCTACCTGTATATGTACTGTCAAAATCATTGAATTTTAGTGCAAAAAAAATTATTATTGGTTATTAATTTAATCTAATTTAATTCAGTAATGTGTGACAATTTGCGCTGTTCATTTGGTCCAGTATATAACCTAGCTGGATATATAAATTTTGAAACACTAAATAAAACAAAAACCATTCGATAACATTATTTTGATATGAATGATTATTAAATACATTATTATATTAAAATACTTACATCGAAGTGATATTCACAATAGAAAAAATTTGATGTTGTTTTAGGATTAAAACGTCGTGCTGCTTGGAACTACTGATTTCGACGTTTAACATCTTGTGGCATATTTAAAAACATTTGCTCAGAAGTTGTTTTTGTAGTATTCGTACAAAATGGTACGAAACGGGCACGATAACTTTTTAGATTAGACATTTTCAATAAATTTTCCAATACACTGATCATAATAACAAGAATAAATTGATTGAAAACTAAAACACTCGTATCAGCTGTCTGTGATGTTGAACAAAAATAAATATTGTGACGTCACACGCGCTCGGGTTTTTTTCGGAAACAATCGGCGCATCATCGTTAATAAGTTTAAAAATTTATTTTCAATTTGATATAACTTTTTAATTATAACGAAAAAAATAAAAATAGTTTTGTTTTAAAACTTATATATGATCTTTCCATTTATGACAAAAAAAATTTTTTTCAAAACCCCAATTGCTCGACTGCAAGGGAAGTACTGGATAAATGATTTAACCAAGTTTGCATATATTTTTACCATATTTTTTTAGGTAGGTGGCGAAATTAGTACTACTGTAATGGATAAAATGAATTTACACGGACGCGTCTCTCTATGTGGAGCCATTTCTGGATATAATGAAGTAGCTCGTCCGAAAGGTAAAAAGTAAAAATAAGCAGTCATAAATATTACCTGAGAGCTTTCACATTTTTTGGATCTTACCACCCTTAAAATTTTACATGAGTGTTTCCATGTCACGAACCCTATGTCGTTTTATTTCTCTCACCTGGAAGAATTTTATATAACTTCGAAGGATTGTTAATATAAACATTTTTTCCTTTTAATAATATGAGCCGCTTAGTTTCAAAATCAGATATATAAAACTCTTTTTTTTCTTCTTTCTTATATAATGTGTCATAAAGTACTACCTTTTTTATGCCCATTAGGTCTCTTCCGATGTGAACGTCCAGCATTCCTTCTACCTTTTTGGAGGTTTGCCCCTAGTTCTTCTACCATGTTTATTGAGTTTGGCTCTTTTAGAAGTTTTGCAAGAAGTAAAATACTACTTAAATTTCCACTAATTTTTTTATTTTTAACACCATGACATGTTTCGCTGTACGACAGCTTCTTTAGATGGTTTGTTACAAAACGAGGGTAAAATTACTATAATAAATGGTTGGTTCACAATTTATGGCAGGTAATAAAATAATTAAATTAAAACAGATTTAGTAATGGTGAATTATTTAAGTCTAATTGTTCATTTATTAAGAAATCTGAATTTTTCAGTTTGTTTATTTCTAAAGATTCTAGATAATTAAGTTTCAGGCTCTTTGTGCGAGTATGTAATATTTCAAAGTTTGGGTTGAATTGGTGGTTATTTTAATTTAAAAGATTTGCGTAATTTGAGTTATTTTTTCTATTGATGTATGATGAAGCATGTTCTTTTATTCTTTTTGAAAAACTTCTTCCTGTTTGACCTATATATGTTTTTGAGCAATTTCCACAATTTAGTTTGTATACTCCGGATCTATTGTCTCTATCTGTTTTAGTTTTGTTATTTTTTATAAATTTGCCAAGTGTGTTGGATGTTTTAAATGCTGAGTTAATATTTAATTTTCTCCAGAATCTATTTAATTTAGTGCTGCATCTACCATAGTACGTTATTACGTTTTTTTATAAGGTTCTTTATTACTCGAAAAACTGTACTATTGGCTTTTTTTCTTGAGAATATTATCCTTTATGGATGGTGAATAGTCATTATTTACTGTTAATTGTTTTATAATATTAAGTTATTTTTGAAAATCATCTTGGTTCAGAGGAATACTTACTTATTAGTCTGTGAATCATATTATGAAAAACTGCAAGTTTGTGGATTGGTGAATGAGGTATTATGGATAATTATGTCAGTATGTGACGGTTTATGGTAAATAGAAAAAATGTGTTTGTTATTATGTCTTTTTATTGTTAGGTCAAGGAAGTTTAAGCTATTGTTGATTTTAACTTCACTGGTGAATTTTATATTTTTGTGTATATTACTCAAAAAATTTTGAATTGCGGCAAATTATCTGTCTCTTCCTGTGTGGTGGCTCTTTTTACCAATCTGTTGTCGTCCATCCGATTTACGTGTTTATTCCATTGTTTTCTTCTAGTTCTGGTCCATTTGGATATTTCTTGGATCTTAAAGAGTATTTGTAGATCTTTGTTGGGGATTCTCCTTCCAACAACACCCTCGGCGATCTACCCTCCAATCTCGCCTTCTCCCCCATTATAGAGGCTTATATCGCCCTATCTATCATTATTTCTCCTTATCTCCTATTATTTCGGCTTATCTCCCATAATCTCGCCTTCTCCAACATTATAGAGTCTTATGTCGCCTTATCTACCATTATTTCGCCTTATCTCCCATTATTTCGCCTTATCTTCCATAACCTCGCCATCTCCCCCATTATAGACGCTTATATCGCCTTATCTATCATTATTTCGCCTTATCTCCTATTGGTTCGGCTTATCTCCCATAATCTCGCCTTCTCCAACATTATAGAGTCTTATGTCGCCTTATCTACCATTATTTTGCCTTATCTCCCATTATTTCGCCATATCTCCCATAATCTCGCCTTTTCCCCATTATAGAGGCTTATATCGACTTATCTATTATTATTTCGTCTTATCTACAATTATTTCGCCTTATCTCCCATAATCTCGCCTTCTCCCCCATTATAGAGGCTTATATCGACTTCTCTATTATTATTTCGTCTTATCTCCAATTATTTCGCCTTATCTCCCATAATCTCGCCTTCTCTCCCATTATAGAGGCTTATGTCGCCTTATCTATCATTATTTCGCCTTATCTCCCATTATTTCTCCTTATCTCCCATAACCTCGCTTTCTCCCCCATTATAGAGGCTTATATCGACTTATCTATCATTATTTCGCCTTAACTCAATCAAAGAATTCCACGAATTATTGAAACTATTTAAATTGAAACTATCCTAATTGTTAAAGAAAGTTTTGGACTTGCTAAAATTTAAAGTATTGTATTAACTTCCAAAAAAAGTGATGCACTAAATCCTATACTACTAAAACTGCTTTCACTTGTTGAATTTTAGTAACTGAGGTACAAAGGGCTATACTGTCCAAAGAACTAAAATTAGAAGGATTTACCGTTCTAAGATGGGTAGACAGATGGACGGAAAGCTTAAACCAGAACTTACAATGGATTAAGGAAGGAAAATTGCAATATCCAGAAACAATAACAGTTGGCTTTGAAAATATGTTTAATGCTTTTACAGATATGCTCATTGGAGGGAATACTGG
Source organism: Pachyrhynchus sulphureomaculatus (assembly GCA_019049505.1). Taxonomy (NCBI): domain Eukaryota; kingdom Metazoa; phylum Arthropoda; class Insecta; order Coleoptera; family Curculionidae; genus Pachyrhynchus; species Pachyrhynchus sulphureomaculatus. The sequence continues at coordinate 38,398,282 of CM032449.1, read as the reverse complement.
AAAAGCGGTTGTAAAAGTATTGCCAAAAAATAAATTATAAGCAGTTTTTTCTTTTTATTTTTCCCAATAAAAAAACTTTATAATTGGGTGGTAAATGATTTTTGTACTACCCTAAACACGCACATTGGGACCAAAACCCGAAAAGGTGGGGTGTTATTCGAATTATATGAAAAATTGCATATCTGGTTTTTTGAGGTCGCTCATTAAGAATCTGACATAAAACATGTAAATAACAAAATGGCGGCTCCAATATGGCGGACAAAATTGATAAAAATTGTCATATTTTCATGAAATTTCGACTATAGGGCTTTTTGAGGTTGCTGATGAATAATCTGAAATTAAAAATGCGAAAAACAAAATGGCGGATCCGATATGCGGACAAAAATGTTTGTTGTCATATTTTCATGAAATTTCGACTATAGAGCTTTTCGATGTCGCTGATAAGGATCTGAAATTAAAAATGTGAAAAACAAAATGTTTCAGTTAACTAGTGTTAAATGAAAATTAACACGGATTTGAGTATTATGTATTATAAAGATAGATATAAGGTCATTCATACTTTTTTACATAAAATTTATTTTAAAAAATGTGCAAGCGCGGGCAGCTGATTTTGCTTCTATATTATTAAAAAATAGTTAGAAAACACGATAAAATTGATTTGACAGTAGGATGTCGTGGAACTTTTAACTTATGTATATTTTAATTTTGATGTTTGAAACTAAAAGTTATAATCAATTTATATCGTTTAAATGTACTCACTTTTATTCGGAGAATCCATTTCACGAAATTAAATTAACGTCAAATACAAAACATTTGAGCGCAATTAAATCTGATTGTCAAACTCAAACAGAACAAGCTCAGAAACTGGCCTGCTCGACGCTCTAACAACAATAGGTGTCAAGAGCCACGTGTGCACACTTGATTATTATAACCGGTCGTTTCTAAGAGCGCAGGTACCAACCCACATACCTAGAGCCTAAAAAATCCCTCAATCGAACATTCATTTTAGGGACTTATGGCCACCTTTTCGACATTCGGTCCCAATGTGACACGGCGAGAAATACCCGGCGGTAGATAGATGTGGGATTGGGGATGAAAAGGGCATTGTATTCCACTCTTACAATGCTTAATTATAATAAGGATGGTATTATCTCAAAGCAATAATTGTCGTGCTATTAACAAACATATTTATATTACGCAGGTTTTTTTTAAGCTCTCTACCTAGCTATGAACTAAAACGCGTGGATATGTGGAACGAAATAATTAAAGAATAGAAGGGCACAAGGGACAGATAGAATACTGAACGAACTGCTGAAATATGGTGGCCTGGAACTTCCTAAGAAGCTTACAACTCTGTACAATAAAATACTAGATACAATGGAGGAACTGAATGACTGGCACAGTAGTACCACAATTTTAATTTTCAAAAGGGACAAAAAAGTGTCCAGAAAATTGCAGAAGAATAACTCTTCTAAATAAAACAATGAAATTGTTCACAGGCTTAAAGGAGAAACTGGAATTACAGATAAAAAATAGAGAAGAATGACAGGGGTTCCAGACAAATCTACCACAGACGCAATACGCCAACGTACGTCTATTTCATAGACTTAACTAAAGCCTTCGACAAAGTCAGACTAAATGACGTAATACAGATGTTATTAGAGAGGCAATGTTTGATATCCATGTATTAATCTAGAGATGTCGCGATGTCAACCAAAATGTACCTTTTGTACAATTGACTTTGAAAAAGCCTTTGATACGGTACACTACGAAAAACTTCGAGAGATTTTAAAAACGACCTATATAGGCGACAAAGACATTCGTATCATCGTCAATTTGGACTGGCAACAGACAGCTGAAGTACAGTTGGAGCATCAACTATCGGATGAAATTAAAATCAAGTGGGGAGTGCGTCAAGGTTGTATTCTATCGCTCTTGTTGTGCAATATCTGTTCGGAGGTGATATTCAATGAAGCGCTCACTGGTACCACTGAAGGAATCAACATCAACGGCGTTAACATAAAAAACATCGGATACACGGATGATACAGTAATTATCACTAATTAAAGAAAAGATCTACAAAAACTTACGAGTAAAATAACTAACAATTGTACACAGTTTGGTTTAAGACTCAATGCAAATAAAACAAAATAAATGATTACTAGCCCTGTCCGCGGCTCCGCTCGCGTGGACTTGATTCACTACTATGGTCACTGCTTATTCCTTATGTTACCTAACGTAATAAAATATCTGCCATTATTTCCCCTTATCTTCCATCATTTCTCCTTATCTCCCATTACCTCACCTTATCTCCAATTATCTAGGCTTATCTCGACTTATCTCGCAATATTTCTCCTTATCTCCCATTATTTCTCCTTATCTCCCATTATCTCATCATAACTCCCATTATCTAGACTTATCTCTGCTTATCTCACATTGTTTCCCCTTATCTCCCATTATTTATACTTACCTCCCACTATCTCACCTTATCTCCCATTATCTAAGCTTATATCGAATTATATACAACATATGTATAAATTTTATAAAAACACGTAAATCAGATAAGTGGTTATTAAGTGATAAACGCACTAACGGACAGGCAGAGAGACGTTGCATTTTATATATATTATAGATATAGATTATTATTATTATATAACCTGGCCAAAGTGTATATGTATGAATTTAAAAAACACACGTAAATCGGATAAGTGGTTCTTCAGTGATAAGCGCACTAACGGACAGACAGACAGACAGAGAGATGTTGCATTTTATATATATATTATAGATATGGATTATTATTATTATATAACCTGGCCAAAGAATATATGTATGAACTTAAAAAAAGACATGTAAATCGGATAAATGGTTCTTCAGTTATAAGCGCACTAACGGACAGACAGACAGAGAGACGTTGCATTATATATATATATATATATATATATATATATATATATATATATATATATATATATATATATATATATATAAATATATATGTATATATATATATATATATATATATATATATATATATATATATATATGTATATGTATATATATATATATATATATATATATATATATATATATATATATATGTATATATATATATATATATATATATATATATATATATATATATATATATATATATATATATATATTATAGATATCCTTTTCTACATGATATTGTTCCATATTTAGTGGTTTAGGCAGTGTATTGCAAAAGGACGCGGTAGTGGCAAACTTTTTTCCAATTTGTTTCACTATTATCGTCACTGCTTAGTCCTCATGTTACCTAACGTAATAAAATATAGCCTATAACCTGGCCAGAGAACATATGTATGTTTAAAAAAAAAAGCACGTAAATCGGATAAGTGGTTCTTCAGTGATAAGCGCACTAACGGACAGACAAACAGACAGAGAGACGTTGCATTTTATATATATTACAGATATAGATTATTATTATATAACCTGGCCAAAGAATATATGTATGAATTTAAAAAAAGACACGTAAATCGGATAAGTGGTTCTCGCGTGATAAACGCACTAATGGACAGAGAGACATTGCACTTTGTATATATTATAGATTATAGATTATAGATATTCTCTGATACATAAAATATTGTTCCATATTTAATGGTTTAAGCTGTGTATTGCAAGGGAAAGCACTAGCGGCAAACTTTTTTCCGACTTCATTCACTATTATCGTCACTGCTCATTCCTTATGCTACCTATCGTAATAAAATATAGCCTATAAGCTAGCCAGAGAACATATGTATGTTTTTTAAAAAAAAAGTACCTAAATCGGATAAGTGGTTCTCCAGTGATAAGCGCACTAACGGACAGACAGACAGATAGTTAATAAATTGATGTATCTCTGGCAGTGGAAGTCAAAATTCGAATAGAGAGGGCCCGAGCCACATTTATGAAGAACAAAAAAATTTTAACTAGTCACGATTTATCATTTAAACTACGGATGAACGTGGTAGGCTGCTATGTCTTTCCGGTTCTCTTGTACGGCATGGAAGCGTGGACGCTAACTGAAGTAATACTTAAACGTCTGAAGTAATTCGAGATGTGGGTGTATCGACTACTGTTGAAAATCTGTTGGATAGACAGAATTAGTAACAACAGCGTTCTCACTCGCATGGACAAGGACTTGGAGGTGGTTACACCACTATCAAACGATGCAAATTAGAATATTTTGGCCACATTATGAGAGATTCCAGGCTGAAAAATTTGGGGCAGTGGTACGGAAAGTCTACGGTTCAACTTTTCCATGTGGCTGTCAATAAATCGATCATCATCAACATGGTAGCCAACATGATCACCAACGATCGTTGAACGGTCATGGTACCAGAAGAAGAAGAAGAAGAGAAGATGTTGATGAAGAAAGGGATACAGGCAAACGTTGTGAAAATCATAAAGAACTGAACAATAAGACAAAAATTAAAACAAGCGAGAAGTCTTTTAATGGATAAAATAATAGAAGATGTAGAGTCATCAGAAATAGAGAGCTGAATGGATAACAACAGAATTATTCTGGTTTCACAGACGCCGCAGCGCTGATTGCCGAAAGTGAAGACGATCTACAGACACAACTTTTCAAATTTTGTCAAGCCTGTCTAGAACTTATTATGAGCATATCTACTGAAAATTTAGAAAATATTTAATTTCAAGTAACTACTTTAAAATTCATCTAAAGAACTATAATAGCGTCTATGCTATCAAAATTTCTATTTTTTTTTTGAACTTTGAAATTGCTTTGGCTTAGTCGGGTACAAGCGAGGTGTCTTCCCTCTTGATATTTTATTAATTAAGGCCTAAATTATCCAGGGGGCAGACGGGTAGGACCCAAAACTTGGGACTTACGGTCTTATTTATTCAAAAACTCGAAAAACGTTTTTGGCTGGAAAAAGCGCATCCAGCTTCGTCCTTCGGTATTGGCGGCGGCTTTTGCATTTATTTTATCAAGAACAAACTAAATTTATTGATTTTATATGGTTTAATGATGATCCTTTTGGATCGACGATTTTTGGACCCTAAAGCTGGATCTGGTCCCGGCGGCGTCTGCCCTTTGGGGCGCTCAACTTTTTTAGTGTCAACAAATGTTATGGTGCTTGGCAAATGGTTAAACGACAATCCATTTTTGGATGTAGCATTTCGGGCCTTATTTGGACATTCCAGGGCACGAGAGCCACAAAATCAACGTTAAAGGCTTTTATTCGACCCGGTTAGTCGGCAGGGCAAAATTTCGGGACGCCCCCTTGGTCTATACGCCTATTCCTTCAGTCACAGTAAATGCTCAAACATCGGCTACTTATGTAAATATCCGCAGATAGCAAGAAGTCATTCGACTAAACAAAGACCTGGAAAAAAGTCTATCTTGGAATGACAGTCACCAAGTAGAATTTAAGGCTACAAAAACCTTCAAAAAACCCGACAGATTTATGTCGGGGCGCTCCATTCCTCTAGCATCGACACTCTATTTGCTGGACGATGGACGTACGAAAATGCCAATTGGAGATTGTTTGGGCATATCTTAATTGAAAAAACAATCATAAATAACAACATCTTAGATGTGGAAACACTAGAAGAAGAAGTGAAAAAATTGACGGACAATCCCCAATTGGCTAGAAATAGGACTGCTAAAAGGGTCAAGATCAAACTTATAGAGGATCGACTGCCGGCAGATATAATAAATCTGATAAAATTCAAAAATAGGATAAGGCGAAGGTGGCAAATCCATAGAAACCCAAGTGACGGACGAAGAGTTCGAGAGGTGCAAATGACAATTAGGACCAAAATTAACTCATACAAAAACGACACCCGGAATAACGTCTTGAGAGGGCTATATACACAGAATGGCTCCCTCTGGCGACTAGCCAAGAGACTAAAAAACAAATTTAACAACATACCGACGTTACTGACCAACATGGCACAAACTGACCAACAAAAAGCTGACACACTTGCAGTCTATTTACAACAGACATACAGCGGCGAAGCCAACTCTACGCCTCAGGATGAAATAAGTGACTTGGTGGGAAGATCGGTACATAGAAAATATCCGACTCCTCCAACTATGTGGAAAAAACTATATTCGCTAATATCAAAAGAATTATTAACGAGCTTCCTAAAAACAAAGCACCAGGGGAAGACGGAATCTCCACTATTATTCTAAAAAATATGCTTATAAAAACGATAATACAACTCGCACACGTGGTAAATGCGGTGACACACACGGAGTGGAAAAAGCCTGTGGTGATCCCCCTTCTCAAACCAGGTAAGAGCCCAGGAAGGGTAGACTCCTATAGACCAATATCACTCCTTAGCATGTTGGCCAAGGTGACTGAAAAGAACATCTTAAATAAACTAACCATAATCTATAACATCGATGACAAAATGCAAAAAGAGCAATTTGGATTCAGAGGAGGGCATGGCACTGTACTGCTGGTTGCCAGGGTACTTCAAGAGGTACTGAACAAAATAAACAACCAGCGGAACACAAATGCGGTCGCGTTGGACATACAAAAAACCTTTGACACAGTGTGGATAAACGGCCTAATCTACAAACTAATGACATTGCACAACCTACCTCTTTATGTAACACTTATATATTCTGGATTGTTTTGGCCGATACTTGGTGGAGAACCATTAAGCTTAAGTGAACAGTAAAACAATTGTTTTTCGTTTACTGATAAACTCCACATTTATTTTAACATATCAACATGTTTTGCTATCACTGTAGCTTTATCAAGATTAAAAGAACAAGATGGAAAATTTGTTATATATACGAGTACATAAGATCCCTACAGGTAAAATACAATAATGTTGGAAATCCCTAATTATACTATTATAAAGACTTTATATTATAGGTAACAAATTAATTAAGTACGGTATTATTGAAATATATTTAAAAGAGGTGAATTATTTAATTCTAATTGGTTGTTTAACAAATAATTAGATTTTTAAGTTGATTTCCAGAGATTCAAGCTCTAGATCTCTTGGAACAATAAAAGAAAAATCAAAACAAAATAACATTATTTTCACTAAAGCTGATAAAGGCGATACAATAGTAGCCATTGATGAATCACAATATATTCAAAAAACTTTAGATTTCCTCAACAATAGTAATTATGAGAAGTTAAATAATAACCCAACAGAAAAATTTCAAAAGATTGTTAAATCTATTATTAGTGATTGTAAAAGTTTATTTGATAATAAAGATTTAAGCAAATTAACTTCGATGATCACACAAACACCAAAACTATATTCTTTAATAAAATGACATAAAAAAGAAGATTATCCAATAAGACCAGTAGTCTCTTTTATTTCAACACCATCTTATAAGTTGTCAAAGAAATTAATAGAAATAATTAACGAGAATACTAATTTTGTTGCTAAGTTTCAAATAAAAAAACTCGTATGATTTAGTTAATAGAATTCAAAATATACAACTACCCAACAAAACGAAACTCATCTCTTTTGACGTAACCAATTTATTCCCGAATATACCACCTCAAGATACTATAACACTAGTCGAACAGCTTTTAAACTTAAACCACATTAATTATATTAAAAAACAAGTAATACTCATTACACTTAAGACTTGTTTAACAAAAAATCTATTTTGAATTTAATAACACTATATACACTAATAATAAAGGCTTCATAATGGGTAATCCCCTTAGTCCCCTATAGAATCCAAAATCAATAAACATCCGTTTTTTAAAAAATTCATTTATTGGTATAGATATGTCGATGATATTTTAGCCTGCTTCACAGGAACAGATAGACAACTCAAAATATTTTGTGATTATATAAATAATTTACATGCTAACATAAAATTCACTACAGAAGAAGAAACTAATAATAGCATAAACTTCTTAGACTTAATTATAACAAAAAATAATAATAAACATACTTTCTCTATTTACTACAAACCATCGCATACTGACATAACAATACATAATAAATCATGTCACCCAATCCAACACAAACTAGCTGCCTTTCATAGCATCCATAGACTACTATCTATTCCATTAAATGAAAAAGATTTTCTTAAAGAACTAAACATAATAAAACAAATTGCAGTAAACCACGGATATAATATAGATATAGTAAACAAAATTTTAAAAAAGAAAAAAATATAAAAAAGCCTTAGAACTAATTTTTCCTAGGCAAAAAAATGAATCAAGAACGCTATAGTGGTATTACATACATAGGTGAGACTAGCAATAAAATTAGAAATGTCTTAACAAAAAAAACTAAATATTAATGTAGCATTTAAAACAAATAATACCCTAAGCAAATATATAAAAAATAATAAATCAAAAACAGACAAAGAGCAAAAATCAGGTGTTTTATAAACTTAATTGTGAAAATTGCGATTGTACTTATATTGGTCAAACAGGAAGAAATTTTAAAAAAAGAATAAAAGAACATTTTACGTCTTTTATAACTAGCAAATCAGACTCAAATTACGCTAACCATTTAATAGAATCGGAACATCAGTTTAATAAAAACTTTGAAATTTTACATGTTGAAAATAAAGGGTATAAATTAAATTTGCTTGAATCTCTGGAAATCAATAAACTTAGAAATACTAATTATTTGTTAAACGGCCAATTAGAATTAAATAGTTCACCTCTTTTAAATATATTTTAATAATTTGTTACCTATAATATAAAGTCTTTATAATAGTATAATTAGGGATTTCCAACATTATTGTATTTTACCTGTAGGGATCTTATATATATAAACAAATTTTCCATCTTGTTCTGTTAAATGCGGGCAGGGGCACCTCACGTCCACATGCCAAAAAAACGCGGGATTTACCTGCCAAATGTGCAAACTGCGAGGGTGAGCATACAGCCTCCTACAGAGGCTGTCCCAAACACCCGTCGCAGCGACGCGCAACTAACCAAGCTAACTCCCAAACCACCTTCTCCTGGGCAAACCGTCGTCAAACGGCGGGCTCCCCCAGCGACCTCAATTCCAACAAACATGACCGACGCCCTTACATCTATCAATAGCATGAATTCTGCCATGCAAACCTTCTTTAAAAATATCCAAAACTTTCAAAAGCTTTCCGCCACTTTCATGCCCCTGCTTAATTCCAACGCCCAAGTATGAGTAAGCGACCAAATAAGATCTCTCCTAAAATGCTAAACATCTTGTCATGGAATGCCAACGGCATTCGCGACAAAAAGCATGAACTTCTCCATTTTCTACAAGACCATAACGTCGACGTAGCTCTAATCCAAGAAACCTTTCTAAAGCCCGGCATCCGATTCAGTCTTCCTAACTACACTGTTTACCGCAACGACAGAATCAGGGCCCGCCTAGGGGGGACCATGATTCTTGTCAAGCACTCCTTAAATCACTACCAACCACCCCCCTTTCCTCTTGTCCAAACTGAAGCCACGCCCATTGCCATAACCATGGCAAACAACACCACCATCCACCTCTTCTCGGTCTACCAACAAAACGGTGACCAACATCCCATCGATCCTGCAGACTTCCATCTGCTGTTTGGCCCTGTCAATCAAAAGACCGTTCTGGGCGGAGACTTCAATGCCAAAAACGTTCTCTGGGGAAACCTAGCTACGAACGCTAATGGCATTGCTCTCGACGCCATCCAGAACCAAATCCCATTCAATCTCATAGCTCCAGACGAGCCCACCCACATTGGACACGGAAGACCGGACTTTCTAGATATTTTTTCTTCTAAAAAATATCAACCTCCGGCATAACATTACTGTCATTCATGACCTTTCGTCTGACCATCTACCGGTCATTTTTACACTGGGAAATCCGGCCGACAAAATGAATGCCACAGTCACCACTTCCAGCACAGACTGGGACCACTTCCAACGCCTCCTGGCGACCACGGGTCCCATCCCAAAAATTTCCACAACCCAGGATCTGGATTCGGCAGTCAATAAACTGACTGCTGATATCCAGACAGCCCTTGCCCAGGCCACAACGTCACGAGCCCAACCAGTCTCTTCTCAAGGTAGACTACCCCCCAGCTATCAAAGAGCAGATCAGGGATAAAAACCGGCTGCTCAGAAGAGCCCTCAGGACGGGAGACCCCCGCTCAAAAGGCTCGCAAATCAAGCAACGCAGCAGGTGAAAGACTCACTTGCTGAATTCCACAGCAACAGGTGGGAGTCCAAAGTAGAATCCCTCACTACCCAGGACTGTTCTCTTTGGAAAATGGCAACAGCCCTTTCCAATGACGAGCCAAGGTCCATTCCAGCCCTCACCCACGCCGGCACCACAGCCTCCACAACCCAGGAGAAGGCTGACCTTCTGGCAGATCTGCTAGAGGAACAGTTTTCTCCTAACACTCCTGCCCATCCCGATCCAGCCCGTGATCTTAGGGTCGCTACAATCATACAGACCCTAAATCTTGCCCAGCCCCCTCGCAATACGTATTTTCACAACCCCCTCCGCTGTTAATGAGATCATTCGTTTTACCTCAATCCGAAAAGCCCCAGGTCATGATAAAAATCACAAATAAAGCCCTCAAAAAACTCCCCAAGAAACAGATCTCAGAAACCACCAATATCATTAACAGCATACTGAGACTCAGCTATTTTCCACTCTACTGGACACAGCCATCATAGCAGAATCCAGCAGCTACAGAATCATCACCAGTAGATTGCAGCGCCACCTGAACGTCCTCGCCCCCTGGTTCGACCGATGGAAGATCCAGCTAAACCCATGTAAGACACAGGCCATCGTCTTCGCCAAGGGCAACGGCACTCCTTATGGACAACTCCAGCTCCAGGGATCCCGCATCCAATGGGCAAACCACCATCAAGTACCTGGGAATCCAGTATGACAAACGCCTCATCTGGAAAGACCAGGTCTGTGCTGCCTCAAGGAAAGCCAAGCAACTACTGGGCAAGCTGTACCCACTCATCAGCCGGTCCAGTAAGTTGCAACCCAAAATCAAGCTGCTTATATATAAAACCATCGTGAGGGCAGGACTCACACACGCCTGCCCCACTTGGTCTAAACTCGCCAAGACACGCAGAGCTCAACTTCAGGCAGTACAGAACAAGGCCCTAAGGATGATCACGGGAGCCCCATGGTTCGTCCGAAACCGTCAATTACATAGAGACCTCGGTGTGCCAACAATCAAGGCACACATGAGGTCCACCAACATCAAGTTCTTCGCAAAGGCGCTACAACACCCAAACGCCACCATAAGGAGCGCATTCTACGTGCCCGCCAACGCCCGCCATCACTATCCAAGACCTTCTGACCCCCTATCCGACGAAGACGATGGCCCTTCCCCACCCCCATGAAGATTGTAACCTAGATTAAGTTTAGAATTAAGTTCTAGATTAGTTTAGAATTAAGCTCTAGTTAAGTTAGATTAGTCAACGAATGTAAATTAAATTCCAATATCCTAGGTTAAGTTAATTAGGATTACTGTATAGAACCTAGGTTAAGTAGTATAGGAATATAATCTATCATAAAATGTAAGTAAGAGGCATAGCCTAACTTAAATTCAATAAAAGACAATGACAAATCTTGTTCTTTTAATCTTGATAAAGCTACTGTGATAGCGAAACATGTTGATATGTTAAAATAAATGTGGAGTTTACCAGTAAACGAAAAAAAATTGTTTTACTGTTCACTTAACTTAAACTTATATATTCGTACATCCCCAGAAGACAATTTAAGGTAAGAGTGGGGAATTCATTATCCACATCCAAAATCACCAAATCGGGTGTACCGCAGGGTTTGGCACTCCACATAAGCTATGTCCGATTTTCCCACTTATCCTTCAACAAAAGTTGGATTTTTTGCAGATGGTGCGCTAATTTACGCTCATTCATTCTATGCTAACGAGCGCACATCTGCAACCATATAAACAAAATTCTCCCATGGCTAGCACACTGAAAAGCGAAACTAAATGTGAATAAATGTGAGGACATAATCCTCACAAAAAAGTGCACCAACAACAAAATTAATATCCCAATCAAAATTAATGATGTTCAGATTCCATTCGATAACTTGGGGGTCATTATTGACTCAAGATTGAAGTTCCACTTGCACCTGTCTCATGTTATACAGAAATCATTCATGGCAATGCAAAGCTTATATGCCCTCTTAGCTACCAGATCTCACATGAAGCCTCGAAACAAATTGATAATCTTTCAACAAATTATAAGACCCGTACTTATGTACGCCGTCCCAGTTTGGAGAGGCATTTCAAACACACAAACGCAACGACTTCAACGTATACAGAACAGACTATTACGATACATACTATCTGCAGACAGATATACAACAATTAACGATCTTCATGATATGACAAACATACAGACAATCAGAGAACATATAGACGATATCAGCAATAAATTTTACAAATACAAAATACACACGTCCTTACTGACACAACAAATAACAGGAACCAGATATACAGACGCACCAACACGTAAACCACTACTCTATCATAGATTACCGGTTTACTTTGAGAATCTGTGACTGTTATGCAAAATGGACGAGTTCAAAATTGGACGCAAACACAAAGAAAAATTCAAACAAATTACGTGAAGTGAAGTGACACAATGATAAGCATGTAAATATTAAATTTGTAAATACATATGTAAACTTACATTATAATGTAAATCGATAATCTATAATATATATAAAATGCAACCTCTGTCTGTCTGTAGGTTATTGCACTTATCACTGGAGAGCCACTTATCCGATTTACTTCCTTTTTTTTTAAACAAACATATGTTCTCTGGCCAGGTAATAGGCTATATTTTATTACTATAGGTAGCATAAGGAATGAGCAGTGACGATAATAATGAATGAACTCGGAAAAAAGTTTGCCGCTAGCGCGTTGCCTTGCAATACACAGCCTAAACCATTAAATATGGAACAATATTATGTAGCAGAGAATATCTAGAATCTATAACATATATAAAATGCAATGTCCCTCTGTCTGTCTGTCTGTCAATTAGTCCGTTTATCAGGCACGAACCAGTTATCCGATTTACGTGTCTTTTTTTAAATTCATACATATATTCTTTGGCAAGGTTATATAATAATAATAATAATAATCTATATCTATAATATATATAAAATGCAACGTCTCTCTGTCTGTCTGTCTGTCCGTTAGTGCGCAAATACCTCGAGAAACACTTATCCGATTTACGTGATTTTTTAAATTCATACGTATGTTCTCTGACCAGGTTAGAGATATATATTTTATTACATCTATAATATACATAAAATGCAACGTATCTCTGTCTGTCTGTCTGTCCGTTAGTGCGCTTATTACTAGAGAACCACTTATCCGATTTACATACTTTTTTTTTTAAAACATACATACCTGTATGTTCTCTGGCCAAGTTATAGGCTATATTTTAATACGATAGGTAGCATAAGGAATGAGCAGTGACGATAATAGTGAATGAAGTCGGAAAAAAGTTTGCCGCTAGCGCGTTCTCTTGCAATACACAGCCTAAACCATTAAATATGGAACAATATTATGTAGCAGAGAATATCTATAATCTATATTATATATAAAATGCAATATCTCTCTGTCTGTCTGTCCATTAGTGCGTTTATCACGCGAGAACCACTTATCCGATTTACGTGTCTTTTTTTAAATTGAAACATATATTCTTTGACCAGGTTATATAATAATCTATATCTATAATATATATAAAATGGAACTTCTCTCTGTCTGTCTGTCCGTTAGTGCGCTTATCACTGGAGAACCACTTATCCGATTGACGTGCTTTTTTTTTAAACATACATATGTTCTCTGTCCAGGTTATAGTATATATTTTATTACGTTAGGTGGCATAAGGAATAACCAGTGACGATAATAGTGAATCAAGTCGGAAAAAAGGTTACCGTTAGCGCGTTCTCTTGCAATACACTGCCTAAAGCATTAAATATGGAACAATATCATATAGCAAAGAATATAATATATATATATATATATATATATATATATATATATATATATATATAAATAATGCAACGTCTCTCTGTCTGTCTGTCTGTCCGTTAGTGCACTTATCACTCAAGAACCACTTATCCGATTTACGTGTTTTTTTTTTTAATTCATACATTTGTTCTCTGGCCAGGTTATCTACAATCTTCTATCTATAATATATATAAAATGCAACGTCTCTCTGACTGTCTGTCCGCCTGTCTCTCAGCCTGTCTGTCCGTTAATGAGTGGTGGAGAACCACTTATCCGATTTACGTACTTTTTTTAAAACAAATATATGTTCTCTGGCCGGGTTATAGGATATATATTATTGCATTAGGTAACATAAAGAATAAGCAGCGACGATAATAGTGAATCAAGTCGGAAAAAAGGTTACCGTTAGCGCGTTCTCTTGCAATACACTGCCTAAACCATTAAATATGAAACAATATCATGTTGCAAAGAATAAAATATAGATAAAATGCAACGTCTCTCTGTCTGTCTGTCTGTCCGTTAGTGTGCTTATCACTTGAGAACCGCTTATCCGATTTACGTGTTTTTATAAATTTATACATATGTTCTATATAATTCGATATAAGCCTAGATAATGGGAGATAATGTGAGATAATGGGAGATAAATATAAATAATGGGAGATAAGGAGAAATAATGGGAGATAAGCAGAGATAAGTCGAGATAATGGGAGTTATGGTGAGATAATGGGAGATAAGGAGAAATAATGGGAGATAAGTCGAGATAAGCCTAGATAATGGGAGATAAGGTGAGATAATGGGAGATAAGGAAAAATAATAGGAGATAAGGAGAAATAATGGAAAATGAGCAGAGATAAGCCTAGATAATGGAAATTATGTAGAAATAATGGGAGATAAGGGGAAATAATGGCAGATATTTTATTACCTTAGGTAACATAAGGAATAAGCAGTGACGATAGTAGTGAATCAAGTCCACGCGAGCGGAGCCGCGGGCACAGCTAGTACACTATATAAGTACAAGCATTAACGAAACTTAGGAACCTGTAGATTATGTCAAATTGAGTGAATGTATTGTATATAGGTATGTATGAGGAATTATAAATGAGAGTGAACGAATGAGAATATAATCTAAGCACCGTAAAATATCTGCTACATAGTACCTAAATTATTAAGATGGATTTTTTAAGAATATTTTTCCCATCAATCACTAACATATAAACCTTAACAAAAATAAAAAACAAACACATAATTTCCTTTCAAATAAAAAACAAATCAAAATTGCTATTAAAGTTTATTACGGAATTAGTATATAGTATAAAATACCACAGGCACAACACCTGCCATCTTTACCTCTGCGAGAGAGAGACAGAAAACAAATGAATGGGATATTAAATCACATTGTATTTGTATAAATCATTTGTTCATCAAAAGTTTTTACAATCTCATTCTATGGTAATATACAGAATTTTAGAAAGACTGAACAAAAATCCTATTTTGTCAGTTTCTGACCAATAAAAATATGATCACAAGGAAATTTTTATTTTTTGAATTAGAAATATGCTTGTTAGATTGGTACAAGAAATTAAATAATTGTTTTTTGTTTTCAAATTATGTTTTACTTGTTTTACAATAGTCCAATCAGAGCCGTGTAGGTTTGAAAGTTAAGTTGTGACTTAAAGGACTTATCAGATCATCGAGTGGGCTTTCAAATGAAAGCTTGTGAAAACAGGGGTTCAAAAATATGTATGATGTAATACTAATATACTTCTAAACTATTATCTAAATGAATAAAGAAGTTTGAAAATTGAATTGAATTGATATTTGCTAGGTGTTAATTTGGGAGCAAATATGTCTTGACATGAACATGTTGCATGCATAGCAAAGAGAGCTTCTGAAAAACTGGGAATATTATTTCGAACTAGAAAGCCTTACGTTCCACAACTGTTAATTCAGCACAAAGCTCAAATTCAACCTACGATGGAATACTGCTCGCATGTTTGGGGCTCTGCTCCCAGACATATACTGCATTTATTGGATTATATTCAGAATCGGGGGGGTCGCCTGATCGAAGACCCAAAACTGAGCAGCAGCCTTGATTCCTTGGCACATCGAAGAACCGCTTAATTCCGCCCAAAACGGAACAAGCTAGGAATACACGTCTCGCTAATACTTCACATCCGTATGTCACTCCTCGTATAACCCTTTTCAAGCAATCTTTTATATGGAGAAGCTCTTCCCTTTGGAACGATTTTCTCAGGACTCTATTTTCCACGGAGTATACTTTACAGGGATTCAAGACCAACGTGAATCACTTCTTCCGCAGACGCGTCGCTCCTGTAGAGCTTTAGGGATTTCCCCGCAGCACGTGTGCTATACCTATAAAAAAATTAGATCAATTTGACACGGAATATAAAATAAATGACTAAATATATAATAGAGAATAACCACTACGCTCTCACTTGGCTTTTTATTGGTAATTTTCAAGTTACTTTTAACTAGTTTTACTTTATTATTTTACATATGTATCTTTTAAACACCATGACATACATTTTTTTTTGTTTATAATTGCAATAATAAACATATGGATGATGACTGTTAATATTTAAAATTACTACAAGTAAACCTACAAAGTCAAAAATGATACGATGATTTTCGATTTTATACAGTTATCTGTTTTATCTTAAGTGTCTCTAAAATATATGGTATATAATGACCCATTTGCGTTTTTTAGCAACTAAGTGATTTTAACTAGATAACTTAGTGTTTCAGTTTTCAAAATAATTTTTTTTGAAAATGGTTAAAGCGAAAAAATTTATTTGGCGTAAAAAATTTGAAGGCTTTCCCAAGTCGACTGATTTTAAGTTGCTAGAAGAGGAACTTCCACCGCTAAAAGAGGGAGGTAAGTATGACATTTTAACTCAATCCTCAAAAAAACACTCCCATAACCGATTTCTATATCAGTGTTTAAAACTATTTAGTATATTTCGTCATATTTTAAAATTTTAAATTTTACATGACGTGGCCTTGATTTCTTACTACCTCTCGACTTTAGAGCAGAGGAAGCATGTTTTATATTTTATTATAATGATCTCAATACATAAAAGAAAATAATATTCTTCTTCTGCAAATGTTTCACGAACGATAAATATTTAATTTGGGTAGAACCGTTTTCGCTGCGAGTTACACGCCCGTTCCACCCCCTACTTTATTCGTAAATTTAAAGGACAGGTAAGTTTATAGGTGAATTCTGCAACACTGGCAACCCAAAAAATAATTTTGCAGTATTGGGTGTAATTTGAATTTCCTAAAATTTAAAGTCCAAGGGTCATTTGTTCATCAAAAGTTTTTACAATCTCATTCTATGGTAATATACAGAATTTTAGAAAGACTGAACAAAAATCCTATTTTGTCAGTTTCTGACCAATAAAAATATGATCACAAGGAAATTTTTATTTTTTTGAATTAGAAATATGCTTGTTAGATTGGTACAAGAAATTAAATAGTTGTTTTTTGTTTTCAAATTATGTTTTACTTGTTTTACAATAGTCCAATCAGAGCCGTGTAGGTTTGAAAGTTAAGTTGTGACTTAAAGGACTTATCAGATCATCGAGTGGGCTTTCAAATGAAAGCTTGTGAAAACAGGGGTTCAAAAATATGTATGATGTAATACTTGCATACACTTTTCTTTGTCACTACTCAGTATATATCACCACTACAGCAAACACTTTATTTTTGCACTCAACGCGCGTTTCGCTAACCATGTTAGCTTCATCAGGAGCGATGATTGTCAATTGTCATCGCTCCTGATGAAGCTAACATGGTTAGCGAAACGCGCGTCGAGTGCAAAAATAAAGTGTTTGGTGTAGTGGTGGTATATACTGAGTAATGTCATTGTGCCAAAGATTCCACATTCCCAACTTACTTTATTTTGTATTATTTTTTAAAAATGGTCAAAGACCCCTGTCCACCCACCCTATCTCAAAAAGCACTGACCAAAAAATTTTGAAAAAATTCTGGAATAGTCTCCGTAGATTGAATGAAAATTATCACGAGTTTATGACGTTTGATAATTTATCTGTTATAAAAAAAATTATTTGACCGACAAAATGGTGAAGGTTTATTTCGTCGCAAGCTACGAATTTAACCGGGACTAATAGCTACTGCTTTAAGCATTAGGTACTGAGATAAAATAATTTATTTATAATTATTCAAATATTTAGGTAGTAAATATTATACTATACGTCTTTTGTTTATTGCTTTTTCCAACATATTTTTGTAAGGACTTAATGTAATTTCCACAGTTTTTTGTACAGTATTTTTTGTAGTATTGGGCATAAAGATTTTATAATTTTTTTTTAAAGCTTTAGCCTTAAATCCCGAAATAGACTGTTCACTATTTAAATCTGGCTTTTTCATTATTGATAATAATTGAAGCGGCTTGTAAGATCGATATACTCTCATTACTTGAGATTGTTTGAGAGAGAGAGTATTTATATATCTTCAGCTCCTTTAAACAAATGTTCCGGAAAGACGTTTTTGTCCATGAGCTAAACTCCTGCCACTTGACATCCGTTCACAATAATGTCAATAATACCTGCTCTTTTATGAGCTTCTACAAATAAACTTGCAACTTGATATTGCGTTACTTGACGACCTGGATTTGTCTTCAATCATTTTTTTGTTCCTTGAATGTAATAAGAGCTCATATGTTTACACAAAAGACACGTCGAGTGGCTGAAGCCGGTGAGTAGTAAGTCCTAGCAGTTATAACATTAGTATTTGCTTTGTTCAACGCTTCAAGGTTCTTCTAATGCGTTGTGTTTCCATTAAGTGGAAGTAACATTTTATTTTCAAGGGCTGGCTTTACAACGCTTATAAAATGTTTCATGCACTTTACAAATAAGTTTGAGTTAATATAGCCAATGCCTGGAATGGTGACAACACTCTCAGAAGGTGTACCATTCCCCAATTCAGAATTTTGTCTCATTCTTTTGAATATTTAATCCTAAAACTTTTAAGTTTTTTTCTGAACGGTGGAAAATCCACTTTCATCAACGTTAAATATTTTCGAAGACTAAAATTTACTACTACGATTTACCCGACTCTCCCTACTTGAAAACAGCTCTTAAGGAGGAATGGTATAGTTGCTCCAAGGCCTTACCAAAACTAAAGTCGGTCTTTTATGGGCGGGTTGGTTTTATAAATATTTGGCAAAAAGGAGTTTTGCCCTTTTTTTTAATTTTTCAAAAATTTTTGAATTTGAAAAAAAGTATTGAATGTGTTTCTACATGGCCCACGAGTCACCCATTTCAATATATGCAGTAAATATAGATATATATATATATATATATATATATATATATATATATATATATATATATATATATAATATATATATATATATATATATTATCGTGTGTACTCTTTCTTTTATATTTTTAATAATATTTTAAATAAATGTATTATTTATTAAATAAGAGCCACTATTTGCGCCTTATGAATATCTTAATTTTTGAGAATGGATTGAGCGGATATTAATACTGAGAGAGAACAAAAATAAGATATAAGTTAGCCCGTTTTGTTTGAAGAAAAATGGAGATCGAGGTAATTTTTGTACGCCTTTTGAAAATAGTCTCTGCAGTTATTTAAAGCCTAGTTGTACTGTTTTGGGCACCATTCATTTTGGAATAAAAAGAATCTAAGTTCAGCTCAAAAAATGAAAAAATACTGATGACTATTTAGTTGTTGTTAGAAAATTGAATAAGGTACAGCTTATACATCCTGTAAGATAGAACGGGAGGTCAGTGAAACACTACGCTAGCACAAAGAAAAGTATATTAACAAAATAAAATTTCCTATATATATTACACCCTTAAGATTAAGTAGACTAAATAAATAACCTTTTATGCTATGAGATTGCACAAATTCACAGATAGTCTTTCACTTAGAATGACGAAGGAAGTATAGTTTCTCGTATCACTTAGTTTTGAGAATGAAAAATTGGCTTTAAAAAGGCACGATATAGAAGGATTGTTCTAGATTCACTTCCTGTGAAACCGACTTTGGGATTACACGTGTTACATTGTCGTTGGGAACACAGGTTGTAGAAAGGAAGTAAGATATTTAAACTGGCGTACTGATGACTTACTGCTTGGCTTCTTTTCGTGGCTTTTCTATCAACTGCTTGGCCTCTCCTGGTGAGTTTCCCATCAAAATTTTGACTCACACACTACCTCCTTATTTTTATTTGGATAACTAATCAACACTTGACCCAAAATGTTTTAGGATTGGTAGAATATTTCAGGAACGGCTCGATGATAAAAAAACACATATCTCATAGACGGCAAAAAGGATGCCTTCACTACTTGAGGTACGGAAAAAGCCACTCCTCCGTGACGGACAGAGAAAGTTACTGTTACATGCTGTACCTTCGAAGTGAAGTCTTTAAAATGTACTGATTCATTCAGGAACGCAAAATGAGACGGGAGTGTTAAACTCGAGACTTGATAGGCAAAGATCGACGAAGCTCGTCTTAATCATAATCCAGACACATTCAATGCAAATGAAATAAGTTAAATCGTTCACATGCACCTAGTACTGGTTGAGTTACACTGCTTAACCAAATACAAAAAACTGTAATAGATTTTAATTCACTGCTTAACTTAAATTAACAATTATTGCATGAATTAAAAAAAAGAAAAATAGTTTTATAACATGATCTTAAAATCTAGGAAAAAATCAATGTTACAATATATATATATATATATATATATATATATATATATATATATATATATATATATATACATATATATATATATATATATATATATATATATATATATATATATATATATATATATATATATATATATAATATATTTGGTATGTAAATAATACAAGTTGTAAAGTCTGTCGGCTGTAGACACATATCATCATATTAATTGTAAGTAATTTTCAGAGTTTTTGGTTGAAGCTGTTTATTTAAGTGTGGATCCCTACATGAGAGAATATATGAACAAACAACCACTAGAATCAACTATGATAGGGACACAAGTAGCCAGGTAACAAGTAGCACTTCTATATATTTTCTTATAAATTTTATTACTTACTGCAAAAGATGAGTTGTTACTTATTGGGTGATCTCTAATTAATTATCAAAATGGTCTATTTGGAGAGCGGAGCTCCACTGAATATGGCGCAGTAGCTGTCTATTTGGAAGTTGTGATCATTAGTCAGCAAATATTTGTTCCATTTTGTTATCATACCATTTTACTATTATTATGTGCTGATGCTGGTGGATTTACAGTGATAATTAGGTAAATATATCCGTCCTTCCGTTCTCTGCTTAGATTTTTAATCTTCATATCCTTCTTCTTCAGCCTTCATCAATCCATTGATGGATATAGGCCTCTTTCATCTTTTCACCTTTGACGGTCCTGTGCCTCATCCACAAACCCGGCGTTCGTTTGATGTCATCAGTCTAACATTTGGGAGGGCGTCTTCTCGATCGCTTACTCATGTATGATCTCCATTTTAGTATAGATTGGGACCACCTGTCATCTGCATATGTAGCAACATGAGCAACACAACTTCAATTGAGTTCAGCCATAGTCTCTGCTACATCTCCGATCTTAGTGATTGACCTAAAATAAGTGTTGTTTTTACGATCTTTCAAGGATATATGCAGCATTTATCGTTCCATATTACGTTCTGTTGTCTTCAGTTGATTCAGAGAGTGCTTGGTAAGTGTCCATGTTGGGCCCGATAAGTTAATACTGGCAAGATGCACTGATCGGAGAGCCGAGTCCGCAGGTACATAGAGATATTTTTGTTTATCAGCGTTTTACTCGTTTTATCAAATGCTACCCGAGCCAATCCTTTTTTTCTATAAATCTCGGTTATTTGATTTTCGTAGCCCAGTTTTATTCTATTGTCAAGGTATACATATGTATCAACATTCTCCAGAGGAGTAGTGTTTTCAACCGTGACATTCGGGTCTTCTCTACACATTACCTTATTTTTTCGCAAATTCATTTTCAGTCCGACAGTCGATAATTCTCTCTCTAAGTCTGTCAACTTTGCTTGCAATTCAGCAGGATTCTCTGCAATTAAGACAATATCATCCGCGTACCGAAGATGGTTCAGTCTTTTCCCATGAATCAAGAGGCCTTTATTGTCCCAGTACAAGTTCTTGAGTACGTCTTCTAAAATTAATATAAAGAGCTTTGGCGAGAGAGTATCACCCTGCCTTATGACTCTTTTCATGGAAGTAGGCTTCACAGATTTTTCAGATTGAACAGTGGAAGTTGCAGTGTCGTATATATACTTAAGTATCTGGATATATCTATAATCGATTCTGGCATAGTTAAGTGCATTCCTCATAGTCCAATGTTCCACAATATGAAATGTTTTGCGGAAATCCCCAAAAGCTAGACAGATGTCTAAATGATATTCCACTGACTTTTCCAGTAACACTCTCATGGTCAGTAGGTGTTCGTATGTACCATAATCTTTCCTGAACCCAGCCTGCTCAGGAAGTTGATAACTATCCAGTTTGAGAGTCTGTCCATTTATTAAGATCTTTGTAAACAATTTATAGATTTGCTAAAGTAGACTGATCAGTCGGTAATTTTCTAAATTAGCTTTATCTCCTTTTTTTGTATAGCAAGATAACGATTGCATTGTTTTAGTTATTTGGGATTTTACCTTCAATCAAACACAAGTTGAAAAGATCGCAGAGTTTCTTCATATAACATAGTATGTGGAATACACGGAATAGTGAACACTCTACACGTTGTCTATCTTAACTAAATGCTATCCAAAAGAGGACTATTCTCTTATTTGGGGAGCCAGCAGTCACCAGAATCCTTGACGTTTTAAAATACCAAGTCCGTTCTAAAAATACTTTCCAGAGTGGTGTTCGACTGATGTGGTCCGCTTAAACTCTTTTGGAGAAGTGTTGTAGCAACAAACTTTTAATATATTTGCATAATTTCTTTCGTACATAGAACACTTCATCCCAATTTTTCCACCTAAAGCAACCTAGAGTGGTTCAACCCTAATATAATTTATCACTTTTGTATATGTGTCACTACGAGAACGACTAAGGGATGTAGAATAAACTTACGGAACTTCTGCAGCTTCAACTTTAAGATATAAATGATGCAAATACCAGGTTGCACAAATAAATTCCCTAACTTCTAACATAAGAACTATTTGTAGACTGTAGAGAGTTGCTGCAGTGATCTGCAAATTTGTTTCGCAAAAAAGCAGCTATTTTTCATAATCAAAGTTTTTACGAAGATTTTTATTTGTTTTCCATAGACCCCTGAAAAGAATTGGTGTTGTGGATGTTTAGTTATATATATTATACACAGATAGCGATGATTTTTTTAGGATAACGGCTAGCAGAAATGGTAATTACCCAACTGGAAGATATGTTATTGGAACATTTGGTTGGAGAACACATACAATCACCAATGGAACGTATCAAGAGTATGAAGTCCCAACTGAGCTATTGCCAGATATTGGAGACCTTCCAATATCTTTGTTTCTAGGAGTATTGGGTATGCCTGGGTAAGAATATGACCATTTCCGTAAATTGTTGGTATGTTAGCGGTTCAAAAAAGAGAGAAATTTTTTTTTTGAAAGTGACACTCATTAGACTCGATTTAAATCGTTCCTTGGATCTCCAGAGACAATTATTCACGGCTGAACACGATTTTTTTAAGAATCTTTTTTTTACAGCTCAATATGCAAATTTTTGCGGAAAAAATGGAAAGCTAAATTGCCGTAAAAAGCGTCAAATATCAACATATGATGTACCGTATTATAAGTTTATCCATGCAATTTATTCAAATTATTCATCGTGAATCCTGATAACGTTTTCCTCATTTATATCTTTTAGTCAAATTAACGTCCAGGTACACTTTTCTTATATTCTTTGATTTGCTGACTTCGAATTTTTATGTACCTTGTTGATATTAGGAGAACGTTTCCAAATTATGATCAGATTTTAGCCACTTTTTGGTCAGAAATGGCCATAAATTAAAAATGGCGAATTTGAAGATATTAATCTTACAGCCAAGGTATATATTCAATTTACACCAATCTCTAACCAAACGGTGGCTAAAATCTGACCGGAAACGATATCCTAATATAAAAAGGTACATAAATATTCGAAGTCAGTAGGTCAAAGAACATAAGAAAAGTGTACCTGCACGTTAATTTGACTAAAAGGTATAAAATGGGCAAAAATGGTCGTTATATAAAAGAGGATAACGTTATCAGGATTCACGATGAATAATTTCAATAGATCGCACGAATAAACTTATAATACGGTATATTACATATTGATTTTTGACGCTTTTCACGGCAACTTAGCGAGTTTTTCCGTTTTTTCCGTAAAAATTTGCATATTGAGCTGTAAATAATAAGTTCTTAAAAAAGTCGTGTTCAGCCGTGAATAATTGTTTCTGGAGGTCCAAGAAACGATTTAAATCGAATCTAATGAGCGTCACTTTCAAAAAAAATCTCTCTTTTTTGAACCGCTAACCTACCAATTTACGAAAATGCTCATATTTATTTTCTTCTTCTTTCTCGTAACAAGAAGATGAATCTTACAATTTTTGAGGTGGAGGTCGATAAATTTTAAAAACGTTTTAATAATAATATGGAAATTTTTCCTGGTTTTTTTTGTTAAATAATAATCAAATTTTATGCATAAATATTTATAGTTACACATATTACGGGCGAAAGGGGTCGGGAAAGAGATTAGAGAGGGTTGGTTCCTATATATCGTGTCATATATACTTTTCTGAGTTTTGGAACTCTAGGAATCCAAATGCCCTCAAAATGGGGCTATACCTACGTGTCCTGAAAATTCCCTGGACACAACATGTAACTGATAGCGAGGTGCTCAAGGAAAGGGTCTGAAACTGACCTAGACTCTGAAAGAGCGCATGAGGCACGACCGGTATAGACTGTTGCAACTGATACTTCAGGGCAAGCTTGAAGCAAAGAGAGGCCAGGTAGAAAACGTCACTCATGGATGAAAAACCTACGAGACTGGTTCGGTCTCAATTCAATACAGCTTTTTCGTATTGCCGCTAATAAAGTTAAATTAGCTCTGTTAATCACTAATTTCCAAAACGTATGAAGCACTATTACAAGAAGAAGAAGGAATCCAAAAATTAGGTTATTTTTTCATTGCTTTCAAGTTTAACCCAGGAAGGGGCTGAAAGAGGCGGGGGTAGTTTAATATTTTTCAATAGCCTTTTGAGCATATTATTTTTAGTAAAATATGTAAAGGCTTAAGGAATGGAGTTGCTTCCTATATATGGTGTTACATAACTTTTTCGGGGTTTATGGAGTCGAGGAGTCTGTAAATTAAGTTATTTCCAATTTTAATGGGGGAAGGAGTGAAAAAGATGAAGTGGTCAAATATTAAAAGGTTTCAATAATATGGGAAATTTTTGCTTGCGATAATGAATAAATTTTGAGAATAATTACTTTTATACTGTATAGGTATAATTATGCAACATATAAGTGATAAAGAAGGGAGTTGGAAGGGTGATTTCGTATTTATTATGCTATAGGTATTACTCAGAGTTCTTTGAATTAATGAAATGAAATATTACATTATTTTTTGCTATTTGCAATATTAACAAGAGAGAAGGATGGGAATCAATAAATATTGTATAATTTCGATATTATTATAAGAAATTTGCCTTGTTTTTGGTTGGCATATTTTTAGAAATTTCAGCTATTCATTTATAGTAAAAGATATATAAGGTAAAGGGAATGGGGTAGTACTGCAGTTAGAGTACGATTTAACGTCAGATACTGCTACTTTTTTGAAAAAGAATTCTCATCTTGACGAGTACATTAAAGAAAAAATATTGCGACCGCTGAAAAATTGGGACAATACCTTCAAAAATGGAAGAATTAGCCAGTTTTTGGTTTGTTTAGCGTATTTTGTCGAATTTATCAAATGGGGACATACTATATATAGTTTTTACAGAGGTTTGTATTCATTGAGTTAAGATTATAGCATAATTTTTTAAAATCTGGACAGGGTATCGTACATTAATGATCTTAGTACTGTAACTGTAAATTTGAAACAAAGAAAGCATAAAATTGAAAGTAAAATGGCCAGTTTTTTCAGTCTAAATGAACCAAATGACTTCCTCAGCCACTCAATATGTACAGTAACTTGTGTATAATAATTAAAAAATACTTTGGTTACTGAAAGTATTATAAAACTTAGGAAAAAATAATCGTAAATTTGCATCAACAAAAATTAAATTTGAGACTAAAATGGTCAATTTCTCCGGGCTAAATGGTTTAAATGAGTTCTTAAGTACCTCAAATCTCTCCAAAGCTTAGGGACTAAGGAACAGTTTCTGATATATTAGGTAAGGTATACCGAAAAAAGTTGTTTAAAAAATTCGTCATAAGAAAAACCGTGAATCGGTAAAATTTATCAATATTATGAGGAGTGAAAAATTATGTTTGGATCAATTAAAGTGATGTCTATGGAACATATTTCCAGAGTAAACTAAAAAAAATTAGCTTATAGTTTGCAAGTGCACATATTGAATCACAAAAAAATGACAAAAAAAAAAACGATAAAAACGACTAACTTCTCCCGGCCAAAAGGCTTAAATGACATCCATAGCCCCTTCAATTTTTCGTTTTTTTTTTATCTAGAATCAAAATCTGTCAGAATTTTTAGCTTATCTTCCATAAATTTTTTAAAAACGGGCCAATTCTCCCATTTTTAAGCATGTTGTCCCAATTTTTCAGCGATCGCAACATTTTTGTCCTTAATGTACTCGTAGATACGACTATTAAAAAAAAAAGTAGCAGTATCGACGATTTCTGTTTTGGCCTGTTTTGGTCGTTTTCTAACTGGACTATAGAGGGTTAGAAGGGTAGTTGCGCATATATCATAATATAATTCTATCTCAGTGTGTTTTTTATTATTCTCAATTTTACCGTCTAACAAATAAATTTGATTTTTTTCTTTCAAAAGAGCAGGCAGGTTTCCACACAGGGTATGGAACAAATGACCATCTGCTTACAGTCAAAGTCCTCATCGAAAAAGGTATAGAATATAATAAGCTTCTGATGCCCAAATTCGTGGACTTCGAAAAGGCTTTTGATTCTGTAAACCAACAGAGACTTTTGAAAGCGCTTGCTAAATGTCGTACTGATCATCAATACTCCAGTGTAATTTAATGCATATATGAAAATGTCACAGCAAACAAACTAACCAATCCACCAGCAAATTTCAAAACGAAAGGAAGTGCTCCGGGGTGATACACTCTCTCCAAAGCTTTTCTTAACACTCCTAAAAAGTATTTTACAATAAATAAACTGGAAAAAATTGGGCTTAACGTTGAAGTTGAAAAATTAAGTCACCTTTGTTTTGACGACGACATTGTCTTAATAACATACAATATGCGAGAAGCACAAACTATGCTGTACATGCTTCGAGAAGATTCAGAAACGCTATCCAAGACTCAGTTTATGACAAATCTTGTACTAAACACTATTAGACTGAATAATTTGAAGATCGAGCAAGTACACCGATATAAATACCTAGAACATGAAGTCAGTATAGGACGAAATAACTAAACACATGAAATTTAGCAGAGAATGGGTCTCTCCTGGACGGCATATGGCAAACTGGACTATATATTTAAATCTAATCTTCCGATGAGTTGGAAAAGAAAAGTTTTTGACTGATGCGTACTGCCCGTTCTTACGCACGGAGCCGATACTCTCACATTGACGAAGAAAAAATCAACAAAAAATGTATCATGCAAAGAAAAATTGAGAGGTCAATATTAGGCGTTACTCTTAGAGATCACATCCCAAATCACATTATCAGGAAAAGAATGGGGGTACACGACGCAGTCATATTCATTTGACATCTTAAATGGAACTAGGCTGAACATGTTGCTAGGTTTAAGAATGGGATGGGGAAGAGGAAGGACAATGGACAAAAAAAATTAAGTGTAGACCAAGATCCGAAGCCTATCGAACTAGAGGTAGACCCCCAAGTCGATGGACAGACCATTTGAAGAGAAAGGAAATTGGGTACAAGTGGCGCAGAACAGAAAAAGGTGGGAAAACTTGAGGAAGGCTTTCGTCTAGCAGTGGACGGTATAAGCTGATGATGATGAGTATGTATAAGAGATAGAGATCTAGTTACAGAGTAACCTAAAATGTGTCAAGTTGATTATAGAAAATGCTTTAGAAATACAGACAGTTAAATTAGCCGAAACTTAATTACCTTTGGCACAGTGGGTAAATTATTGCTTTTACGTCCCTTGCTAAAGGGAAATAAGCACCCCCTGCAATTCTTGCTTTTTTTTATGTTTTAGTGATCTTAGATTCTGCAAAATAGATAATCCCATTTTTATCGGTTTTTTTAGCTGACTGTCAGGCTGTTAGTCGGTCGGTCTGTATAATATTTGAAACAGGGATGAAACTTATAGATTTTGAGCTATATTTTTCAAGGAAAGAAGGTGAAAGAGGTGGAAGTCGATATATTGTATTTTATTCACATTTTGGAAATTTACTGTCTCTTTATTCGAGGTACTCAAATTCAGTACTTATTTTAGAACTACAGTCTGTCAAGTAAGAACGTGTTCGCGATACTTCATTTCTGGTAGATGCGATTCTAGTGATTCAACAAAAAATCGGTAGAGAGAACCTCTGTCTACGACGCATTTTAGTAAAAGTATCAGCCGACTTTCGTCGAAATCACGTAAAATCCAAAATGAGTCACTTATTTGCGCCTCGGTCGAGGCAATCTTTCTTTGTTCCCATCCAAGAGGGCCTAAAATGGCACATTTCGCGACCGCAAAATACATTAAAAAGTCGGTATCGTTTGTGAAGAAGTGGGTAAATCATTTTAACGAGACGAAAAATGTCGACGACTTGCCAAAACGTGGCTCGGTAGGCAAAGTCACTGCGAAAGTCGAAAAACAAATTATCTCTTTGTTTTGACGAGACTCGAAATTGACGCTGCGTCAAGGAGCGGCAAAATCAAGAATAAATCGGGTTGAGAGACCATTCGATGACATCTTCGTGCTCAAGATATTAAATTCCGAAACACGTTGAAGAAACCTTTGCTACGCGAAAATCACGTAGAGATCCTATTAAAACCATTTGGTCCCTATTGAAACAATTTGGTCGCTTGTAGACAGAAAGCTCAGAGGAAAGGAGGACTTTGATTCAGTTCTTTCGCGAGATTCGAATAATTTAGAGTTCATTGCCGTGCGAGTATCATAAAATTTCTTCAATAGCATGCCTCGAAGATGCCAGATTATTGATACAGGAGGCGACTGGACAACTTACTGCGGTAATTGCGCCGTTGGTAGCACACCAAAGAATACATTGATGGCAAAAAATGTTCTCAAAACATATTTTTCCAAGAATACGAGCGGTCACGTTCTTACCCGACAGACTGTACGTATTTGTAAGGAAAGTACTGGGTAAATCCCTTTTTTTATCTCTTAAGGTAGTTCACTCGTAAATCCACTTTTTGTAAAAATTTGATGAAATTAAAATATGATATTATTCTAAATGTTTTTCATCTAATTAAAAAAAACGACCGATTGCGAAGCGAAATATTCATAATTAAGGTGCACATAATTAACATGCAATAGGCCGATGAAGTATAAAAAAGGCATAGTTTCGTGTATATCTTAAGACCTTTTCTTGCGAATTTTTTTAAAAACTAATATTTAATAAAAAAAATTAGAAAAATTTTGCAATAAAATTTTTTTTATCGATTTGTTAAAAAGATATAAATATATAAAGTTGATATTTGTTTAAAAGAATAGCCGTGTACTGAGGCACAAATATTACAATTTGATAACGCTGTATGTCGTCATATTTTACGTGCCAACATTCAAAAGGCATTTAAAATGGTTAACTTTTAAATAGAAATTCATTTGTAGGTTAAAGAATTTATTGAATAAACACAAAATATTTATCAACTTTATAATCATCAATAAAAAATATTAAATGTATAATTTGAATTTGTAACTTCATATATTTTTTGTCTTTAGTATTTAAAATTTATATTTAACAAAAATATGTTTATAGGTTCAATAATTTTCCAATATTTTAAGTTAATATTATATTTATTTATCAACATTGTTACATATCAATTGATAACAATGTTCGATACATATATATAAAAAAATAGTTTTATAAATCTTCTCCTTAAAACTAAATAAATAATTAATGATATTAATGATAAATAAAGTACTATAAACTATTTGTAAAGTAATGAATTACTTTATTTACTATTCGTGTATCTTTGGTTACACGTGGTTTGCCATTGTCTTTTTCTACTAGATAATAATTGCACTATTCCTGTAGAACCCAACTTTTTAGATCTTTCAAAGTTATGCATTCAGATGCAATTCTTTTAATCATAAGATCTGAAATAACACTTTTTAAAGGCATTAACGATGGCAATATTAGTTTTTTCTATGACGCACTCTTTATATGATACGTAATTTGTAATTAAATCTTCACTCTTCAAAAACTCATTTGCCAGATTTGCAAACCAGCAATTTTTTAAAAATCCTCGATCATTGCAAAATTAATTATACCTTGGATTAAATGGGACGAATTAAAACCTGCACTATGGACAACAAGTACGCAAGATTTTGGAGAAAAATTTAAAAACTGTTGGAATGAAATTAATGCGTCCTTTAGAGTGATTATTTTGATAGGTTTACCATACAGGTCGACATTAATATGTTCTAAGCCCGTAACTTTGAAAGCGTCAGCCCCTCAGCCCTCAGATGTAACTGAAATATTATTCAATATATTAGTTAACGCTTAAGGATTAATAATGTCACCAATATGATAAACGTCCATCTGCAATCCACAATTTGATTGATACTCTACCCCTTCATGTTTTTCTTTATTTTTTCTCGTAGCCTCTTTATCTCTAACCAATAAATTTCCACGTTTTTTCGTTGCAGGCAAATTAGCTCTTAATGCTCTTTGTTTTCTTATTTTATCTTTTCTTGCCATATAAGATCTTGTATATCTCCCAGGGGTTTATTTCTGAGCTTTTCTTTACAAATTTGCCTTTATGTTGCAATTTATTATAATCACAAGGAATTTTTTATTTAAATTATATTTTTTTTATTTTAATTAAAAGTAATACAGTCTAAACAGTAAACATACACAAAGTAAGTAACCTATATAAAGGTCATTCTATCGAGCATTCGGTATACACATTGGCAGTGTTGCCACATTCATTTTCATTAAAAGTGTGTGTCTGCATATGAAAGTTTCCATGTATCGAATACAGTCTTCGACAAAAATAAAATACTCTGCCATTGAGTATTTTAAACTTTTCGTATTTATTATCGGACTATACCTTTGGTTCCGATTGTCACGAGTGAACTACCTTAATATCCGAATCTCAAATATAAAACAATTGGTTCATTTTATTTTAAGAAAATAATTCATAATAAATTATTTCAGTTTTTTTTTTCTAGAAATACTGCGTACTTT
Organism: Pachyrhynchus sulphureomaculatus; assembly: GCA_019049505.1. Taxonomy (NCBI): domain Eukaryota; kingdom Metazoa; phylum Arthropoda; class Insecta; order Coleoptera; family Curculionidae; genus Pachyrhynchus; species Pachyrhynchus sulphureomaculatus. The sequence continues at coordinate 38,366,748 of CM032449.1, read as the reverse complement.
GGATTTTTGGAACTTTGTCAACCTAAGCCAGGAGAGACGGTTGTAGTTAGTGGTGCAGCAGGTGCTGTAGGTAGTCATGTTGGACAGATAGCAAAAATTAAAGGTAAAGATTATGCACATATGGTAAAACTTAATCAACTATCAATTCAATTTTAATAACGCTTTAACATATTTATCACATATACACCGTCCGTCCAAAGAGTTCCAAGACTGCCTTAATAAGAAAATAGAAACATTAAAAGTGAACATTTTATTACTTCAGATGTTTTACATAGTCCCCTCCGACCTCAATACAACGTTCAGAACATTCATACAACTATGTGAAACTATTAGAAAAATCTCGTTTTGAGATCATGTTTAACTCACACTTCACAATGGCTTTAATGTCCTCCAAATGTTCATAGCGTTGACCCTTCATGTGGAGCTTGAATTTGGGAAATCACAAAAGTCACTGTGTGAGCGAGCGCGTTGCCATGAAACAAGAAAAAAATCGTTACGTTCCATCGTTCCGGTCGAACCCGCTGAATCCTCTTCCAAAGTGGTTCTATAAAACCCACGTAATACCTGGCTGTCACTGTAGTGCCCTTGGGAACAAATTCTTCGTGGATAATTCCTTGAGTGTCAAAAAATGAGACGAGCATCGTCGTTGTTCTTGACATTGTAAGTCGCACGTTCTTCAGCCTCAGCGAACCGCCGAGCTCTAGTTCACTTTTCCGTTTTGTTGTAGGCTCGTATTGATAACACAACGTCTCATCGGCGATTATTATTTTCTGCAGAGAATAATCGCCCGCATTTTTCATTACCGCTTTTCTTCGGGTATCAAGCTGTGCGGAACAAACTTCGCACACACTTTCCTCTTGTTCAACACATTCCGGACAATGGCTTGAACTCTTGGTTTAGAGATGTTAAGCTTTTCTGCCATCAATCTGCATGAAAGATTACGGTCAGTTTGCAGAAGATGACTAATTTTCTCACCGGTAGCGTAGGCCGAACTTGCGTTGGGACACTCTGACCTTGCATCATCCTCGAACGACCTCCGTCCTTTCGTAAAGCGTTTAAACCAATCAAGCACGTGTGTGAATGCATTAAAAAATCATCGCCGTAAGCTTCTTTCAAAGATTCAAATGTTTCCGTAGCTGTTTCACGTGAAATTTGATCACTGCTCGCTGTTCCATCACATGTCTGTCTCACAACGACTACGACACGTACAGTTCGCACTTTTACTACTGGGCAGTGACTGATCACAACTGGCTGGTTGAATGCAAATGTGTTGTTTACAGTTGTGAGTTCAAGTTTTTACTGTTGTTTACGAGATGGCGCTGTTTAAAGGCCCGGGAAAAAATCAACCGGGACTTTTGGGACAGAGGGTGTGGTCCAGAGTACAGAAAATATAGCTATCGCTACAGGGAGACCAAATGTCACCACAAAATAAAGCTGGCGGTTTACCGCCAACTTAGCAATATATTAAATGGAAGTATCCACAATTACTTATCTTTAACAATAATAAGGAAAACGTGCTTATATAGATGTAGGAAAATAGATGACGTAAAAGGTGAATGAAGATATCCAATTACTATTTTTTCTTTATGTCCCCCTACAATTTTTTTATTTAGAAATTTGAATAGTTTAGTGATTTTATTATTTCCACAAAAAATATTTTTAAAAGTTCTGATATTAAGAAGTTAAAAAGTAAATAAGGTAAATACTTTTACTTTACGAACTGACTTGAACGATTTCAGCAGGTGGTTCCTTGCAAAAATATTTAAAAATAAAAAATAAAATGATCTGCTTTTTAATAAATGAAATACTATTATTCAAGAGTAACTCAACATGTATTTCGCTTTATTAGGACTTTTTCAAGAACGTGTCCACAATAATTCAGTTTTGGTAGATGCGATTCTGGCGATTCAACAAAAAATCGGTAGAGAGAACCTTTGTCTAGTCTAGTGAAAGTGTCAGTCGATTCCGAACTTTCGTCGAAATCACGTAAAATCCAAAATGAGTCGCTTGCGAGTAAGTTCGAGGCAGTCTTTCTTTGTTCCCATCCAAAGGGGCCTAAAATGATACGTTCCACGGCCGCTAAATATATCAAAAAATCGGTATCGTTTGTGAAGAAGTGGATAAATTATTTTAACAAGACGAAAAATGTCAACGACTTGCCAAAACGTGGTTCGGTAAGCAAAGTCACTTCAAAAGTCGAAAAACGAATCGTGCCTTTATTTTCGCGGGACCCAAAATTGACACTGCGCCAAGCAGCGGCAAAATTAAGAAAATCGGGTTTGAATGTGTCCCATCAGACCATTTGACAACATTTTCGTGCTCATGATGTCAAATTCCGAAGCACGTTGAAGAAACCTTTGCTGGGCGAAAATCACGTTGCGAAGCGGCTCGCTTGGACCCACGATAAGATACTAGAGTCGCCCTCACAATTACCGGACGCCAACCCTACTGAAAACGTTTAATCCCTTGTAAAGAAAAAGCTCAGAGGAAAGACTCTATTGTCTCGCAGCATGCCCCGGAGATGCCAGGCTATTATTGATGCAGGAGGCGATTGGACAACTTACTAAGGTAATTGCGCCGTTGTTAGTACACCAAAGAATACATTGATAGCAAAAAAGTTCTCGAAACACATTTTTTTCAATACGAGCGGTCACGTTCCTACTTGTCAGGCTGAACTACACTGAAGTCCCAATCCAACGAAAACATATCTAACGGCGGAGAGAGTCTGTAAGACGTTTAACAGATATTCAAAAGTTATAAAAAGAAAATATTTATTGAAATTTTTTAGTTCGTCAATAGTATCATTCATCATTAAATTTGAAAGGTTTTTCTTTCCAGATGTTCTTAGATGATAGATATTTAACCTTTGTTCTCATTATATAGTAATTTTACATTATTTAAATCTATCAAATGGTTTTTTTTTATGGGTCTAGCACACGTGCTGCGGAGAAGTCCCTAAAGCTCTCCAGGGGCGGCATGTGTGCGAAAAAAGCGATTCATGTTATTCTTCAATGAACAGCCCTGGGCAAATTATTCCAAAGGGATGATGTTCTCCATATAAAAGACTGCTTGAAAAGCGTTGTACGAGGAGTAACAAGCTAAATCTCATACGGATGTGAAGTATTAGCGCGACATGCATTTCTAACAAGCACCGCTCTGGGAGGAATTAAGCGGACTCAAGTCGCCAACCGTTCTTCGATGTTCCAGCGAATCAAGGCCGCCGGTCAGTTCCGGATCTCCAATCAGACGAACAGCTCTTCTCTGAACAGAATCGAACAAATGCTATGTATGCATGCATGCATTCAGTGGAGCAGTATTCCATAGTTGGTCGAATTTGTTGTTGTGGAGTATAAAGCTTTCTGGTTTCAAATAATATCCCCAACTTTTGAGAAGCTCTCCTTGCTATGCCTGCAACATATTCATGCCAGGACATATTCGCCCAACAAATTGAGTGACGATGATAGGGGAATGGAGCGCCCCGACATAATTATGTCGGGTTCAGCAACGTTAACTTTTTCAGAAAAAACTGCCAGATGGCAGTTTTTACGCTACAAAAACCCAGATTGGTGGTTTTTGTAGCGTTAAATTCCACTTGGTGATTGTTACCCCAAGACAGAATTCCTTTCAGGTCAAGTCGAATGACCTCCTGCTGTCTGCGGATATTCGCATCAGTAGCCGATGTCCGAGCGTTCAAACTGAATGAAGAGATAAGCGTACTGTCACCTACAAAGCTGTAGATTTGGTTTCCAGTCTTTTCAAGCAGATCGTTAATGTAAATGAGAAAGAGAGTAGGAGACAGTATGGAGCCTTGGGTCACACCGGCGTTGATAGTGAAGGTCGTCGTCGACCACCACTGGTAAAGAACACTCTCTGAGGAAACATGAGATCCACAAACACAACTTTTTAGACATACCATAAGAGCGAGATTATTATTTATTTATTAATATATTATTAATTTTATTTAATACGTGTTGATAAGCCGCTATTTTCTCTACGGTTATGTAGTCAATTTTCCTGATTTGCTATTAATATTATTTGCTAATAATATTTTTTTGTCCCTTTTATGGTTCAATAATCTCCCTAAGTTGCATTTGTTAATACATATACTTCTGATTCCTAATTTATTTATTTTATTGCATCTATTGTTGCTTAAGCTGAAACAGTAGTTCATAAATTTATATATTTTACTGTCCATTTGCCTAAAATTGTTATATAATTCTTTTGTGAAGCCTGTTTTGCTTCCGTCACAATACATTATGTATAATTCTATGTAGCAGTTGTTTCTTGTAACCCGGAAATATTTTTTGGGACGCGCATGGAGTAACATTGATTGACTATGTTGAGAAGCGGCGAACAATCACCGGACACTATTAGGTTGGTTTATTGGACCGTGTGAATGGTGAAACCAGAAAAAAAGCCGCATTTAGCAAAGAAAAAAGTGTCGTTTCACCAAGGTAATGCACCAGCTCACTACTCCATAAAATCGATGGTGAAATTGGACCAACTGAACTATCAATTGCTTCCTCAACAGCCGTATTCACCAGATCTTGCCCCCCGCAATTATCACCTCTTTCCAAATTTGAAAAGGTGCCTCCAGGGCTCAAAAAAAGAAATTGAATGGAAACTGAGGCTTATTTTAGGGAGCTCGAGAAACCGGAAAAAGTGTATCGCATTTAATGGAAACTATGTTGAAGAATAAAATCGATTTATGGCAAAAACATTGTTATTCTTCAAAAGTCCCGGGACTTTTCACCCCATTTAGTAAGACACTTGTATAATCCTTCACTGGTTTAGATCCCTTTCACCTATCCCTATTTCACACAGAAAATTTTAAAAAAATAATGTGCTCTATTTGGTTTGTAAAACATAGTATTGATACGTGGTACGGTCTGAAAAAGTTCTCGGCCTAACAATGAAAGGAAATCTTTTTGACGTGATAATATAATCTCCTAAAACTTCAGTACATTTATTCCAACGATTTTCCAATAATTCAATACCATCATTAAAGTGTTATTCCGAAAGGTCTGCAAAATATCCATCCACGGCTGCAATAGCTTCGTCATTTGATGTAAAACGCTTTCCAGCAGGTCTTATCTAAGAAATTTTTGCATCTAACTGATCCAAAAGGTTACAATAATATTCAGAGTTAATTGTTTTACCTTTCTGAAGATCAACGATCAATTGATCAACAAAACACCTTTGTAATCCCAAAAAACTATTGCTATAACCTTCCCTGCTGATGGAACCTTCTTTACCTTCTTTGGTGCACGGCTTCAATCCATTGTTTCGACCATTCTTTTCGCTCTGGTGTATAATGGCGGATCCAAGTTTCATCAACAGTTCTGAAACGATACTTGAAATCCATTTTATTGTGCTTAAGACGATCCAAACACGCTTGAGAAATACGCATTCGAATGCGTTTTTGATCAATTGTCAGCAAATGCGGCATCTATCTGACACAAAGCTTTTTCATATGTAATTCATGTAAAATATTTCCAATTCGTTCTTTTCACGTGCCTATGGCCTCAGGGATTTCACGCACTTTCACTCGTCGATCATCTAACACCAAATCATAGACTTGTTGAATGATTTGTGGTGTTGTAGCAGTTTTTGGACGACCTTCGCGTGGATGATCTTCGAGGCTTATACGCCCAGGTTTAAAAAGAGGAGCCCATTTGTTTACAGTGGAAAGTAAAGGTAATGCATCCTTGTACCCTTTTAACAGTGTCGGATGAATTTCTATTGGTGTTAAACCATCCAAAACAAAGAATTTAATCACGGCACGATATTCAATTTAAAAACAACAATGACACGTGAATATTAAACAGCTGCTACTACTCGAATGAATTGACAGATCGAAATAAATATTACATGTGTTTATATAAAGGATGGAACTTTCCTATACGATTATCGTTTTACAGTTTCTAACGCCATCTATATGTCAAGTCGAGAACTTGTCAGACAGCATAGGTATGTTTTATTATTTTCTAGGTTGCAAAGTAATTGGTATAGCGGGATCTGACGAAAAAGGCAAGTGGTTAACAAAAGATTTGGGCTTCGATCATTTTATAAACTATAAAACTCAAGATGTTGAGAAAGAGTTACGGAATGCTGCACCAAATGGGGTGGACTGTTATTTCGATAATGTAAGTCTCTCGATTAATCTAAAACACAGAACTTAATGACTATATAAGAATAATGGTTACAAATGCTATTGATAATCTGAGTGTTATGTAAAAAATTAAATACATCTTGCTTGATCGATTTAAAATTGTAAGGAGAAACAAGCGTGACGAAAGCTAGCGAATTGCCATTATCATATGCATTTGTTTTTAGTGTTCTGTACGGAACACTTATAAGATCAGTTCGGTGTATGTTTGTCCGTCTGTCTGTCACACCAGATTTTCTCCGAAACTATTTAACATAGAAAGTTGTTATTAATATAAGAATTGATGGGCTCATCAGAACCGTGTAGTTTGGAAAGTTGAATTTTAACTTAAGGCGTCAGTTTTGGGGGATAAAATCGGAAATGCAAAAAATATTTTTTTTACCAGGTCGTCGAGTGGAGTGACAAAGGAAAATTTATAAAAATGCGAGTTCAAAAATATATATAATGTAATACTTGCGCACAATTTTCTTTGTATTATTTTTAAAAAATCGCTTTCCCCCCCTTATTTCAAATAGTACTGATCGAAAATTATCACGAATGCATTACTTTTAATAGCACAGGCCAACGATGAAAAAACTTTTTTAATAATTTTACTTGATTCCCATGTTTTTTGGTGTCCGAAAATAATAATAAAAAAGTCGTATCATCCACCAATTTTTCACATTTTAATATTCAAAATGTGAAAACTTTATTTTTTATCATTCGAAACTTATTAGGTTGGCAATAAAATCAGAATTTTATAAGGTTGGCAGTAAAATCAAATGTTATTAGGTTGGCAGTTCTGATAAATGTCACAGCTGTTTGTTTTCTTCCAGTAAATATAACCTCGCATTGCAGTGTTTAACCCATGTGCTTTAATTCACACTCAAAGTATGGCTAATCGTGGTTATAAGAACTCTCCCAACACTTTTTGTTATATATGTGGTGGGTTTGTAGTTAAAAAAACATCAAAGAAACATTACTGACTTTGTAAAAAAAGTCTACTTTGCATATTTTGGTGTAGAAAAATCGGTAATCAAGAAAAATGTTGGGCTCTTTACAAAGTATGTTATGTTTGTGTCGAGGATCTTAGGAAATGGTATAAGAAAGAAAAGAAAGCTTTTAGATTTGCAGTACCCATAGTATGGAGAGAGAGCAAGAAAATCATTCAAATGATTGTTATTTTTACAGCGTTGATGTTTCTGGATATAACTCCAAAAATAAGAAAGTAATGGTCTATCCTAACTTTACTTCAGTTAATCGGCCGGTAGGACATGGACCGAGACTTCTTGTCCCTGAGCCACCTCAGTCTATTGATGACGTTTTACAGCCTAGTCCCGAATTTAATGAAAGTCGACCGGATGATGATAAGTTTCAATGTTTTCTAGAAAATTTAAAACCACAGTTGTTTACACAAGCTGAGTTAAATGATTTAGTGAGAGATTTGGGTTTGACTAAGGAAAAAACAGAATTGCTTGGTTCTAGGTTGAAAGAAAAACATTTATTCGAATCTGGAATATCCATTTATCATTATAGAACAGGAAATTAACAGTTTGCTCAGTTTTTCAAGCAAGAAGAGGATTTGGTTTACTACCATGGTATTTGTAGTCTAATGAACGAATTTGGCATTGAGTACAAGAAGGAAGATTGGAGGCTTTTTGTAGCTCATCAAAAAGTAGTTTAAAAGGTGTTCTGTTACACAACGGAAATACTTATGCTTCACTGCCTGTTGCTCATTCAGTCCATATGAAGGAAACTTACGAAAATCTTAACAGATTTTACAGAAAATTAACTATGCAGCTCATGATTGGATACTATGTGTTGTCTCCATGATACTTGATCAACAAAAAGGATTTACAAAGTTTCCATATTTTATATGTGAGTGGGACAGCAGAACAAGGGATCAACATTGGTCCAAAAAACAATGGCCCGTAAGAAAAAACTTTAACACCTGGCGAGAAGAACATTTTGCATGAAACTTTAGTAGACCCAAAAAAGATTCTTCTACCACCACTGCACATCAAGTCAGGCTTAATGAAACAATTTGTGAAAGCCTTGCCTAAAGATGGTGAATGTTTTAAATATTTGTGAAGAAGATTTCCTCATTTATCAGAAGTCAAACTGAAAAAAGGGGTTTTCGTTAGGCCTGATATTCGTAAAATGATGTTCGATTCCAACTTTGAAGCAAGGATGATTACAAAGGAAAAGAAGGCTTGGATATCATTTAAAGAAGTTGTGACTAAGTTTTTGGGCAATGGGAAAGACCTTAACTATGTACTTATCGTAGCTAATATGATAAACAAATTCAAAAATCTGGGTGGTCTGATGAGCCTTAAAGTCCACTTCTTGCCCAACCATCTTGACTTTTTTCTTAAAAACTTAGGCGATGTGAACGAAGAGCAGGGGGAACGGTTCCATCAGGACATAAAGGAGATGGAGAAACAGTATCAGGGACGGTGGAATATCAACATGATGGGTGATTACTGTTGGTGACTTCATAGAGAACAACAAAATGCATCACATCGGAGAAAAAGCTATACAAGAAACTTCACAGAGAAAAAGGAAAGGAAATACAAATAAAATAAGGACATAAAATATTCGCATTGAAGTGAAATATGTTATAGTGAGTAAAAATTGTAGCCTAATCAAATAAAAGTACGGTTTAAGTTTTCATTTTTTATGTATCAAATTTTCCCTATTTTAAAATTTAAACGATGTCATATTGTGAGAGAACTGTGGGTGATACAAAAACTGATACCAGATACGGTTTCAGCACCCAAAAATACATGTATTGGTTTAAAAAGTTTTTACAAATATTTTTTTTTTTGTTAGCCTGTGTAATTTATCTGGTATATAAAAAACAAAAATTTTAATTTCATCAGTTTTCAGAAAAGATCGGAAAAAAGTTTGTTGAAAACATTAATCATTTTATACCACCTTAACAAAAATTTTTATTTTAAAAGCAATCAACGTACGGAACACTAATTGCGCAAGTCCAACTTGCATTTGACAGGTTATTCTACGCTATATTCTCAAATTTATCAGGAGTCTAAATCTGGTATAGTGCAGCGAGACATGCCGTTTTTCTTTTTATTAAATTCGGAATTTTCGGAAGTTCCCAGAATTCAAGCAATTGCTGCAACAGATTTATTCCTTATTATTACACTTAAATATGGTTTACGAGAATCATGAAACAGTTTAAAAAAAATTAAAAGATGGAAGCGTTACCGCATTAGATTCTTAAAAGGTGTTAGTGTATTTTTTAAAAAACAATTATTTCTCTAGATAATTACTTACTATTTTATTTCTTTTTAGGTGGGATGGGAAATTAGTAACATTGTAATGAACCAAATGAATTTACTTGGACGTGTTTCTTTATGTGGAGCTATTTCTGGATATAATGATGACAAAGGCCTAAATTATGAAGGTAAAAATCAAAAATAAACACTCATAAACATCCTTCGAGTACTTTCTTTCAGATTCGAACTTATTTTCCTCTAATGGGGCTTAGGAGTCATTAAAACATTACCATGGTCTGTGTCATCTGGATTGAAACTAGCCTAAACATCTATATGTTAAAATGAATGAATCTATGCGGAGATGAAAGTTGGAAGTTATAGGATTTTTTTTTATGGGTCTAGCACACGTGCTGCAGGGAAGTCCCTAAAGCGCTCCAGGAGCGGCATGTGTGCGGAAAAAGCTATTCACGTTGTTCTTGAATCGCTGTAAATTGTACTCCGTGGGAAACACAGCGCTGGGCCAATTATTCCAAAGGGATAATGTTCTCCATATAAAAGACTGCTTGAAAAGTGTACGCGGAGTAACAAGCTGAACCTCATACGGACGTGAAGCACCAGCGCGACATGTATTTCTAACATGCACCGCTTTGAGAAGAATTAAGCGGGCTACGTCCTTCGAACACTTTTCATGAAAATACTTGTAGAACAGACTCAAGTCGCCAACCGTTCTTCGATGTTCCAGCGAATCAAGGCCGCCGGTCAATTCCGGGTCCCCAATCAGACGGACAGCTCTTCTCTGAACAGAATCCAACAAATGCAGTGTATGTTTAGGAGCAGAGCCCCAAACGTGGGAGCAGTATTCCATAGTTGGGCTTGAGCTTTGTAAAGAATTAACAGTTGTTGTGGGGTGTAAAGCTTTCTGGTTCGAAAATATATTCCCAACTTTTGAGAAGCTCTCCTTTCTATGCCTGCAACATGTTCATGCCACGACATATTTTCTCCCGAACTAACCAACAAATGGAGCGACGATGCTAGGGGAATGAAGTGCCCCGACATAACTATGTCGGGTTCAACAACGTTAACTTTTTTAGAACAAACTGCCGCCTGGGTTTTTGTAGCGTTGAATTCCACTTGGTTACTGTCACCCCAAGATAGAATTTCTTGCAGGTCTTTGTTAAGTTGAACGACCTCCTGCTGCCTGCGGATATTCGCCTGAGCAGCCGATGTCCGAGCGTTCAAGGTGAATGAAGAGACAAGCGTACTGTCATCTGCAAAGCTGTAGATTGGATTCCCGGTCTTTTCCAGCAGATCGTTAATGTAAATGAGAAAGAGAGTAGGGAGACAGTATGGAGCCCTGGGGCACACCGGCGTTGATAGTGAAGGTGTTAGAAAGAAATCGGTCGACCGCCACTCGTAAAGAACGCTCACTGAGGAAACATGAAAGCCACAAACAGAACCTTTCAGACATACCATAAGATCGTAACTTAGTCAACAGTCCATCGTGCCAAACACGGTATATCAAGAGCAACCACTCGAGATTCTCCAAGGTGTTCAATTGAGTTGTTCCAAACATGTGTTACATAAGTCAGCAGATCTCCTGTTGATCTATGTTTACGAAAACCATATTGGTGATCGCTAATAATATTGAATTGTTCAAGATATTTTAGAAGATCTCATTGATAACCTTTTCCATGACTTTCGATATTATTGAAAGCAGTGCGACTGGTCGGTAGTTATTTGGGTCTTCTTGCCTTTTTTAGGTATCAGCTGAACCGTGGCACATTTCCAGCAGGAAGGAAATATTCCCTTTCTGTAGGATAGGTTAAAAAGTCTACAGAAAACTGGTGTTAGCTCCCTTCCACAGTTTTTGAGAACTATGGCATGTATTCCGTCAGCGCCAGAAGCCTTTTTGGTGTCTAGCTTCATTAAAATACGCTTTTAATGCGCTGCCTGAAGACAACATTGGGCATCTTTGACTACAATATGGGAATAGTAGGTAGTTTTTTTCCTTGGAAATCGACAGTAGAATGTGAAGAAAAGAGTTCAGCCAACAAGTTCACTCTCTCAACAGGTGTGGTTGCAATGGAATTATCTGGCCGTGTGAGTGGTGGTTTTTGATTTGGTAAAATTTTGACTAACTGCCTTAGCGACTGCCCAAAAGGACCTGGAATTGTTGGGACAAGCGAGAAGTTTGTTTCTAATTCGTTGATTGTGCGCCTCCTTGGTTTCGTCGATAATTCCTTTGCATCTGTTCCGGGCACGAACAAAGGTGTTACGATATATGAAGTTAGGATTTTCACGCCATTGTCGGTAGACAATATGTTGAGAAGCAACAGCTTCTTTGCATTTTCGTTCAAATCAAAGCTTGACGTTGGAGGAGTAATTCTTCGAAAAAGGGATGTAAGCTTCCATACCAGCCAAAATAACATCGGAGACCTCTCTGGCGCAGTCAGATGGGTTATCGGATCGAAAACAAACGTCCATCCAAGGGAAAGTTCGAAAGTATTCCATGAGATCTTCCCATTTAGCAGATTTGTAGTGCCAAATCTTGCGCGGCCTAGACGCCTCTCTGTCACTGATTGGCAGGATACTCGATGTCGAAGGCAGTTTATGGTCGGAAGAACCTAACGGCGGATTTACGGTGACCGTGTATATAATATACCGACCGACCGAAATATAAAGAATAAATATATGAAAATTCATATGTGTTCTTTCCACTGCGTTGGCCAACCCTGTATAATAGAGCTTAGTTATGACATATAAATAAAAAAAAAACCTGCCAAGTGCAAGTCGGACTTGCGCAATTAGTGTTCCGTACGGTGATTGCTTTTAAAATAAAAATGTTTGTTACGGAGGCATAAAATGATTAGTGACTTCACCAAACACACCTCAAATAAGTTTTCAACAAAGTTTTTTTCCAATCTTTGTTTTTATATACACAGGACCACATTTTTTTTTACTCAGATAAGTTAAGGTGTCCTATATGTATTTTGGGTCGCTAAAAACGAATCTGTTGTCAGTTTCCACTCAGCACGCCTCATTAATCATCAGGCGTCCACTGCTGCCTTCCCCATCTCAGTCTACTCTCTCCTCTCCAGGGCTCTTCGCATCCAGTTACCACACTCTTAACCTAGTCGCGTCGCCTTGTCTTACTCCCCTAACAATTGATATGGATTTGGTGTTTTTGTGGAGTTTTACCGTCATACAGACCTTTTTATAGATGTTGTAAATCAATTTTGTATAGCGATAGTCAACACGGCACTCTTGTAACGCTTCTAATACTGAGTCCAGCCCGACCCTATCAAAAGCCTTATAGAAATCTATGAAGGCCAAGGCAAGTGGTCTGTTATATTCAATGCTTTTGTCAATTAATGTCCTAATACTTTGTAAATGGTCACTGGTACCGAATCAAGCCCGGAAGCCAGCCTGTTCCCTTGGTTGGTAAAAGTCCAACTTATTTTCAAGTCTAGTTGTTATTATCCTAGTGAACAATTTGTAGAAATGGCTCAGGAGACTTATGGGATTGTAGTTTTCTAGTTCCGCTGCATCTCCCTTTTTGTGAAGTAGTATGGCGACAGAATTATGCCACTTATCTGGTATCGTGCTATTAACCAGGCAAAGATTGAACAAGGATCTTATTTTTCCTAGAAGTCAAGGTCCACTGATTTTAATGGCGTCCGCAACTACGTAATCGTTTCCAGGGGCTTTGTTATTCTTTGTTTTCCTTACGGCCAACTCTATCTCGTCCAAGGTGATATCTGGCAGTGATTCCAATCCCTGGTTTACAGTACCTTTCTTATTTGAAATTATGTCGGGTTCTGAGTTTGGATCTAGGTTAGTATCTCTTTGGCTTTTGGACAGTAGCTGATAAAATTCTTTAACCACTCCTAGTGTTTTCTCTCTGTTTGTCGCTATATTTCCCTCCTTATTCCTGATTTTAGTTATTTGTCCTCTTTCATTCCTTTCAAGCTGTTGTTGTCTTCTATGACCTGCTGTATTTGACTCTTGTTATATGTCCATATGTTACACCTTATCGCCTTTGATATTTGTTTGTCAATTTCTCGTAGCTCTTCGTTTGAGGCCGATTCGTCACTTCTCAAATCTCTTCTTCTTTGTATTAGCTATTTTGTAGCCTGGCTGAGCTGACCCAGTACGTCTAGTTTTGCATAAATCAAAAAAATATAAACCCAAAACTATATAAGTTAAATCAGCAAAATAAATATCAAGTTTTAAAGCTAAGATAACTTAACTGATAAAAAATATGCAAGCATACAAATTAAATTCTGTATATAAACTATAAACTGGCCTAACTTCTAGCAAAACCAACAAAACCTAACCTAACCTAACACAGACTAGAGATGTCAATATTGTAACTACCGGATACAAAGTACCCGTTACTCGTCCTGATCCGAAGAACCGGATAGTCGACAATAAATGTACCCGGGACCAGGTATCTACACATTGGTGGCTTCTGCGGTCTGCGGCCAACGAAACTAAAACTGCCAGTGCAATACCGGTAACAGTAGATACCTACTCGTCTCCACGAAATATATCTCGTCTTCATCGATGGCGTTCGGTATCGGTACATTCGGTATCAATAGTAATGATTGACAAGAATGTATGCGCCTATACAATTATAAATTATACATACATACATATACCCGAAATTAAACTGGATGATAAATACAAACGAAGCGCGCACAATTAGAAATGCAAGAAAAATTGTATTAATGTAATGTAATGTAAATGTAAACATGTAATATTGTATTAATTAGGTATATACAATATAAGTACACATTTTGTCGTTTATGAATATTGAATTGAATATGAATGTTTTTTTAATGTATAAATTAATTGGACACGATAATAAATACATAAGGAATAAATCAGATATTTTGAAAATATTTATTTTCTGGCTTCAGGAACAGTTTTAAATTAAAATAAGAAGATATTTTATTAATATATTATATAAATATAACTACTCAGTACTTTATTTTTGCAATCAACGCGCATTTCGCTAACCGTGTTAGCTTCATCAGGAGCCATGATTGACTAAAGCTAAACTACAAATCCACCCTATTTATACTTAGCCTAACTCTTGAATTACTCAGGCGGAACTAATGGCATGGACGAGGCCATCAGTTCCTGCCAAGTAATCATTAGAGAGGACTATAAGGAACAGGCCCTCTGTTTTTATTTAAACTACTTTTACATTTTATAATTTCGATACTTTCGTATGCGTTCAACAATCTCCTATCAGATACATTTTTAATTAATCTTAGATTATCTAATGTTACAATATGATCAGCTTCAAGGGCATGTTCAGCAATGCTAGACTTTTCTGTTCTCTGTATTTTAAGTGTGCTAAATGTTCTTTAAATCGTGTTTTAATTGACCTTTTAGTTTGCCCAACATATCTTTTGTCACAATCATTACAATTAATTTCATAAATTCCACTTTTCTCACAATTAGGAATCTTATCTTTGAGATTTCCTAAGATCTTCCTCAGATTGTCTGATGACTTATAGACTAAGGTGAGGCCTACCTTATTAAATACCTTATTGACTCCCCTGCTATATTTCGGATTATATGGTATGGAGACATACTTGGTGTTATTTTATTGGCTTATAAAAAAGGTGCAATTCTGAATATTTAACCTGAACTTATGACTATTTATTAGCTTATTTACTAAGTCATCGTCATAACCATTAACTCTAGTTATACTTCTAATACGATTCCTTTCATTATTGAAGTTTACTCTATTCACAGGAAGGAAAGGTGACCAAGCGATGAACTAAAAAATGTAATGCTGCTAATTTGTGTTGTTTGCAATTAAATGAAGCATTAGAAATATATCTATCTGTTACTATGTCTTTCCTATAGATATCAAATTCTAATCTATTATTATTTTTAATAATTAAAATATCTAGAAAAGGCAGTTGTCCTTTGTTCTCAACTTCGTAAGTGAATTTAATGGAATCATACCGGCTATTTAATTTGGAAACAAAATTCTCAATATTTGCTTTTTTTGTATTAAAAATCGCGAAAATATCATCCACATACCTATACCATACCCTTGGGAAATAGTCAAATTCTTGATTGGCTTCGGTTTCAAACTTACTCATGAATAAATTGGCTATGAAAGGTAATAAGCAATTACCCATAGCTGTTCCTTCTTTCTGAATATAAAATTGACTGTTATATTGAAAATAATTTCGTTCCATACAAAGTTTAGATAATGTTAAGTATTCATGAATCATATCGTCCTCAGAGTCATTCATCCTAAGTAATTCTTCGAGATGTTGTAAAGTTTGTGGTATTGGCACACTTGGGAACAAAAAACTTACATCAAAAGAAATTAAGAACTAGATTTTTTGTTTTATTAATGAATTTTAAAGAATTCTTTACTGCGAAAGTATTTAATGGCAAATTCTCAAATTCTTTTGATAACCATTTGAATATTAAATATGTGGGTGATCCGCCCGATGAAACAATGGGTCGCATTGCTTTTCCAGGTTTATGAATTCATTAATAAAACAAAAAAATCTAGTTCTTAATGAAAAATTTATTCATGAGCCAATTTATTCATGAGTAAGTTTAAAAACCGAAGCCAGTCAAGAATTTGAATATTTCCCAAGGGTATGGTATAGGTATGTGGATGATATTTTCGCGATTTTTAATACAAAGAAAGCAAATATTGATGATTTTGTTTCCAAATTAAATAGCCGATATGATTTCATTAAATTCACTCACGAAGTTGAGAACAAAGGACAAGTGCCTTTTGTAAATATTTTAATTATTAAAAATAATAATAGATTAGAATTTGATATCTAAGGAAAGACATAGTAGCTGAATATATATATTCCTAATGATTCATTTCATTGCAAACAACACAAATTAGCAGCATTACATTTTTTAGTTCATCGCTGAATAGAGTAAACTTCAGTAATGAAAGGAATCGTATTAGAAATATAACTATAGTTAATGGTTATGCTGATGACTTAGTAAACAAGCTAATAAATAGACATATGTTCAGGTTAAATATTCAGAATTCCACCTTTTTTACACGCAAAGAAAATAACACCAAGTATTTCTCCATACCATATAATCCGAAATATAGCGGAGGACTTAATAAGATATGTAATAAGGTAGGCCTCACCTTAGTCTATAAGTCATAAGACAATCTGAGAAATATCTTAGGAAATCCCAAAGATAAAATTCCTAATTGGGAGAAAAGTGGAATTTATGAAATTAGTTGTAATGATTGTGACAAAAAGTATGCTGGGCAAACTAAAAAGTCAATTAAAACAAGATTTAAAGAATATTTGGCACGCTTAAAATACAGTAGAACAGAAAAGTCTAGCATTGCCGAAGATGCCCTTGAAGCTGATCATATTATAAAATTAGAAAATCTAAGATTAATTAAAAATTATCTGATAGGAGATTGTTGAACGCATATGAAAGTATGGAAATTATAAAATGTAAAAGTAGTTTAAATAAAGACAAAGGGCCTACTCCCTATAGCCCCTCTACTGGTTACTTGACTGGAACTGATGGCCTCGCCCATGCCATTAGCTCCGCCTGAGTTATTCAAAAGTTAGGCTAAGTATAAATAGGGTAGATTTGTCGTTTAGCTTTAGTCGGTCATCGTTCCTGATGAAGCTAACATGGTTAGCGAAACGCGCGTCGAGTGCAAAAATAAAGTGTTTGGTGTAGTGGTGATATATACTGAGTAGTGTCATTGTGCCAAAGATTCCCCATTCCCAACTTACTATAAAAAAAAAACAGAAAATTATAAAAGTACCTATATAGGTACACTTAGTATTAAAAAAAAATGAAATCAAGTAAATGAATATTACAACAAAAATAAACTTTATAGCAACTTGAACTTTTACGCTATTTTTCATCTCTTAACACTCAACAAAAACTGATTACAGTTGAGAAAAATCAGTTTATTTACATGATTTGATTTGAGTCTGTTACGCCGTTCAGTAATAATTTGGCCAGGCACCGACTAGTGTAGGTAGGAATACTGGCAACTACGTGACGAGATCGGTACTTTGTAGCGAGTACAATGTAACGGGTACTTTTTTAAGAAATACAAGATACCCTAAATACTCGAAAGTACCGATACTTGACATCAGTAACACAGGCACACAAATTTTTTTTTGTTACATTCATGAGAAGTAATATGTTATGAATCTGTATTCTGTATATTTAATTTCGGTCGCTAAATACGTAACGTTGTTTGTTTTGCTCCATAACTTCAGAATTTCAGATGGAAGAACTCCAAATCCAACATAACCTAATCTTAAGGCCTTTATACAGAACTCCAACCTAACATAACCTAATGGAAGAACTTTAAATCTAGAGCTCCAAACCTAACATAACCTAATGGAAAATCTTTACACCAAGAACTCCTAAACTAACAAAACTACGTCACCTTCTTTTTTTCTAACCGTAAAAAATAGCTCTATGTCAGTGAATACCTTCGTTCTGCTTCTAACCTTAAAAATTGCTGATATTAATGAAAATCATATTTTTTTTTTTGAAGGAAATGTACTGCTGCTGGTAAAAAATAAAACAATACATTTTTATGTATGTTGGATTGCTAAATCTTTATTTCGCTTGTGCTTTTTTTCGGTGCCTTGCCTTTCACAATAGTGGTACTTAATTTTGGATTCTTGGTGTAAAGTTCTTTCATTAGGTTATGTTAGGTTTGGAGTTCTTGGTGTAAAGCTTTCAGGATTAGGTCTGGAACTATTCCTGCTATAAGAATGAAGATATTCACTGATTTTCAGCTTTTTTGAGGTTAGAAGAAAATGGTGTCCTAGTAGGAGAATTTCGACGTCAGATTCAGATTCAGCATCTTAAAATACATAGACCTATATTGTTTCAGACATCTTTTATCAATTTTGCAGTATTCCCGTTATAAGAATGAAAATATTTTCTGATTTTGTGCTATTTTTTTGAGATTAGGAAAAAATGGTAACTTAGTGACCAATTTCGATGTCAGATTCAGATTCAGCATCTTAAAATCCATAGAAATATATTGTATTAGATATCTTTTTTACCAGCTTCCAGTATTTCTGTCATAAGAATGATTAGATTCACTAATTTGAAGCTATTTTTTGAAGTTAGAAAAAAATCCTGAAGTGATGAAGCAAAACGAATAACGGCAGGTTTTTAGCGACCGAAATTAGATATACAAAATACAGATTCATAGCATATTACTTCTCATGTATTTAACAAAAAAATTGCAGGCCTGTGATTTGGTTAGGATAGATTTTGTTGCTGTTGTTAGAAGTTAGGTCAGTTTATAGCCTATATACGGAATTTTATTTGTAACTTGCATATTTTTTATCAATTAAGTTATCTTAGGTTTGAATCTTCATATTTATTTTGGTGATTTTACTTATATAGTTTTGAGATTATATTTCTTTGATCTACACAAAAACTAGGCGTGCTAGGTCGAAACGGACAACGGATTCGTTTTCAGCGACCCAAAATAAGTATGGGAGCACCGAAGTGATCCCACAAGTGTTCCATATGGACCAATAAAAATGAAGAGGTTTCGATTAGCTAGGTAACTACTTTTCCTTTTTAATTCCAGGACTCCAAAATCAAAGTGTGGTAGTTTCCAAACAACTAAAAATAGAAGGATTTATCGTTCTCAAATGGACAGACAGATGGATGGAAGGAGTAAATCAGAATTTAGAGTGGATTAAAGAAGGGAAATTACAGTATAGAGAAACAATCACAGTCGGGTTCCAAAATATGGTTAATGCTTTGATTGATATGCTTAGGGGCGGAAATACTGGAAAAGCAATTGTAAAAGTTTAAATAAAATTATATATATCTTCAAATATTTTAGCTTTAAACTCAAGATTTTCCATAATAAATAACCGGTCAAGTGCAAGTTGAACTTGCGCAATTAGTGTTCCGTACGTTGATTGCTTTTAAAATAAAAAATTTTGTTACAGAGGTATAAAATGATCAGTGGCTTCACAAAACACACCCCAAATAAGTTTTCAACAAAGTTTGTTTCCAATATTTACTGAAATCTGATGACCTTGAAATTTTTCTTTTTTTTAAATACCAGATATATTATTACAGTTAATGTACTCGTGATAATTTTCGTTCAATCTACACCCCGTGGAGAATATTCCAGAATTTTTTCAAAATTTTTTGATAAGTACTTTTCGAGATAAGGCAGGGCGACAGCGATTTTTCGCAATTTTTTAAAAATAATACAAAGAAAACTGCGCGCAAGTATTACATTATAAATATATTTTTTACTCGTGTTTTCACAAGCTTTTATTTGACACCACATTCGATGACCTAGTAATTTTTTTTTTCACTTCCGATTTCACCCCCAAAAACTAACTCATTAAGTCAAAATTGAACTCTCAAAACTACATGGCTCTAATGAGGCCATCAATTCCTATATTATTACCAAATTTCAACTTTTTATGTCAAATAGTTTCGGAGAAAATCGGGTGTGACAGATAGACAGACAGACACCGAAGTGATCTTACGGAACACTAAAAACAAGTTCAAGTGTTCTATTTATCATTTGAGACTTTATATTGGATAGAAGGACATAAAGAAATTCAGTAAATGTCTGCCTTTAAAAATGCAGTCCTGGACACAAACACTGGACAAATAATTTTGATCCAGTTAAATCTTAACTATCGTTCTACATTGATAGCGATTACGAGGGCTATCTATCTATTAAGTTTTTACGAAAACAATGAGAGAAAAAATTTTTGGTACATATTGTTTTATTTCTTAAAATTTAAGATTTACACACCTTTGCATGCATTGCATGCATCCATTAGAACCAATTCTCGAAACATCTTTTCCACTCTGAAGTTGGTACCTCAAAAACATGGTTTTGAAAGAATTCAACAGCTTCTTGAGGTGATGAAAATCGCTATCCATTCATCTTTTTTTGACATTCGGGAACAAAAAGAAGTCGTTAGGCAATAAAACAGGTGAATACGGTAGGCATTAATTCTATGTTTTTCTTCGTCAAATAATCAATTGTTTAACATGCTGTGTGAGAGCTGGCATTGTCACGATGAAGAACGATGCAAAGTTTTTGGTTGTTTTTTCTGATTTCATCGATGACTTCTGGCATACGGATTGTTGTATACCATTCAGCATTAACTATTCTTCGAGCCTCTAAAACAGGGATGTCAAAGATATGGCCCGCGGGCCGCATCCGGCCTCCGGGACGTATCAATAAGGCCCGCGATCGCAATGTGTCACAGAAAGAAGAATCATGTTTTTTAGAGCTTTTAGACTTCACTCGATTCCTCTACGGAAGTTTTAAAATGCGCACACTACATTTATAAGTAATTTCAAGGGCAGCGCGTGCCTTGACAAGCGAGAGGGGGGGGGGGGGGGGCGGTGTTGGGGGGGGGGGGGGGGGGGGGGGGGAGATAGACAGTAACGCCATCTCTTAGCAACAACCGGAAATACCCTATTATTTTTGTTGAGAACAATAGAATCTTCCACGCGCTTCGAGTCTAGACTAGAACCTTCCTTATCGATATTATAAAAGGAGTGCGTCGGCGCGACGTGAGACAGTTGAGTGTGAGTCGAGTAATCGAAACGATACGGTCGGAGAAGGATTTTAGTTGTACTGCGAAGTAGTGATTGTGAACGTATTGTGCATTTGTTTGTGTCGTGCGCGTGCGATATCCATAATTGTTGTGTCGAGTTCCATAATTGTTACGATTTTGGCATAATGTCACAAAAACGTAAAGTTCATAGTGAGTGCAGAGTTTTTCAGTCTAAATGGGAAATTGCATATTTTTTCATAGAATGGAAAGGTAAACTACTGTGTTTTATTTGCAATCAAACAGTTGCTGTTTGTAAGGAGTTTAACTTGAAGAGACACTATGATACGAATCATAAATCAAAATTCGATTATTACACTGAAAAAATAAGAATGGACACATTGTCATCTTTAAAATCTAAACTTCAAGGTCAACAATCGATGTTTACTAAAGCTAATACTGAGAGCGAAGATGCCCTGAAATCAAGTTTTATTATTGCATTAGAAATCGCGAAGAGATCAAAACCTTTCACTGATGGTGATTTTATTAAAGACTGTATGTTGAAAGTTGCCGATGTTTCATTTCCATTTCAAAAGTCAATAATTCAAAATATTTCGCTGTCAAGAAACACTGTTGCTTCAAGAATAAATGATTTATCTCAAAATTTGGTTCTTCAACTGAAGGAGAAAATTAAGGAATTTACAAACTTTTCACTGGCTGTTGACGAGAGCACTGATACTGTTGATACAGCTCAACTTGCTGTTTTTATACGAGGTATTAACAGTAACTTTGAAATAACTGAAGAACTATTAAAGTGCGTTCCATTGACAGGTACTACAACAGCAAATGATATTTATTCTGCAATTGAGCATTTGATAGCAGAATACGAACTCGACTGGAATATACTTAGCAGCACAACTACGGATGGCGCTCCTGCCATGGCTGGCAAACATTCGGGCGTTGTAACTAAATTAAAACAGAATACATCAGGGAATTTTGTGGGATTTCACTGTATAATTCATCAGGAATCATTGGCATCCAAACATTTAAAAATGGACCATGTTATGCAACCTATAATTAAAATAGTAAATTTTATAAGGAGCAGAGGACTAAATCACCGACAGTTCAGGCAGTTTTTACAAGATTTGGACGAAAAGTTTTCTGATGTTCCTTACTTCACCGAAGTTCGTTGGCTCAGTCGAGGAGTAGTTTTAGAAAAATTTTTTGCATTACGTGACCCTATTCAAGCTTTCATGTTAGAAAAAGGCAACCCAATTGATTATGACAATGACTGGTGGGTTGATTGTGCCTTTTTGGTAGATATGAATAAACACTTGACTGATCTGAATGTAAAGTTACAGGGTAAAAATCTGATTGTCACTCAAATGTATTCATGTATTCAAGCCTTTGAAACAAAGTTGAGGCTGTGGGAAAATCAGGTAAAAAATCAAACTTTGGATCATTTCCCTCATTTAAAATCATTTGGCACAGTGAACCAAAAAAAATTGGATCAATATTCTCAACTTCTGCAAAATTTGATCACGGAATTCAACAATCGTTTTGAAGACTTTCACAAAATGAATGAAATGGAATTCCCAATTTTCAACAATCCATTCAATTTTGAAGCTTCACAGGCATCAGTTCATTTGCAAATGGAGTGGTTAGATCTTCAATCGGACAGTATTTTGAAAGAAAAATTTAAAGAGATTAACGCTCTTACATTTTATACACAATATTTCAAGAGTTTGGATAACTACCCGGAATTAAAAAAGCATGCAGCACGCATTCTCTGCATGTTTGGTAGCACCTATTTATGTGAGCAGATGTTTTCCGTCATGAAAATAAATAAGAACAAACATCGCACAAGACTTTCGAATGAACATCTCCAATCAATTCTTAAAATAACTACAACGAATATAATACCTGACATCAATGAGCTTGTCAAAAACAAGAGAAGTCAGGTATCTGGATCCTCGAGCTCAAAATAATTACCCTCTTTTATAACTTTGATATAATTTTTAACAACCGTATATTATATACTATATAATTAAATAAATAACATGTTATAATAATTCAGTACATTTTTTTTATTTGAATCTGGCCCGCCTAGACATTCTAAATTTAATATATGGCCCTCTGCAAAATTGAGTTTGACACCTCTGCTCTAAAACAATGGCTGCAACAGGTCCAGTATCACCAAAGGTGGGATCGGTTTATCTTGGAACACCCAAACAGTTGATTGTTGCTTAGTTTCCAGCTCGTACAAATATATTTAAGTTTCGTCTCCGGTTACGATGTTGCATACGATTTTGCATGTCACAAATGAAAGAATTCTTCAAAGAATGAATAAGGAAAAAAGAGGTTTTAGTTATCACCAAGCAACGTAAACTCCTCAGCCACATTATCAGGAATGGGAAGAAATTCCGTCTGTTACAGGATAAACTACAAGGTAAGGTGTGTGGAAAGAGAAGTGTGGGGAGAAGAAGGATTTCGTGGCTGAAAAATCTTCCACTTAGTTTTCAATGACCATCCCGCAGCCGTTTAGGGCCGCAGTCAACAAGGTGATAGCTAATATGGTTGCCAACGGATAGGGACCGAGAGAAGAAGTAGAATTTAAGGCTACAAATACAAATACTTCGCATCTGTATGACACTGCTCGCTTTTCGAGCAATCTTTTATATGGGGAAGCTCTTCCCTTTGAAACGATTTGCCCAAGAGCGTATTTTGCACCGAGTATAATTTACAGGGATTCAAGACCAAGTGAAACGCTTTTTCCGCACACGCGCCGCTCCTGTAGAGCTTTAGAGATTTCCCTGCAGCACCTGTGCTATGCCCATAAAACAAATCCAATTTGACACGGAATATAAAATAAATTACTAAATATATGGTAGAAAGCAACCACTACGCTCTCACTTTTAACTAGTTTTACTTTATTATTTACTGATGGAATTGGTATAACTATGTTGTTGAACCGTTATCCACGCATAATTCCTTTTATTGTACATTTAGTTAACTCATGTATTGAAACAAACTATTTCCCCGACATTTGGAAAAGCTTTTTTATAATTCCGTTTCCTAAGGTGACCTCCCCTAAAGATCTGAAGGATTTTAGGCCCATAACCATATTGCCAACGCTATCGAAGGTCATTAAGAGAGTGATGGAGCAGCAAATGCGGGAGCGTATTGAGCGGTACGGACTCCTACCAGATTTCCAATCTGGTTTTCGCAGAGATCACAGTTGTGCTACTGCACTTCTGAAAGTTACGAACGACATTCTGTCGGCGACGGACCGTAGTGAGCTCACTGCCTTGGTGCTCTTGGACTACTGGACAAATCATACTTTGCTTTTGGCCATTCTTGGTTTTCTTGATTTTGGAGGGGATGCTTCTGGGCTTATTAAGAGCTATCTCGAGAACAGAACACAGTGTGTAAAACTTAATCGTAAACAATCCAGTCAAGTAGTCGCTAAGTATGGTGTGCCTCAGAGGTCAATCCTTGAACCTCTGCTTTTCACATTTACACTTCTCAACTTACTGTCAACCTGAAGAATGCCTCAACTTGCCTATATGCAGATGACACGCAGATTTATATGTCATTTCTACCCGAATAAATTCTGGAGGCGAATAATAAACTTTCGAATGAGCTTGAGCATCTTCGGAAAGTTTCGCTAAACCATTGCCTTTAATTGAATCCTAAAAAAGGCAGTAACTTTAATTTGGACAAGAGCAATGTAGGGGTCAATATCAGGAGCTGATACATGTCAGTATAAATAATGACACAGTAGAGGTTTCCAATATTGCCAGGAACTTGGGTTTATTGCTGGGCGTTAAATTGAGATTCTCGGACCATATTAGCGGCTATATCAAGAAAGCATTTGCAAATTTAAAACTTATTTTTAACCAACCACACCTTTTGAATGCCACTCTGAAAAAATCCTGGTGCGAATCATTGGTGCTGTCGCACTTTGCTTTCTAAGACACTGTGTATGGACCCTGTCTTGTGGAGCGGGATGTCAGACGTATACAGCCTATGCAGAACTGTTGGGTGCGTCTAACTGGTGGCATAAGAAAGTATGAGAGGGGACTGAGTGGTGGAATGAGAGAAATTGGATGGCTAATTATAGGCGAAAGCAGGCACTTACATAGTTTGGTTCTATTTAATAAAATAATTTTCAAAAAAATTCCCAATTATTTGTTTCAGAAAATTAAATTTAGATCTGATGCTCATGCCTTAGATTTGAGGTATAAATTTACCATCACTCATCCTTATCATAGCTTTGTTTGAACGATCATTTCGCTATCAGATATCAATGTCTTACAATAAGTTGCCTGCAGATTTAAAACTATTAGAACCCAGCGCGTTTAAACATATGGCACGCAACATGTTGATAACCTTGCCATCCCGTGCATGATTTGTCTTCTGTTTTGCACCGGTCTCTTATGTCACCGTTGCGTCGAAATGTAGTATTATTGTGTTTTTACCATGTCTTGAACAACATTTGTGTCACAGTTATATTTATGTATTAGTTTTTAGTTCAAATATGTAAATTTAGTTATTATTATTGAATCAACTGTATAGATTAAATGAGTAAGCCTGGTCTTAATTTCGCCTTTTGTAATATTACCTTGTAAATTACAATAAAGACATTATTATTTTTATTATTATTACTATTATATCTTTTAAACAGCATGACAAGCGTGTTTTTTATTTATAGTTACAATAACAAAGATCAAGATACAATGATTTTCATTTTTATACAGTTACCTGTTTTATCTTAAGTGTCTCGATAAATATATGATATATAATGACCCACTTGCGTTTTTTAATAACTAAGTGATTTTAATTAGATAACACAGTGTTTCAGTTTTCGAACTAAATTTTTTTGAAAATGGTTAAAGCGAAAAAATTTATTTGGTGTAAGAAATTTGAAGGCTTTCCCAAGTCGACTGATTTTAAGTTGGTAGAAGAGGAACTTCCACCGCTAAGAGAGGGAGGTAAGTATGATATTTTAACTGAATTCTCAAAAAAATACTCGCATAACTGACTTCTATATCCGTTCTTAAAACTATTTAGTACATTTCGTTTCGATACAAGATAATATTATTTTATTTGTTTATAATTAAACAAAAATTTAAGTAGTAAATATTTGTTTAAAACTTTTACCACTAAATTCTAGATTGAGTTAGATTAATTTATTAGGTAACTAAGATGCCTAACTATTATACATTATTGACTAAGAAGAAACATAATGAATCTTAAGATGCTAGGAATTTTTTGTCTTATTCTGATTGGTCTGATTAGCCTGCGGGGTCAATATCTAGATATGTTTGTAATGTAGGCTCCTAATTATTTTATTAAAAACTCATGGGGGTGTGTTTTATGAAGGTCCTGGTAGCTTTATACCGTAAGAGAAATTTTTATTTTAAAGGCAATCACAGTACGGAACAACAATGGCGTAAGTCCAACTTGTACTTGAACGGTTTTTTAATTTTTAATTAGTGGTCGTGAAAGAAGTAAAACAAACAAATAAATTTTAAAATTCTTCTATCAATCTATCCAATGTATTTCAAATTCAAGGAATAAAAATCTCCTTGCGATCATATTTCTATTGGTCAAGCACTGACAAGATACCATTGTTGTTCAATTGATTGAAAATTTTACATACGACCATAAAATGCATTTCTAAATACCTCTCCTTGATAAATATTTACAATATTTTAACAAACAGAGTAACTTTTGGACTTTAGACTTTAGAAAATTCAAATTTCCCGTCAATACTGCAATATCATTTTTTAGTGTTCCGTACGGAACACTTATAAGATCACTTCGGTGTCTGTCTGTCTGTCTGTCTGTCACACCCGATTTTCTCCGAAACTATTTGACATAGAAAGGTGAAATTTGGTAATAATATAGGAATTGATGGCCTCATCAGAGCCATGTAGTTTTGAGAATTAAATTTTGACTTAAGGGGTTAGTTTTGGGGGGTGAAGTCGGAAGTGAAAAAAAAAATTTTTTACTAGGTCATCGAGTGTGGTGTCAAATGAAAGCTTGTGAAAACACGAGTAAAAAATATATATATAATATTTTACTTGCGCGCACTTTTCTTTGTATTATTTTTAAAAATTCGCGAAAAATCGCTGTCCCGGGCCTTATCTCGAAAAGTACTTATCAAAAAATTTCGAAAAAAATCGGGAATATTCTCCACGGGGTGTAGATTGAACGAAAATTATCACGAGTGCATTACCTTTAATAATTTATATGGTATATAAAAAAAACAAAAATTTCAAGGTCATCAGATTTCAGTAAAGATTGAAAACAAACTTTGTTGAAAACTCATTTGGGGTGTATTTTGTGAAGTCACTGATCATTTTATACTTCTGTGACAAACTTTTTTTATTTCAAAAGCAATCAACGTACGGAACACTAATTGCGCAAGTTCAACTTGCACCTGACCGGTTATTGAGTTGCAAGTGATGCGGAATCCACCTATAAATTCGTTTTTTTTTTTTTTCTAAATTTAGTAATAATGAAATATCCTATATGTTATACACTTTCTGCCTATCACACACTACCACACACACACACATATATATATATATATATATATATATATATATATATATATATATATATATATATATATATATATATATATATATATATATGAGGGCTACCTTTAAAGTTTTTACAAAAACAATGAAAGAAAAAAAAATTGGTAAAAATCGTTTTATTGTTTCTCAAAATAATAGCATATTTATGCCATTATGCAGTATTTATTTTACAAATGTTATCTACGAAGGAAGTATTTGAAAAGGGTTTACCAATTTTTTTTTAAATGACTTTGATTTTGGAGGCAAATTCTGAATAAAAAAATATTTTTTTTGTATATCTGGCATTATATTTGTATTTTATTATAAAAAATATCGCGATTTCCTGTACAAGGTACAAAAATACGAATATCAGGAGCAATAAAACTATGTATTAAGATATTAGGTTACACGCAAATCAAATAACAATGAATTCCGCTTATATATATAATACTTATAAAACAATATATTTTCGCGTGGAAAAGTTCCATCAAAGATATATATATATATATATATATATATATATATATATATATATATATATATATATATATATATATATATATATATATATATATATATATATATATATATATATATATATATATATATATATATATATATATATATATATATATATATATATATATATATATATATATATATATATATATATATATATATATATATATATATATATATATATATATATATATATATATATATTTATATATATATATATATATATATATATATATATATATATATATATATATATATATATATACATTTATATATATATTATGTATATATATATATATATATATATATATATATATATATATATATATATATATATATATATATATATATATATATATATATATATATATATATATATATATATATTATATATATATATATATATATATATATATATATATATAAAAATTTCCGAAACATTTTTTCCACTGTAAAGTTGGTAGCTCAAAAACAAGCTGCAAGATGATGAAAATCGCTGTCCACGCATTTTTTTTTGATATTCGGAACAAAAAGAAGTCATTACGCGATAAATCAGGTAATTACGGGCAATGAGACATTAGTTCGATGTTTTTTCTCCGTCGAGTAACACAAGCCGACAAAACTGAACGCAACTCCAGACTCTGAGACCAGAGTATACCTTCCCAAAGGTATTGGGTGCGCTCAATCCGAATCCGATCACAGAATTGCTCCATCACATCAGGTTTTCCAGATATCCTAAAAATGCAAAAAATACGGTTTTTCGCTATATTCGGCATTATATTACACCGCGAATTCATTTTTCTCCACAAAACTTGTTGCGGCGTATGAAAGTACTGTTCTTCCTCATTAAAATGCATTTGAATTTTTCAGATATCTTATTTCTTCTTGGAGAAATCATCTTTCTAGTAGCAACAATGTTTATTTGTTTTCATACATGGTGTCCCGTTTTATTGTTTAATTTTTTTATGTCAACTTTTAGTAAAAAAAGTTTCAGGCAAAAGTTGAAAGGTTTGGCATGGCAATAAAATGATATAATTGTGATGACCTTGGAAGATATTTTGAAGGTCATTTCAAGGTCAACCTTGATTTTTTTAAATAGGAACCCATATTTTTTACAAAGTCATCATGTTTCTTTAGCAAAAATGCACAACTATTGTTCGAAATATTTTCTCGATAATACTCCGTTCTTCAATACTTCATTGATAAAAGACATTAGACTCTTAATCCCCAAACAAATAAGGCAAAATGAACCTAACATAACCTCAAGCGTCGAGTGCAAATTGATAAAAGATATTACATTCTTAGATTCTAAAAGAATCAAAATTTAACACAACGGAAAGGGTAACAAACTCCTAACTAAATGACTCTACACAAACCAAAATTAATAACAGCAGAAATGCACACACCTTAAGCTCTTAAACAAATGACTCTAAATGAATTAATATTTGACACAACAGAATGACAAACATCCCAAGCTTTTAACTAAACACAACTAAACGAATTAAAATTCAATATAGCAGAAAAGCACATTTAAAAGACACTTTTTTTTCCGACCCGTCATATCAGATCCGCCATATTGAATTTCTTAAGGTTAGGGACAAACCATGACTCGATGGGATTAAACCCACAACGAATTCGGATTTAGCGTAGTATTCTAACCTGCCGGATCAACTTTTTTTTTTAGAATGGTTGTAACAAAAACGCCAAACTAATTAATTTCAATATTTATATATATATATATATATATATATATATATATATATATATATATATATATATATATATATAAAGTATGACTGCCATCCACTAGATAAATGGTTTGAAAACCGCCAAATATGGCGCGATGACCAAAAAATAATATTTTGTGTTTTGCAAAACAAATTAGAAAAAAATAATTTCAGAAAAAAATGTTGAAAAAAATTAGGGCTTTCCAATGCCGTTTTACAAAAGGTATGTCGATGGAAAAAAAAGTTGTTTGGCGTCGTGAAGTCCACGCGCTGCAGGCACATTGCATCATATTAATTATATGTAACTTTCAGAGTTTTTGGCTGAAGCAGTTTATTTAAGTGTGGATCCCTACATGAGGGGATATATCGAAAGAAAACCATTAGAATCAACTATGATAGGGACACAAGTAGCCAGGTAAGAAGTAATACTTCTATACATTGTGAATGTGGCACGGTAGCTGTCTATTTGGAAGTTATGATCACTAGAGAATATTTGTTCCTTTTTATTAACCTGCCATTTTACTATTATTATGTGCTGATGCTGGTGGGCTTCCGGTCTCTGCGGATCAACGATTGCCCATGGGTAGAAATATTGCTGAACTCCATAACCGGTCAGACCTCTAGCTTACTATTTGGGTTCAAAGCTCAGATTTGACTATATATGAAACACTGCCTCCATATTTGGAACCATGCTCACACACGTTGTCTACCTTAACTAAATTCTATCCAAAAGAGGACTATGCTTCTATTTGGGGACCCAGAACTCACCAGAATCCTTGTGGTTTTAAAATACCAAATCCGTTCTAAAAATACTTTCAAGAGAAGTGTTCGGCTGATGTGGCCCGCTTAAACTCTTTTAGAGCAGTGTTGTAGGAATAAAACTCGAATACAGTATAACGATTTCACTGAATTTATCGCTCTGATACGTGTTTCGGTCTCGGTTAATTACAGCTGGTCTATCTTAACACGACGTCTACTATGGGAGTATTTCCAAATTCTATTTGGATGTTCGTTATTTTTGTATTGTTTTAATGGCTTTTTTATGCTAAGAATTTCTAAATAATCCATATGTTTTCCTTTTTGAGCACTGTACAGCAACTTCATCCTCTCGTTATCAAAAAGATGATTATTGTCTATGCTGTGTTCAGCAAAGCCTGTTAATTTTCGTTTATTTAAAATAGAGTGTCTGTGTTCTTTTAATCTTTGTTGTAGGCTCCGTCCCGTTTGTTCTACATAGACAGAGCCACAGTCATCACAATTAAGTTCATATATACCCGATTTTCCATATTTGTTAGATCTTTCTTTGTTATTAATAACTAGATATCGGGCTATATTATTTTTATTAACACTTGTACAGGGTGGTCCAAATTGGACACTTTTAAAGGTAAACCTCTTTACCTAAAGGAAATAGACGAAAATTGATGTCGGTGTCTGAGGCGCAATTTTTATGATAAACTCAATGGTGAAAACCGCATATCGATATCTAGTACCATTTCAGATATACAGGGTATTTTCAAAAATCTGCCTTTTGGAAAAATGTTTGTAATTCTTTTCCTATTGAAAATTTTTAATTTCTGTAAAAACATTCTCAAAGCACTTTTTCACGTGGATTTCAACAGTGTAAGTTACATTTTTTTACAACTAATATTTTAATAGTTATTAACGCAAAAATATATTTTTTAACTGAGATACCCTGTATATTTTTCCTTATCCGAATAGAGCTTTAAATTGCCATTCTAAGAATATAGCACACTTCATATTTTGCTTAAATCTACTTCAAAATATAAAGGTTTTCAGATTTTACGCGAGTTATAAATGCACATTTTGTGAAGTAGGCTTTGGACGAAGCGGCCATATGTTTTAATTCAATTATTTACTCGTAGTTGTCAAATTTTACTTCAGGATCAGTTATTGAATTGTCAAATAAATCGCAATGAAGTTTGAAAATTGCGAAAAATGGGATATGATAGTGTGTTTCATACAAATCGGAGAAAATTAGGAAGCGGCAGGTAATTTGTACCACGAACGGTATCCAGAGAGGCGCCAACCCTTCAAGGATATATTCGCTCGATTGCGACATAATCTAGTTAATAGTGGCCAGTATGAAAAGAAACGACCCAAAAATTATGCATCAAACAGGGATAAGGAGTTAGAAGAAACAATAGTTTTAGGAACTAGCGGAAATAATCCCAACACTTCAACCCGACAGTTAAAAGAATCCACTGGACTACCAAGAACTAACGTAAGTCGTACTTTGAAGAAGCACAAATTCAAGCCAAATAGGACAAGAAAAGTTCATCACCTTAGAGACGGAGATTTTCAACGGCTTATGGATTTTTGCCAATGGTTTCTGGAGAATTGTAACCATGTTCCGAATTATTCATTAAATTGCATTTGGACAGACGAAGCTTATGTAAGCAATGCAGATTTGGATTTAATGTGTGGGCAGGAATTTTTAGAGGTAGGGTTATAGGCCCATTTATTTACGAAGGAACACTCACCTCTCAGAGATATTTAAAAATTTTAAGGCTGCGAATAGAACCTCTTGTTGATGAACTGCCGTTAATGGACCTTAGAAATATATTTTTTCAACACGACGGGGACCCCCTCATAACGCTGCAGTTATCAGTAATTTCTTATCGGCCAATTTCGACAATAACTGGATAGCGAACCAAGGTCACCGGATTTAACACTCATGGACTTCTATCTCTGGGGAAGATTGAAAGACCTAATTTTTAAATTGCCGACAAACTCCACGCAAGAGTTAGAAGTCGCAGTGATACAAAGTTTTGCAGCTCTCACTCCTCTTAAACGGTAAGAAGTGTCAAGAAAAGCTGCCGCCTATGTGTAAATGAAACTGGTCGACATTTCGAACATCTCTTATAGAAAATTGTTTTATTTTAGTTTGCTCTACTCGGAATAAATTGTTTTATTGTTGTTTTGTTTTATTTTCTACATAGTTTAAAATATTATAACATTAAGTAAATTTCATTGTAGTTATGACTCTTAGAGTTACTTCTGGGATTTTTTTTTTTTACGATTTGACTGCTATCGGTAAACAATTGATATTGCATTTAAAGCTCGCGTAAAAACTGAAAACCTTTATATATACAGGGTATACCATTTAAAAAATATATTTTTGCGTTAATAACTATTAAAATATTAGTTGTAAAAAAATGTAACTTACACTGTTGAAATCCACGTGAAAAAGTGCTTTCAGAATATTTTTACAGAAATCAAAAATTTTCAATAGGAAAAAAATTACAAACATTTTTCCAAAATGCAGATTTTTGAAAAAACACTCTGTATATCTAAAACGGTACTAGATATCGATATGCGGTTTTCACCATTGAGTTTATCATAAAAATTGAGCCTCAGACACCGACATCAGTTTTCGTCTATCTCCTTTAGGTAAAGGGGTTTACCTTTAAAAGTGTCCAATTTGGACCACCCTGTACAGTTTATTTCTAACTTATTAGGGCTATTGTTGATTTTGTTACTAATACCACCGACATAGTTGATAGCAAGCCATTTTTTGCCTTCGTGTTTTACGTCTGGTGCGTAAAATTGTTTAAGTGTATTTTTTTGTTTTTTGTTTTTTTTTTCCAGTTTATCTATAATAATTGGATCGTATCCGTTGTTTTTGACTATTCTTTTGATTATGTTCAGTTTTTTTAGATAATTATCCGTACTTAAAGGAATGTTAGTTAATCTGTGTATGAGACTGTGGAACACATTTTGATCTGCCAGAATTAATTTGATTTAGTATCTATAATGGTGTCGGTTGTAGTTGGTCTACGGAAAATAGACTCTCCGTACACCAACTACAACAGTGATTCAACACCAACGTTAATCGTCGCTTTTGTATATGTGTCACTACTAGAACGACTAAGGGATTTAGAATGAACTTCTGCAACTTTAAGATATAAATGATGCAAATACCAGGCTACACAAACAAATTTCCTAACTTCTATTATAAAACACTATTTGTAAACTGTAGAGATTTGCTGCAGTGATATGCAAATTCGTTTTGTAAAAAAGCAGCCATTTTTCATAATCAAAGTTTTTATGAAGATTTTTATTTATTGAAAATTAAATTGTTTTCCACAGACCCCTGAAAAGAATTGGTGTTGTGGGTTTTTTAGTTATATATATTATACACAGGTACCGATGATTTTTTTAGGATAACCGAGAGCAAAAATGGTAATTATCCAGTTGGTAGATATGTTGTTGGAACATTTGGTTGGAGAACACATACAATCACCAATGGAAACCATCAAGAGTTTGAAGTCCCAACGGAGCTGTTGCCAGATATTGGAGACCTACCATTATCTTTGTTTCTAGGAGTATTGGGTATGCCTGGGTAAGAATATGAGCATTTCCGTAAATTGTTGATATGTTAGCGGTTCAAAAAAGAGAGAAATTTTTTTTGAAAGTGACACTCATTAGACTCGATTTAAATCGTTCCTTGGACCTCCAGAAACAATTAGTCACGGCTGAACACGACTTTTTTAAGAATCTTTTTTTTTACAGCTCAATATGCAAATTTTTGCGGAAAAATGGAAAAACGACTAAATTGCCGTAAAAAGCATCAAAAATCAATATATTATGTACCGAATTATAAGTTTATCCATGCAATTTATTCAAATTATTCATCGTGAATCCTGATAACGTTTTCTTCTTTTAGCCAAATTAACGTCCAGGTACACTTTTCTTATGTTCTTTGACCTGCTGACTTCGAATTTTTATGTACCTTGTTGATATTATAACAACGTTTCTAAATTATGATCAGATTTTAGCCACTTTTTGGTCAGAAATGGCCGTAAATTAAAGTGTATTTGAAGATATTAATCTTACAGCCAAGGTATATTATATATTCAATTTACAGCCATTATTTATTAGAGACCTACCACTATCATTGTTTCTAGGAGTATTGGGTATGCCTAGGTAAGAATATATATTTTCTTCTTCTATAGGCGTCCTAACAAGAAGATGAATCTTAGAGTTTTTGAATGATATCGCTTCAAGCCAAGGGGATGAAAGAGGTGGAGGTCAATAAATTTTAAAACGTTTTAATAATAATATGGAAATTTTTCCTGGTTTTTTTGTTAAATAATAAACAAATTTTATGCATAAATATTTATAGTTAGACATATTACCGGCGAAAGGGGTCGGGGAAGAGATTAAAGGGGGTTGGTTCCTATATATATCGTGTTATATATACTTTTCTGTGTGTTTAAAGTCTAGGAATCCAAAAATTTTTTTCATTGCTTTTAAGCTTAACCCAGGAAGGGACTGAAAGGGGCGGGGGAAGTTTAACATCGTATTTTTCAATAGCCTTTCGAGATACTTACAGGTTTTTTGGTTGATATACTGAACAAATTTTAAGCCTATTATTTATAGTAAAATATGTAAGGGCTTAAAGGATGGGGTTTCTTCCTATATATAGTGTTACATGTTTTTTTCGGGATTTATGGAGTCAAGGAATCTGTAAATTAAATTATTTTTTCATTACTTTCAATTTTAATAGGGGGAGGAGTAAAAAAGATGGAGTGGTTAAATGTTGAACCGTTTCAATAGGATTAAGGAAATTTTTCGCTTGCGATAATGAACAATAATTAATCATAATTATTTATTTACTGTAACACGTAGGCTGAAAAGTTTTTGGTCTGACACGTAGATGTCGCCCTTTTCAAAAAATCCATATGATTTTTAGAAAGTACCAACCTTCAAACGATACGTGTCAAAATTTCATGACATTTCGTTGATTAGTTTACAAGCTACAATGGTTTTTAGTGACGCTACTTTTGATATTTTTAAAACAATGGAAAAAAATCGAATTTCGTGTGTCGATTAAACACTGTTTTTTGATGGAAAAAGATACCGTTCAAGCAAAGCAATGGCTTGATAAGTGTTACGAGGACTCTGGCCTTAGAAAATTACTCATCATTTACTGGTATGCTGAATTTAAATGCGGTCGCACAGATACAAATGATGCTGAACGCACTGGACGCCCAAATGAGGTGGTTACACCGGAAATCATAAAAAATTGTTTTGGATGACCGTAAAGTGAAATTGCGTGAGATACCTGACACCCTAAAGATATCAAAAGAACGTGTTGATCATATTTTGCATGAACACTTGGACATGAGAAAGCTCTGTTCGAAATGGTTACCGCGTTTGGTCACAGTGAACGAAAAACAACAACTTGTTGATGATTCTGAGCGTTGTTTGGACCTGTTTAAGCACAATAAAAAGGATTTTTTCATGCGATATGTGACAATGGATGAAACATGGATCCACCACTACCCACCGGAATCAAATCGACAGTCAGCTAAGTGGACAGCAGCCGGTGAAAGCCGCCCGAAGCGACCAAAGATATAACAGTCGTCTGAAAAGGTTTTAGCTTCTGTATTTTGGGATGCGCATGGAATAATTTTTATCGACTATGCTGAGAAGGGAAAAACCATCAATAGTGAATATTATATAAATTTATTGGTGCGTTTGAGGGCAGAAATCCCCAAAAAAAACGGTCCCAAATGAACAAGAAAAAAGTGCTCTTTCATCAAGACAATGCACCATGTCACAAGTCAATAGTTACGATGGCAAAATTGCGTGAATTGAAATTTGAATTGCTTCCTCATCCACTGTATTATCCAGATTTGGCCCCCAGCGACTATTATCTATTCGCACACCTCTGGTTGGTTCCAATAAAGAAGTTATCGCCGAAACTGAGGCCTATTTTGAAAACAAAGACAAATTCTTCTACAAGAAAGGTATAGAAATGTTAAAAAAGTGTTAGACTGATTGTATCGCTCTTGAAAGAGATAAATAAAGTCGAATTTTGCAAAAAAAATGTGTTTTAAGTAGTAGACCATCTAGTAAGTTGTTCCATCGCCTCCTACATCAATAATCGCCTAGCATCGTCGAGGCATGCTGCCAAGGAAATTTTCTGCATAGTCTCTAAATTTTTCGAACCTCGCAAGACAACTGAGTCAAAGTCTCAGAGTCCTTCCTCTAAACTTTCTCTTTACTAAACGTTTTTAATAGGGTTGGCATCCGGCGATTGTGAAGATCACTCGAGTATCTTATCGTAGGCCCAAGCGAGCCGCTTCGCGACGTGATTTTCGCCCCGCAGAGGCGTCTTCAACGTGCTTCGGAATTTGACATCATGAGCACGAAGATGTTGTCGATTGGTCTCATGGGACACATACAAACCCAATTTTCTTAATTTTGACGCTCCTGGATGCTGCGTCAATTTCGGGTCCAGTGAAAACAAAGACACGATTCGTTTTTCGACTTTCGGAGTGACTTTGCATACCAAGCCACGTATTAGCAAGGCGTCGACATCTTTCGTCTCGTTAAAATGATTTACCCACTTGTTGACAAACGATACCAACTTTTTTATATATTTAGTGGCCGCGGAATGTGTCATTTTATAAGCCCCTTTGGATGGGAACAAAGAAAGGGTGCCTCGAACCGTCCCGCAAATAAGTCACTCATTTTAGATTTTACGTAATTTCGACGAAAATTCAGAATCGACTGATACTTTTACTAAAATACGTCGTAGACCAAGGATCCCTCTACCGACTTTTTGTTGAATTGCTAGAATCGCATCTACCATGAATTATGGCGGACACGTTCTTACTTGACAGACTATAGGTATAATTATGCAACGTATTAGAGTTGAAGAAGGGAGTTAGAAGGGTGATTTCGTATTTATTATTCTATAGACATTACTCACAATTCTTTGACTTAATGAAATGAAATATTACATTATTTGTTTGCTAGTTGAAATATTAACAGGGAGAGAGGGTGAAAGAAGTGGGAATCATTAAATATTTTATAGTTTCGATATTATTATAAGTATTTTGCTTTATTTTTGGTTGGCATATTTTTAAAAATTTCAGCTATTCTTTTATAGTAAAAGATATATAAGGTGAAAGGAATGGGGTAGGGAGTTAGAAGGGTATTTGCACATATATCATAATATACTTCTATTTCAGTGTGCTTGCTTTTTTATTAATCGCAATTTTGAAAGAAATAGTATGTAACACATGGGCTGAAAATGTTATAAGGTCTAACGAACAAATCAGAGATTTTTCTTTTAAAAAAGCAGGCGGTTTTTCCGCACAGAGTATGGAACAAACGAGCAGTCCACGAATATGAGCATCAGAGGCTTATTATATTCTATACAT
The DNA here is from genome assembly GCA_019049505.1 of Pachyrhynchus sulphureomaculatus. Lineage (NCBI taxonomy): Eukaryota > Metazoa > Arthropoda > Insecta > Coleoptera > Curculionidae > Pachyrhynchus > Pachyrhynchus sulphureomaculatus. The sequence continues at coordinate 38,328,760 of CM032449.1, read as the reverse complement.
TTTTCGATGAGGACTAAAACACAAATACTGATGTTTTATAGTGCACAGCACGGCTGGCAACTTATTGCAGAAACGCACCTTTCTTGAGCTTACTGCTCGAAGGCATAGATGACAGTATTGGTATAACTAAAAATGAAAAAAATCGTATTTTTAGAAGTTACCAAAGTGTTCTTCATATTTGCTGAACCATCCCAAGACGCGTTTCGCCGTATCACGGCTCATCAGCTGGGCTAGGTTCGGCAAATACGAGAACACATCTTTAGTCCTTTATCCAAGTAATAAAAAAAATTCAAATAGAATTGTTATAGTTTTCCGTTAGTTACTTGAATAAAGGACTAAAGATGTGTTCTCGTATTTGCTGAACCTAGCCCAGCTGATGAGCCGTGATACGGTGAAACGCGTCTTGGGATGGTTCAGCAAATATGAAGAACACTTTGGTAACTTCTAAAAATACGATTTTTTTCATTTTTAGTTATACCAATACTGCCATCTATGCCTTCGAGCAGTAAGCTCAAGAAAGGTGCGTTTCTGCAATAAGTTGCCAGCCGTGCTGTGCCGCTCTGCTTAAATAGACTTAGTAAGTCACCGACAGAGTGCAGTATAAACATCTATTTGTTATAGTCAAAGTCCTCAACGAAAAATGTATAGAATATAATAAGCCTCTGATGCTCATATTCGTGGACTGCTCGTTTGTTCCATACTCTGTGCGGAAACCTGCCTGCTTTTTTAAAAGAAAAATCTCTGATTTGTTCGTTAGACGTTATACATACTATTTCTTTCAAAATTGCGATTAATAAAAAAACAAGCACACTGAAATAGAAGTATATTATGATATATGTGCAAATACCCTTCTAACTCCCTACCCCATTCCTTTCACCTTATATATCTTTTACTATAAAAGAATAGCTGAAATTTTTAAAAATATGCCAACCAAAAATAAAGCAAAATACTTATAATAATATCGAAACTATAAAAAAAGGTGCGTTTCTGCAATAAGTTGCCAGCCGTGCTGTGCCGCTCTGCTTAAATAGACTTAGTAAGTCTCCGACAGAGTGCAGTATAGACATCTATTTGTTATAGTCAAGGTCCTCATTGAAAAATCTATAGAATATAATAAGCCTCTAATGCTCATATTCGTGGACTTCGAGAAGGGTTTTGATTCTGTAAACTAGCAGAAACTCTTGAAAACACTTGCTAAATGTCGTATTGATTATCGATACTCCAATGTAATTAAATACTTATATGAAAATTCCACCGCAAATGTCAAAACACAAACTAACCAATCCACGAGCAAATTTCAAATCGAAAGTAGAGAGAGCCAGGGTGATATGCTCTTTCCCAAGCTTTTCAAACACTTCTAGATTGTATGCTACAATTAATAAACTGGCGAAAAATTGGACTTAACGTTGACGGTGAAAAATTAAATCACCTTTGTTTTGCCGACGATATTGTCTTAATAACAGGCAATATGCAAGAAGCACAAACTATGCTTTATATGCCTCGAGAAGCTTCAGGAAGGGTTGGTTTAAAAAGCAATCTATCCAAGGCTCGATTTATAACAAATCTTGTATTAAATACTATATAACTGAATAATGTGAAAATTGAGCAAGTACACGTATATAAATACCTAGGACATGAAGTCAGTATAGAACGAAACAACCAAACACATGAAATTCAGCAGAAAATAAGTCTCTCCTGGACGGCATATGTTTGGGCTATATATTTAAATCTAATCTTCCGATGTGTTTTGACAGATGCGTACTGCCCGCTCTTACATACGGAGCCGATACTCTCACATTGACGAAGAAAAATATCAACAAAATATGTGTCATGCAAAAAAAAAGGAGAGGTCAATGTTAAGAATTACTCTTAGAGATCACATCCCAAATCATATTATAAGGAAAAGAACGGGGGTACACGACGCAGTCAAATTCATTTTACATCTTAAATGAAACTAGGCTCTACATGTTGCTGGGTGTAAGGATGGACGATGGACAAAAAAAATCATAGAGTGGCGACCAAGATCTGAAGGCTATCAAACTAGGGATAGACCACCAAGTCGGTGGACTGATGATTTGAAGGGAGTGGCTGGAAATTGGGTACAAGTCGCCCAGAACAGAAAAAGGTGGCAAGACTTAAGAGAGACGTTCGTCCAGCAATGGACGGTATAAGCTGATGATGATGATGAGTATGAATAAGATATTGAGATCTTGTTACAGAGTAATCCAAAATATGTTAAGTAGAAAAACTTTTAGAAATACAGATAGTTAAATTGGCTGAAACTTACTTATCTCTAGCATCGTAGGTAAATTATTGTTTTTACGCCCTGGTTAAAGGGAAATAAGTACCTCCTGCAATTTTTGCTTTTCTTTTCGTTTTAGTGTTCTTAGATTGCGTAAATATATAGTCCCATTTCAATCGGTTTGTCTAGTCAACTCTCAGGCTATCGGTCGGTCTGTGTAATATTTAACATGAGAATGAAACTTATAGATTTTGAGCAATATTGTTTTAAAGAAAGAAGGTGAAAGGAGTGGGGGTTGTCTTATTGTATAGTTTTATTCACATTTTGGAAATTTACTGTCTCTTTACTCGAAAAAGTCAAATTCAGTACTTATTTTAGAACTACTACTATTTGTAAGGAAAGTACTGGGTAAATCCCTTTTTTTATCTCTTTTAATAACCGATTCTCATACATAGAACAATTAATAACCCTACAAATTTTAAAGTCTTTTTGGTTAATTTTATTCTAGAATAACCGTCCAACTGCTAGTCGGACTTGCGCAATTCGTGTTCCGTACGTTGATTGCTTTCAAAATAAAAAATTTTGTTACAGTGGTATAAAATGATCAATGACTTCACAAAATACACCCCAAACAAGTTTTCGACAAAGTTTTTTCCGACTTTACGGAAAACTAATGACCTTGAAATTTTTGTTTTTTATATATACCAGATAAATTACACAAGTCTGCAAAAAAAAAAATTGAGAGCTGTTTTGGTTTTTTTGCGTAATTCTTATGTTTTTGGGTGTACTGAATCCGAAAATGACTTTCATTTTGTCATAGAACGTCACGTTTTCTGACAATTAGGTATCTATGTTAAACAAGTTATCATCTTAAAATAAAAGATAAAAGACTAAAAAATTTTTTTTTTTTTTTATAATTGCGTAACAAAACTTATTTTTTTATCTAAAATACATTCATTAGTAAGAACTAAACACATTTCTTTTTCCCAGTGAGACTCCTTTTGGTACATTTTCGCTTGTAGGAAGCATCTGGAAGGTCTCTCTGAAGCGTCCAACAGTAGTCTGCCATCATTGAGACGCTCCATCTTCCCTGGTATCTTTTTTCCATCTCCTTAATATCTTGGTGAAATCGTTCACCTTGCTCTTCACTCAGATCTCCTAAATTTTCTGGAAAGTAGTTGAGGTGGGAATGAAGAAAATGTACTTTTAAACTCATTAGGCAACCTAAAGCTTGAAATGCTTTTAACATTCTTTTGACGATTTGTTTGTAGTTAGGGTCTTTGTTATTGCCTAAAAATTTCTCTATGACCTCTTTAAAGGCAATCCACCCTTCTCTTTGAGGATCCGTCATGGTTGTGATGAATTGTGGATCAGCCATAAGCCGTCTAATATCAATATCTGGTCCAACGAAAACACCTTCCTTCAACTTTGCCTCCGAGAGGCCTGGAAACTTTGATATTAAGTATTTGAAGCAATTTCCATCTCTTGGAAGTGACTTTACAAATTGCTTCATCAATCCCAGCTTTATGTGAAGCGGTGGTAGAAGAACTTTATGAGGAGGCACCAAAGTTTCATGCAGTTCTTTTCGTCAACTTTAAGCTCCCTCGGTGGCCGACACTTTTTGGTCCAGTGATTTGCTCGGTCTCTACTATCCCATAGACACAAAAAGCAAGCGAATTTGGTAAACCCAGATTGTTGTCCGAGCAACATGCCCAAGATTTTTAAATCACCGCACACTTGCCAACCGTGGTCTTTATATTTTAATTTACAAAGAACCAATTCCAAGTTCTTGTAGGTTTCCTTGAGGTGTACGGAATGACCGACAGGAATGGAAGCATAGAAACCGCCATTGTGAAGCAGAACTGCTTTAAGGCTCCTTTTGAAGAATCTATGAAAATACGCCACCGTGCTGGGTCGTATGAGATCTTAAATGTATTCATCAAACCTTCAATATTGGTACAATAAACCAACTCGTCCTCTTGGGCAAAGTAGGAAGTGAACTACTTCTCACGATATCTAAACCAGGAGGAAGACACTCCCGGCAAAAGTAAGTTCCTGCTTTTGAGCCTTGATCCAAGCAACTCAGCAGCGTTTTTGGGAAGATTCAAGTCTCTTACCAAATCATTTAGCTCGCCCTGGGAAAAACAATTTCGGACTGCTGTCATCTTCAAATTGAAAACTTGACTTGTCATCGGGTTCAGGTACAGCACTATCTTCGCCAGAACTTGGAATCTCTTCCAAGGTAGCAGGGGCCTTGGGCACTGGTATTTCGGTCCCATGAGGGATGGGACGAGTAGCTGATTGCAGATTGGGGTATGAAATGGACTGCTTCCATTTTGAATTATACCCTTTCACATTACACGAACAAAAGTAACAATCATCACTATGGTTCTTTTGCTCGCGCTATACCATAGGAATCGCACATCGGAAAGCTTTTTTCTTGCCCTTAAACCAATTTCGAAGGTCTTCAACACATCGTTTGCAGACTTTATGAGGTGCCCAAACTTTATCCTGATCTCCAAGTTTTAAGCCAAAATACGAGAAGTATACTTTTTTACAAAGTCCGTAATATTAAGCTGTTGCTTTAATACCATATATTCGCCACAAATATAACAGAAACTGTCAGACGAATTCACACACTTCCGCAGAGATGACATTGCACTATATTGAACCAAGATCTATAAAACAATGACGAGTTAACACGTAATTGTACCGCGCCACTTTTTACACTATCGGAGCGCGCACGTTCTGGTTACAACGTTTATGTTTGTTAATTTAGCTCACACAGGGCGTTCTTTATTGAGAAAGTAATGATAATTATGGCCTGTATACATTTAATAACAGTAATCAAAATAAAATTGTACCTATTTATTTATGACTTCAAGTTAACCCAAAAAAACCCTTTTTTATAATAAAATTTTGCGTTTTGCAAAATAACCTGACGTTCTGGAATTTTTTGAGTATATTTTTAGTTTTCAGAACACCTAAATACATAGAAATCAGTTGAAAACATCCAGACAGCATTTTTGTTGCAGACCTGTGTTATTAAAGGAAAAACACTCGTCATAATTTTCGTTCAATCTACATCCTACGGAGAAAATTTCAGAATTTTTTCTTGATATTCTTGATAAGTACTTTTCAACATAAGGGGAGGATAGCGACTTTTTACAATTTTTTAAAAATAATACAAAGAAAAATGTGCATAAGTATTACATTATAAATCGTGTTTTTACAAGCTTTCATTTGACACCCCACTCGAGAACTTGGTAAAAACTTTTTTTTTCACTTCCAATTTCACCCCCCAAAACTAACCCCTTAACTCAAAATTTAACTTTCAAAACTACACAGCTCTGATGAGGCTATCAATTAATATATTAGTGTTAAATTCGGGTGTGACAGACGAACAGAGTCAGACACCGAAGTGATCTTTTAAGTGTCCCGTACGGAACCCTTAAAATAATTCATAATAAATTATTTATTTTTTCTTTTAGAAATACTGCGTACTTTGGATTTTTGGAACTTTGTCAACCTAAGCCAGGAGAGACGGTTGTAGTTAGTGGTGCAGCAGGTGCTGTAGGTAGTCATGTTGGACAGATAGCAAAAATTAAAGGTAAAAATTATGCACTTACAATAAAAATTAATCAACTATCAATTCAATTTTAATAACGCTTTAATATATGTATTTCATATACACCGTCTGTCCAAAAAGTTCCAAGACTGCATTAATAAGAAAATAGAAAAATTAAACGTGAACATTTTATTACTTCAGATGTTTTACATAGTCCCCTCCGACCTCAATACAACGTTTAAAATATTCATACAATTATTAGAAAAATCTTGTTTTAAAATCATGTTTAACTCGCACTTCACAGTGGGTTTAATGTTCTCATAGCGTTGACCCTTCATGTGGAGCTTGGTTTTTGGAAATCAAAATAGCAACAAAAAAATCTTTACGTTCCATCGTTCCGATTGAACCCACTGATTCCTCTTCCAAAGTAGCTCCATGACACCCACGTAATACCTGGTGGTCACCGTAGTGCCTTCGGGAACAAATTCTTTATGAATAATTCCTTGAGAATCAAAAACTGAGATGAGCATCGTCGTTGTTCTTGACTTTGTCGCAGGTCTTTCGGTCTCAGCGAACCACCGAGCCCTAGCTCACTTTTCCGTTTTGTGATAGGCTCGTATTGATAATACCACGTCTCATCGCCCATTATTATTTTCTGCAGAAAAGAATCGCCCGCATTTTTCATTTCGATGAAATTTCCGATGACGCCCACCCATTGCTGTTTTTGTTTGGGTATCAGGCTGCGGGGAATAAACGTCACACTCACTTTCCTCTTATACAAGATATTTTGTCTATTAGTTTACCAGTTACAGCTGTTTGAGTGACGTTACTTTTAATTTTGGCAAAACGATAGAACCAAAAGAATTTAGTGTGTGTGTAAAAACAGTATAAAACACTGTTTTTTGATGGGAAAAATACAGCCAGAGTCAAAGAATAGTTTGAGAAGTGGTATGGCACATGTACTCCTTCGAAAGCAACTATACCTATGTCGATTAAATTATATAAAAACAACACTATGTTTTAATTTCCAATATATTTAAAATGACTTGACAATTGTTTCACCATACAATGGCTTCTTCAGAAGTGAATTAGAAAGAAAATTGTTTGGTAAAAATACTGGTTATATAATGCTTAAAACTATCCTTAATTACATAAGATTATGTTAATCGTTTTATTATATTATTTACTGACAAAGTTATTTTAAAGATGCAAATCTGTGATACTATATCAGAGAACTAATAAACACTAAGTAAGGGTGAATGGTTTAAGTCTACCTGTTCGTTTAATAATAGATTGGAGTTTTTCCGTTTGTTAATTTCAAGACATTCAAGCATATTGAATTTTTTATATTTATTTTCTACATGTAGGATCTTGAATGTATCATCAAAATATGGGATTCATTTATTATATGGGTTGCGTAATGTGAATTGTTCTTGTTTTTTAAATAACTATGTTTATGTTCTTTAATGCGAGTTGCAAAAGATCTACCAGTTTGTCCTACGTAGGTCTTAGTACAAGATCCACAGTTGCGTTTTATATATATTATAGATTTTTTTTTTTTTGATAAATATTAAGTTAAGAATTAAAAAAACACGTAAATCGGATAAGTAGTTCTCGAATGAAAAGCACACTAACGGACAGACAGACAGAGAGACTTTATGTTTTATATATATTATATAGATTATTATTATTATTGCATAACCTGGCCAGAGAACATATGTCTGAGTTAAAAAACAACACACGTAAATCGAGTGATAAGCGCACTAATAGACAGAGAGAGACGTTGCATTTTTTATATATATTATATTCTTTGTTACATGATATTGCTCCATATTTAACGGTTTAGGCAGCGTATTGCAAGAGAGTGCACTAGCGGCAAACTTTTTTCCGACTTGATTCACTATTAGCGTCATTGCTTATTTCTTATATTACCTAACGTAATAAAATATGTCCTAAAACCTGGCCAGAGAAGATATGTATAGATCTAAAAAAAAACACGTAAATCGGATAAGTGGTTTTCGAGTGATAAACGCACTAACGAACAGAGAGACGTTGCATTTTATGTATATTATATTGTTTGCTACATGATATTGTTCCATATTTAATGATTTAGGCAGTTTATCGCAAGAGAACTTTTTTTCGATTTGGTTCACCATTATCGTCCCTGCGTATTCCTTATGTTACCTAACTTAATAAAGTATATCCTATAACCTGGCCAAGGAACATATATATGTTTAAAAAAAAAAACACGTAAATCGGCGAAGTGATTCTCTATCGATAAGCGCACTAACGGACAGACAGACAGAGAGATGTTGCATTTTGTATATTTTATAGAAGATTATAGATAACCTAGTCAGAGAATAAATGTATGAATTTAAAAAAAAAAACATATAAATCGGATAAGTGGTTGCCACGTCATAAGCGCACTAACAGACAGACCTTGCGTTGTATACATATTATATTTTTTGCTACATAACATTTTTCCATATTTAATGGTTTAGGCAGTGTATTGCAAGAGAACGCACTAGCGGCAAACTTTTTTCCGACTTGATTCACTATTATCGTCACTGCTTATTCCTTACATTACCTAACATAATAAAATATATTCCATAACCTAGCCAGAGAACATACGTACGTTTTAAAAAGAAAGCACGTAAATCGGATAAGTGGTTCTCGAGTGATAAGCACATTAACGGACAGACAAACAGACAGACATAGAGACGTTGCATTATATATATATATATATATATATATATATATATATATATATATATATATATATATATATATATATATATATATATATATAATATATATATGTATATATATATATATATATATATATATATATATATATATATATATATATATATATATATATATATATATATATATATATATATATATATATATATATATATATATATATATATATATATATATATATATATATATATATATATATATATATATATATATATATATATATATATATATATATATATATATATATATATATATATATATATATAAATATATATATATATATATATATATGTGTATATATATATATATATATATATATATATATATATATATATATATACACATATATATATATATATATATATATATATATATATATATATATATATATATGTATATATATATATATATATATATATATATATATATATATATATATATATATGTGTATATATATATATATATATATATGTATATATATATATATATATATATATATATATATATATATGTATATATATGTATATATATATATATATATATATATATATATATATATATATTATAGATGAAGCTTTCCAATACAATTATGGTTTCACAGTTTTTAACGCAATCTATGTGTCAGGCGAAGAACTTTTCAGACAGCCTAGGTATTTTTTATTAGTGTTCCATACGGAACACTTATAAGATCACTTCGGTGTCTGCCCGGTCTGTCTGTCACACCCGATTTTCTCCGAAACTATTTGACATAGAAAGGTGAAATTTGGTACTAATATAAGAATTGATGGCCTCATCAGAGCCGTATAGTTTTGAAAGTTAAATTTTGACCTAGGGGGTCAGTTTTGGGGGTGAAATGAAAAATGAAAAAAAAAAATTTTTACAGATCATCTAGTGGAGAGTTCAAAAATATATATAATATTTGAGCACACATTCAAGGTCATTAGTTTTCAGTAAAGATCGGAAAAAAACTTTGTGGAAAACTCATTTGGGGTGTGTTTTATAAAGTCATTGATCATTTTATACCTCTGTAACAAAAATTTTTATTTTAAAAGCAATCAATGTACGGAACACTAATTGCGCAAGTCCAACTTGCACTTGACCAGTTATTATTTTCTAGGTTGCAAAGTAATTGGTATAGCGGGAACTGACGAAAAAGGCAAGTGGTTAACAAAAGATTTGGGCTTCGATCATTTCATAAACTATAAAACTCAGGATGTTGCGAAAGAGTTACAGAATGCTGCACCAAATGGGGTGGACTGTTATTTCGATAATGTAAGTCTCTTGATTAATCTAAAACATAGAACTTAATGACTCTATAATAATGATGGTGATAAATGCTATTGATAATGTGAGTGTTATGTAAAAAATTAAATACATCTAGCTTAATTGATTCAAAATAAAGAGAAACAAACGTGACGAAAGCTAATGAATTGCCATTATAATATATATTTGTTTTTTAATGCTATGTTCTCGAATTTATCAGGACTCTAAATCTGATGTGATACGGTGAGATATACCACTTTTCTTTTAATTAAGTCCGAAATTTTGTAAATAGGTACCAGAATTCAAGCAATTGCTTCAACAGGTTTATTCCTCATTATTAAACTTTAGGAGTAATTTACGAGAATCATGAAACAGTTTTAAAAAAATTAAAAGATGGAAGCGTTACCGCATTAGATTCTTATAAGGTATTAGTTGTATTTTTTAAAAAACAATTATTTCTTTAGATAATTACTTATTTATTTTATTTTTTTAGGTGGGAGGAGGAATTAGTAATATTGTAATAAACCAAATGAATTTACTTGGACGTGTTTCTATATGTGGAGCTATTTCTAGATATAATGACGGCAATGGCCTAAATATAAAAGGTAAAAACCAAAATTAAGCAATCATAAACATCCCCCGAGTACTTTCTTGCAGATTCGAACATATTTTAATCTAATGGGAGGATCATTAAACATTACTATGGTCTATGGCAGGGGTCGGCAACCTATAGCACGCGTGCCATCTCTGGCACGCCAAGCAATTTTGAATGGCACGCGTACCTGTTCAAAGTTTACACATTAATTCTGTAATCTGTGATATGTTTCGAAATTAAATAAATAATCGAAGACAATATTACTTTAACGATACAAACAAAAATGTTATATTATATAGGTCACTAGGTATTATTACCAAAAACTACAAAATATATATTTTGTAATTTATAATTTTACTGAACGCATTGGTTTGGCTTTAATTTCGGCAAGTATTAAAGACCGCAAGCCTCAAAATATAAGCCTAGGCAAAAACACAAATAAACGTCCTCAATTCAGATCAAAAGAGCCGCTATAAGGCGGTTTTTGTTTGACTTGACTTCAATCGTTCCGACGCGCGCCGCAACTCTTTTTATATTGCCGAACTTTAGTTTTTGTTAGATTTAACTTCTAGGCGGCCCTTTGATTGCAATGGGCGCATTGTAGATAATAATTTTTGTTCTATGAAATTTAATAAACGTAATTATTGGAATTTTCTGGAAACATTATTTTTCTATATATAGCAAGCGGCTACACGTTTGGATCATTTAGTATAGAAGTAACATCCGTTCCAGTCAATACTCGTCGAAAAGTTTAAAAATTAAAATTACGTTGCGTTATGGCCGCAAAGAAACAGAAGGTAGACGTTCGATCATTTCAAACTTCATGGGACAACAGATTACGGTTTTGTACAGCAAAACGATCGGGCCATTTGTGTCCTATGTCGGGAAAGCGTAGTTTTCCGGACATCTAGTGTTCAACGACATTTCCAGATAAAACATGAATCGTCATTTAAAGATAACGCTGATAAAAGGGAGGCCATACAAAGAGCAAGTAAACAATACGAGAAACAGTCAACATTCTTTAGCAAAGTTTTCCAAGGAAAAAATCAGGTAACTGAATGCTGTTTTAAAATTGCACAATCGTTGGCACAAAAGGGTAGGCCGTTCACTGACGGAGAATTTACAAATGCATTTTATTCGTCGACTTACCCAATAAGGATATAATATTGGCCAGGATTAGGGATATACCGGCATCAGCGCGGACCATCGAGAGACGAATTACCGAAATGACACAAAATGTCCAAAAACAGCAGAGAGACGCTATCAAACGAAGTTTTGTATTTAGTGTAGCATTGGATGAAAATGTCTATATTAATGACATTGCCCGTCTGACAATCGTTGCGCGATACTTCGATGATGGCAGTGTGTATGAAGAGATCCCATTGCAGGAAACTACAAGAGGAGAGGATATATTTTCAGAATTTGTTAAAGATTTTGAAAAGCGGAACATTGATTTAAATAAATTTTTTTGCGTAACGACAAATGGCGCTCCTGCTATGATTGGATTTGTTTCCCTTCTTATTGAACGCATGGGTCGATCAGTTTTGAATTTTCATTGCATAATTCACCAAGAGAGTTTGTGCGCTAAAATCTCCGCTGGAAGTTTAAAATCCGTGATGGATAGGGTGGTTAAAATAGTTAACTACATTGTCGGTCGTTCTTCACTGATCCATAGACTGCGTTTCTGCAGGAATTAGAAAGTGCATATTCAGATATACCATTGCAGAATAATGTGCGCTGGCTCAGCCGTGGTAAAGTGCTCTCTAGATTTGTGCAATGTCTGGGCGAAATTAAATCGTTCTCATTGGAAAAAAATCAAGTGGGTGCTTATCCTGAACTAGAAGATAAGAACTGGATCTGTATGTTAATGTTTCTTACTGATATTACAAACCATCTCAGTGAACTCAACTTAAAGTTACAAGGTTCAGGCAAAACAGTTCTGGATTTATACGAATCCTGGAAATCATTCAAATTAAAAATAGATTTATTTATCAGCGATATTACTACAAACACATATAAATATTTTCCAAATTTAAAAACTTGTATATCCAGTGTCGACGATGGTGCACTAATAGACGAAATTCTTAAATATATGACTAATTTAAAAGAGGAGTTTATCGAGAGAGGTCAGGATTTTGATAAACATGGTCCTATGTTCGCTTTTTTAATCAATCCAGATTTAATGGATTTTTCCAGCAGTTGCTTTGACATATCTCTTTTCTCATGGATGGACATTAATGATTTTGATCTTCAATACATCGAATTTAAAAGCTCCGAGTTATGGAACACGAAATTGGTAGAATTAAGAAGGGTATTAGAAGGTGACTGCCAGAACCAATCAAACGAGATACTCAGTTGTTGGATGAGTTTACCAGAGAAATTTATTTGTCTTAAGAAAGTAGCGTTTGCCACGCTTACAGCTTTCGGATCATCCTATATCGGTGAACAACTTTTTTCCCATATGAGAGTGATTTTAAACCCGTACCGAAGCAAGCTGACAACAGACAACTCGGAAGCATGTGTGATACTGAAAATAACCAGACATGAACCGGATATAAGAAAACTCTCTAAAGAACTTCAAGCACAGGGTTCACACTAGGTCCTAGGACTAGTATAATAAAATTATTTGTTAATGTTAAAATTTTTTTGTAATTAAACCTTCTAAAAGCAATATTTTAAGTTAATTTAAGTTAATTTTTGTTAGTTTTAGTTATGGTAAGTACCTATGTCGGCACGCAAAATGTTGTATGGATGAAAACTGGCACCCCTGAGTTAAAAGGTTGCCGACCCCTGGTCTATGGCATCTGGTTTGAAACTAACCTAAACGTTCATAAGTTAAAATGCATGGATCTATTCAGATATGGAAGTTGGAAATATAAAGAATGCTAAAAATAAAAAAAACCGGCCAAGTGCAGGTCGGACTTATGCAATAAGTGTTTCGTACGTTGATTGCTTTTAAAATAAAAATTTTTGTTATGGAGGTATAAAATGATCAATGACTCCAGAAAACACACCCCAAATGAGTTTTCAACGAGGTTTATTTCCGATCTACACCCTGTAGAGAATATTCCAGAATTTTTTCAAAATTTTTTGATCAGTACTTTTCGAGATAAGGGGGGACAGCGATTTTTCGCAATTTTTTAAAAATATTACGAAGAAAAGTGTACGCAAGTATTATATTATATATATTTTTTAACTCGTGTTTTCACAAGCTTTCATTTGACACCCCACTCGATGACCTGGTAAATTTTTTTTTCACTTCCGATTTCATCCCTCAAAACTAACCTCTTAAGTCAAAATTTAACTTTCAAAACTACGCGGCTCTGATAAGGCCATCAATTCCTACATTAGTGTCAAATTTCAGTTTTCTATGTCAAAAATTCAAATACTACCGACGAACAAGGTCGTGAAGCCGAATCATTTTCAATCAGTTGTGGCTTGACTCAGCTTATTGATGAACCAACACGGATCCCCGATCGAGACGGAGAGTTCGCCAGTCTTCTTGATCTGTTTTTAACCACCAATCCGGAGATTTACACGGTCAGCGTAAATCCACCGTTAGGTTCTTCCGACCATAAACTACTTTCGACATCGAGTATTCTACCAATCAGTGACAGAGAGGCGCCCAAACCGCGCAAGATTTGGCACTACAAATCTGCTAAATGGGAAGATCTCATGGAATATTTTCGAACTTTCCCTTGGTTGGACGTTTGTTTTCGATCCGACGACCCATCTGACTGCGCAAGGGAGGTTTCCGATGTTATTTTGGCCGGTATGGATGCTTACATCCCTTTTTCGAAGAAATGCCCTTCCAACGGCAAGCCTTGGTTTGACCTAAAATGCAAAGAAGCTGTTGCTTCTAAACATCTTGCATACCGACAGTGGCGTGAAGATCCTAACACCATAAATCGTAACATCTTTGTTCGTGCCAGGAACAGATGCAAAGAAATTATCGACGAAACCAAGGAAGTACACAATCAACGGATTAGAAACAAACTTCTCGCTTGTCCCGGCAATTCCAGGTCCTTTTGGTCAGTCGCTAAGGCAGTTAGTCAAAATTTCACCAAATCCACCATACCGCCACTCACACGGCCAGATAATTCTATTGCAACGACACCTGTTGAGAAAGCGAACTTATTGCTGAACTCTTTGCTTCACATTCTACTGTCGATTTCCAAGGAAAAACACCACCTACTATTCCCATAGTGCAGTCAAGGATGCCCGATATTGTCTTCAGACAGCGTATCATAAAACGTATTTTGATGAAGCTAGACACCAAAAAGGCTTCAGGCGCTGACGGAATACCTGCCATAGTTCTCAAGAACTGTGCGAGGGAACTAACACCAGTTTTCTGTAGACTTTTCAACCTATCCTACAGAAAGGGAATATTTCCTTCCTGCTGGAAATGTGCCACAGTTCAGCCGATACCTAAAAAAGGCAAGAAGACCTTGCCAAATAACTACTGACCAATCGCACTACTTCAATAATATCGAAAGTCATGGAAAAGGCTATCAATCAGCATCTTCTAAAATATCTTGAAGGATTCAACATTATTAGTGATCACCAATATGGCTTTCGTAAAAATAGATCAACAGGAGATCTTCTGACTTATGTAACACATGTTTGGAACAACGCAATTGAACACTTTGGAGAATCTCGAGCGGTTGCTCTTGACATATCCAAGGCATTTGACCGTGTTTGGCACGATGGGCTATTGGCTAAGCTACGTTCTTATGGTATGTCTGAAAAGTTCTGTTTGTGGCTCTCATGTTTCCTCAGAGAGCGTTCTTTACGAGTGGCAGTTGACGAATTTCTTTCTAACACCTTCACTATCAACGCCGGTGTGCCCCAAGGTTCCATACTGTCTCCTACTCTCTTCCTCATTTATATTAACGATCTGCTGGAAAGGACCGAGAATCCAATCTACAGCTTTGCGATGACAGTACGCTAATCTCTTCATTCACTTTGAACGCTCGGACATCGACTGCTCAGACGAATATCCGCAGACAGCGGGAGGTCGTTCAACTTAACAAAGACCTGGAAGAAATTCTATCTTGGGGTGACAGTAACCAGGTGGAATTTAACGCTACAAAAACCCAGGCGGCAGTTTTTTCTAAAAAAGTAAACGTTGCAGAACTCGACATAGTTATGTCGGGGCACTCCATCCCTCTAACATCGTCACTCAATCTGTTGGGCGTTAATTTGGGAGCAAATATGTCCTGGCATGAACATGTTGCAGGCATAGCAAGAAGAGCTTCTCAAAAGTTGGGAATATTGTTTCGAACCAGAAAGCTTTACACTCCACAACAACTGTTAATTCTTTACAAAGCTCAAATTCGACCAACTATGGAATACTGCTCCCATGTTTGGAGCTCCGCTCCTAAACATACACTGCATTTGTTGGATTCTATCCAGAGAAGAGCTGTTCGTCTGATTGGACACCCGGAACTGACCGACGGCCTTGATTCGCTGGAACATCGAAGAACGGTTGGCGACTTGAGCCTGTTCTACAAGTACTTTCATGGAAAGTGTTCGAAAGATGTGGCCCGTTTAATTCCTCCCAGAGCGGTGCATGTTAGAAGTACACGTCGCGCTAATGCTTCACATCCGTATGAGGTTCAGCTTGTTACTCCTCGTACAACGCTTTTCAAGCAGTGTTTTATATGGAGAACATCATACCTTTGGAATGGTTTACCCAGGACTGTGTTTCCCATCGAGTACAATCTACAGCGATTCAAGAACAACGTGAATCGCTTTCTCCGCACACGTGTCGCTCCTGTAGCGCTTTAGGGACTTCCCTGTAGCACGTGTGTTAGACCCATAAAAAAAAAAAAAAAAAAAAAAAAAATAGTTTCGGAGAAAATCGGGGGTGACAGACGGACGGACAGAGACAGACACCGAAGTGATCCTATAACTGTTCCGTAAGGGATAGTAAAAATACGAAAAATGTTATGTATCTGATTTTGAGACTAAACTATTCATGTATAACAGAACTTAGCTATGACATGTAAATAAAAAAAGACCTGCCAGATGCAAGTCGGACAAGTGTTCCGTACGATGATTGCTTTTAAAATAAAAATGTTTGTTACGGAGGTATAAAATGATCAATGACTTCACAAAACAGACCCCAAATGAGTTTTCAGCAAAGTTTACCTGATGAGTTATCTGTGTACTAATTTTTACTCGATCTACACCTTACGAAGACTATTTCAGAATTGTTTCGAAGCTTTTTGATTACGAAAGCTGTCTAAAAAGTTCTCGACCTGGCACATAGATAGCCTTACGAACTGTAAAACCATAATCGTATTGGAAAGTTCCATCCTTTATATAAACACATGTAAAATTTTATCTCGATCTGTTAATTCATTCGAGTCGTACCTGCTGTTTAATATGGACGTGTCACTGATTTATTTAAAATCGAAAAATTTGAATATCGTGCAGTGATTAAATCCTTTGTTTTGGATGATTTAACAGAAATTCATCCGAAATTGTTAAAAGTGTATAAGGATGCATCACCTTCACTTTCCACTGTGATATTTTTAAATCTGGTCGTACATCATCACATGTAGAAAATCATCCACACGAAGGTCGTCCAAAAACTGCTACAACACCACAAATCTTTCAACAAGTCCATGATATGATGTTAGATGCTCGACGAGTGAAAGTTGGTGAAATAGCTGAGGCCACAAACATCTCAAAAGAACGAATTGAAAATATTTTGCATGGTAATTACATATGGAAAAGCTTTGTGCAAGATGGGTGCAGCATTTGCTGACAATTGACCAAAAACGCTTTCGAATGCGTTGTTAAACGTGTTTGGATGGTTTTAAGCGAAATAAAATGCATTTCAAGCGTCATTTCATAATTGTTGATGAAACTTGGATCCACTACTATATACCAGAGCGCTGTCGAAACAATGGATTGAAGCCGGTGGAAGTGCACCAAAGAAGGCAAAGACGGTTCTATCAGCAGGGAAAGTTATGACAACAGTTTTTTGGGATTACAAAGGTGTTTTGTTGATCGATTATCTTCAGAAAGGTAAAACAATTAACTCTGAATATTATTGAAATCTTTTGGATCAATTGCAAAAAATTGTGGGAAAAGACCTGCTTTAAAGAAGAAAAGAATTATTTTTCATCAAGACAATGCACGCGTTCACACAAGTGTTTTAACCATGGCAAAATTCAACGAATTAAAGTACGAATTGCTTGAACATCCAGCGTATACAACAGATTTGGCTCCCTCTGACTATTATTTGTTTCCAGGCTTGAAAAAATTCCTGACTGGAAAGCGTTTTACGTCAAATGACGAAGTTATTGCAGCCGTCCATGGATATTTTGCAAACCTTCTGGAATCATACTTTAATGATGGTATTGAATTATTAGAAAAATGTTTTAATAAATATATTGAAGTTTCAGAAGATTATATTAAAAAAAAACATATTTCATTTAAAAAAAAAAAAGTTCTTTCATTGTTAGGTCGATAATTTTTCAGACAGCCCTCGTAATACTCTTAGAGATAGAGTTAGGGGTTTATTTGACACTTCTTCGGACACATCGTCGCTCAATTTGTTGGGCGTTAATTTAGGAGCAAATATGTCCTGACATGAACATGTTGCAGGCATAGCAAGGAGAGCCACTCAAAAGTTGGGAATACTATTTCGAACCAGAAAGCTTTACACTCCACAACAATTGTTAATTCTTTACAAAGCTCAAATTCGACCAACTATGGAATACTGCTACCATGTTTGGGGCTCCGCTCCCAGACATACACTGCATTTATTGGATTCTGTTCAGAGAAGAGCTGTTCGTCTGATTGGAGACCCGGAACTGACCGGCGGCCTTGATTCGCTGGAACATCGAAGAACGGTTGGCGACTTGAGTCTGTTCTACAAGTATTTTCATGGAAAGTGTTCGAAGGATGTAGCCCGCTTAATTCCTCCCAAAGCGGTGCATGTTAGAAATACACGTCGCGCTGGTGCTTCACATCCGTACGAGGTTCAGCTTGTTACTCCACGTACAACGCTTTTCAAGCGCTCTGTTATATGGAGAACATCATCTCTTTGGAATAATTTGCCCAGCTCTGTGTTTCCCACCGAGTACAATTTACAGCGATTCAAGAACAACGAGAATCGCTTTTTTCCGCACACGTGCCGCTTCTGGAGCGCTTTAGGGACTTCCCTGCAGCACGTGTGCTAGACTCATAAAAAAAAAAAACTTCACTCGACGACCTTGAAAAAATTGTTATTTTTATATACAAGATAAATTATCAAAAGTAATGCACTCGTCATAATTTCCATTCAATCTACACCTTACGGAGAATATTTCAGAATTTTTTCGAAATAATATAATTAGTACTCTTAGAAATAGGATTGACAATTTTTTCCAGATAATATAAAGGAAAGTTTGCGCGAGGATTACATCATATATATTTTTGAGCTTGTGTTTTCACAAGCTTTCCTTTGACATCCCACTCGATGACCTTGCAAAAAAAAAATTTTTCACCCCTTAAGTAAAAATATAACTTTCAAAACTTTGCGGCTCTGATTGGGCCGTCAATTCCTGTATTTCTGACAAATCGGGTATAACAGACAGACCGACAGACGGAGGGACGAACACCAAAGTGATCCCATAAATGGTCCATACGGAACAATAAAATGAAGAAGTTTCGATTGGCTATGTAACTACTTTTCCTTTTTAATTTCAGGACACCAAGACCAAAGTGTGGTAGTATCCAAACAACTAAAAGTAGAAGCATTTATGGTTCTCAGATGGGTAGATAGATGGATGGAAGGAGTAAATCAGAATTTACAGTGGATTAAAGAAGGGAAATTAGAGTATAGAGAAACAATCACAGTCGGGTTCCAAAATATGGTTAATGCTTTCGTTGATATGCTTAGGGGAGGAAATACTGGAAAAGCAATTGTAAAAGTTTAAATAAACTATATACATTTTTCAACATTTTTGCTTTAAACTCAAGATTTTCCATAATGAAAAGAAGAAGTTCAAGTCTTATTATATTATATCTACCATTTGAGACGTTATATTGTAAGGATATTGTCCTTTTCCATAAATGAAACACCAGATTGCAGAACTGCCTCTACGCGTGACCCCTGTTTCCTTTCTAAGCAGCATTTGCCAGTATTACGAGTATCAAAAATTCATGTCAGTATGTTAATTTTTGCAGCAATGTTGTGGATAAATAAACAAACGCGCACGAGCTCTTAGCGCACGCGCGCGTTGTCATGCAGCTAATCGTAGTGAAAATTTGTTTTTTGAATGCTTTCAGCTGCCAAAGAGACATTTCGTTTTCTTGTTTGGTTATTTCATTTGAAAATGAAATAACCAAATATTAATGTTAATTTGTTAATTTGTCTTAGCAAAATCAAATAGGAAAAGTAAATGGTATAACTGTGTCGATATAAATTTTCAAAGTAAAAATTATTATAAAAAATATGCAGGCTCCAAAATCGTTTTTACAATAATTGTCTTTGACAAATAAGAAAACGAACTTGAAGTTTTTGGTGCACTGAATCCAAATCCGACCTTAGAATTGCTCCAACACATCAGGTTTTCGAGATATCCTAATCTAAAAATGCAAAAAAAAAAACACGGTTTTGCGGTATATTCGGGATTATATTACACCGCAAATTAATTTTTCTCCACAAAACTCGTTGCGGCATCTGAAAGTACTACTCTTCCCCTTCACAATGCCTTTGAATTTTTTAAATATTTTATTTCTTTTTGGAGAAATCGTCTGATGAAATTAATTAGTTTGGCGTTTTCGTTACGACCTACCAAAAAAAAAAGTTGATCCGGCAGGCGAGAATAGTGTAATTATATGATTTTTGGGACGCTGAATCCGAATTCGTTGTTGGATTAACCCCATGGAGTCATGGTTTGTCCCTAACCTCAAGAAATTCAAAATGGCAGATTCGATATAACCATAGAGATATTAGAATAGAGGACAGAAAGTATATAGCCTGCTGTAAGTGACAGCGTATAGTCGTTAAAAAGAGAAAGAAATAATATGTTATTCTGTCTCTCTTACTCGGCGCACGCCCACAACATTCTGACACGGGTACGCACGTCCAAAACAGTAAATTAGGGTGCGTACCCGCGCGAGAGTGTTTTGGACGTGCGCCGAGTAAGAGAGAGAGAATGACTAATATTATTTCTTTCTCTTTCTATGAGCGCCACGCTTCTTGCGAGGACTTGCCTCCTCTATTCTAATATCTCTATGGATATGACAGGTCGGAAAGTTTCTTAAGAAAGTGCTTTTCTGCTGTATTAAATTTGGATTCGTTTAGTTATGTTTGGTTAAGAGCTTGGAATGTTTGCCATTATGTTGTGTCAAATATTGATTCATTTGGAGTCGTTTATTTAAGTGCTTGAGGTATGTACATTTCGGCTGTTATTAATTTTGAGTTTAGAGTCATTTGATTAAGAGTTTGTTAGGATTGCCTTTCTGTTGTGTTAAATTTTGATTCTTTTAGGAATGTAATATCTTTTATCAATTTTCATGTAGGTAGGAAACAGATCACTACTTACACACGATTTTTGTATGAAAAGATTCTTTGAAGATAATGAGCTCTAAATTGCTTATAACATTTCTTAATGGCTTTTATTCTTCAAGGGACTCGTTAAAATTAAGCAAGCCTGTAGCGAACAGAAATACTTACCGTATATATTACTATATTACCGATTTTTACTTTCATAAAAATTGAATTATGGTGATAGTTTTTATTTTTCTTGAGTTTTGAAGACTAGCTTCACTTGCCTCCAAAGAACCTCTTCTTTGCTTAGATAGAAGATACCATGAAGTTCGATTACCCTCAAGAAACACCACCGAATGCGACTTCAGTTGTTATTCCAGTAAACAGTGGACAAAAAGTGATCATTTCAGGACAATATAGAAGTTTTTTCTTAACTGTTCTTTATGTTTTTTGGAATACTGAATCCAAATTTCAACTTTGCCACCTCGTAAATGTTGTGAGTTTTGAGTAAAATGCAAAAAACGACCAAAAAAAATCTAGTTTTTTCAGTTTTTCGCTTATAACTTGAAATCTTAGTGTTTTTCGAGAAAAGTATTCCTATAAAACTACATTAAATTTCCTACAAATTATGTTCGATAGGTTTTTTTGTCAAGAGAACGGTGTAGCCTCTAGAGAGCTTTGAAATTTAGTGAAACTTGGACATAGCACCAAGCCAAGAGCAACTCTCTCATTTCTCGTTCGGAGCTCTATTTTTTGGTCACAAATATAGGTTAATAATTTTATTAAATATCAATTAATTAAATCGTTTTAAATAAGGATATCGTGAAAAGATCAATAAATGAGGAAGTACCATTGACTTAGTACTTTGTACGAAATATAACTAAATTTCAGAGCGCTCTAGCGGCTAAATTGCTCGTCTGACAAAAGAAACCTATACAACATAACTTGTTGGAAATTTAGTGTAGTTATAAAGAAGTACTTTTATCGAAAAGTGAGTAGTTTTGAAATTATAAGCGAAAAATTGAGAAGAGAGTATTTTTTCGCCTTTTTTGCATTTTACTTATACCTCACAACATTTACGAGGTGGCAAAGTTGAAATTCGGATTCAGCACCCCAAAAAACATAAACAACGGTTGAGAAAAAAATTTCTATATTTTTCCTGCATTGACCACTTTTGGTCCCCTGTTTACTGTGACTGTGGAGCTAGTCTTTAAACTTCAAGAAAAACGAAAACTATTACCATACTTTCATTTTCATGGAAGTAAAAATCGGTAATATATACGGTAATGTACACATGTTCGCTGCATAATTGCTTAGTTTTGAAAAGTTCCTTGAAGAATAAAAACCATTGAAAAATGTTATAAGTAATTTAGAGTTCATTATTTCGAAAGAACATTTCCATACAAAAAATCGTGTGTCAGTGATTTCTGGTTCGAGCTACTTTGGGGGCATTTTTTATTCTTCTATGAACGCTATTGGAAAAAAGCTTATCGAGGTAAGAAATTTTGGGATTTAAACTACAATAAAAAACCTTATCGAGGTAAGAAATTTTAGGATTTAAACTACAATAAAAATTAACAATAATACTTTTAAAAGTGTTTTGAAATTTAGGGTTTTTTCCACTTATTTTCCGCTGTACGGTATATGCTAGTAAAACGTTAAAAACCATATTAATTTCAATTTTAAATGGATGGCAAAATAGTTATTTAGTAAATGCGAGCTAAAAAATACTTTCTATGAATTTTACTTATGTTGCTAAAGGAAAGTACAGTATACGTGAAAAAATACACTTAAAAATTTTTGCATTTCCTCGCGTATTATGGATCAAAAATAAAAATATTTTTCTTTAGTCTGTCTGTCTATCTGACTTTTAGCACTCGAACTTTCGTGAATAATATTGACGAATGAGTGCATTGCAAGCATAGTGGAAATTTCGTTAAATTCGGAGAATTATTGAGGATTATATTTTATTTGTCCAGTTTTTGGTTCCAGAAGTATATTTTCACCAACACAAACTTGTAAGATCCATATTATCACTGTGAGCGTCTATGCAATTATCTTTATTTTATCAATTTTACCTTTGAAGTACGGTGAAGTCTGCTTATAATGAACCCGTTTATAACGAATTTCCGGTTAAAACGAACTATTTGTTAATGCACGAAAAACTTCCATAAGACCAATGCAA
Organism: Pachyrhynchus sulphureomaculatus; assembly: GCA_019049505.1. Classification (NCBI taxonomy): domain Eukaryota; kingdom Metazoa; phylum Arthropoda; class Insecta; order Coleoptera; family Curculionidae; genus Pachyrhynchus; species Pachyrhynchus sulphureomaculatus. The sequence goes on along the minus strand of CM032449.1, from coordinate 38,305,646 downwards.
ATTTTTATCGGTTATAACGCACCCGATTATGACGAACTTCCGGATAAAGCGAACCAAATTTGGATGTTTTGTGTCCGTTTATAATGAACTTGCCACACCTTGTGCTCGATGTTGCGTGACTTGATCTAGTGAATTCACCAAAACTCGCTGGGAACTCCTGTTTTACTTGTTTCCGCCGCGTCGCTAGTTCGAGCAGTATTATTTTCAATTCACTTGTTGTGTTTTGCGGTTCTAATGCATATTTGATCAAAGTATCAAAGGGAATGTTTAAGTTTTTATTTTAAAATAAGTACACAAAAACGTAAAGCGTTTACTTTAAAAGACAGAAAATGGAGTTAAACAAAATGATGTTTTCCAATAGTTGAATTTAATTAAATCTACGGTTTCTACCATATGGAAGAAGAGGCAAGAAATCTTATCAATCTATGATAAAAGAAACTTTAGTTGTAAAAAAGTAAGAAACTCTACACATGACCAAGTCGATAAACGACTCCTTAAATGGTTTAGTCAAAAACGACATGAACGTGTTCCTATTACCGGCTATACTTTACAAGAGAAAGCTAGTGAATTGGGAAGGAAAATAGAGAACACCGAGTGTAACTGTTCTAGAAGTTGGATTGAACGATTTAAAAAGCGACATAAAATTAGTGGGGGTAAGATAGTAGGAGAAACTGCAGGAGTGGATATGACTGTTCTCGATCAGTGATTGGCCAATGTATGGCCAGAAATTCGAGAAAGTTATGAATATGTGGACATTTTTAATGCGGATGAAACGGGTTTGTTTTACAAGATGACGCCTGATAAGACATTAAAGTTTGTCGGAGAGAAGTGTGCTGGTGGAAAAATCAAAAATAAGGATTACTGTATTGGTAACTGCAAATATGTCTGGAACAGAGAAAAGAAAATTGTTGGTGATAGGAAAGCCCGCATTAACCAGTAAAGTACAAATCTAACAGTAAAGCCTGGATGACATCAGAAATTTTGAAAAACGAACTCATCGAATGGGACAAAGAATTAAAATTCACAAACAGAAAAATATTGATTGAGAACTGTCCAGCGCACCCTGAAGTTGATTTACAGCAAATAAAATTGGTTTTTATGCCTCCAAACACAAGTGTAAAGCTCCAGCCTATGGATCAAGGTGTGATACATTTTTTAAAATGCCATTATAGAAAGATTTTACTTATGAAAATGTTAGAGAGGATCGATAAAGGTAACATTTTTTCTGTAACTCTCTTGGACGCTATAAACTATATCCATATGGCTTGGCAAAGAGTCAGTAGAGAAACCATTGCAAACTGTTTTAAGCATGGCAGATTTTTAAGGAGGGAATGTAGATATGACTGGGATGATGAGCTACCGTTGACTCAGTGGATTGAAAAACATCGAGAAGATCCCAATGATTGTCTAAAATTTATTTACGATGCTGACATTCAACAAAGTACAGTGGAAATCGAGATTAAAAAGATGTTTAAACACTTTAATTTTGAAGAATATGTATTTGTATGTGTTGATAATGAATTAATGACGAGAGAAATATTAACTGATAATCAAATTGTGACATCAGTGGCTTCTGGAAAGATTTTAAGCGATAATGACGATGAAAACGAGCTTGGACAAGGAGATAATATTTATGTTCCATCCATTTCAGAAATGATTAAGAAAATGACTGAATTTTTCTGGAATCTCGTGAAGTTCCTAAACATATATGGAGTGGTTTTTGTTACCTTGACAATTATATAAATAGCATTTCTTTTTCAAGTAAAATTATAAAAACAAAAATTACTGACTTTATTGTATAAACTACGTATTTTAATATTTTCGTTTATACTCGTATATGTACCAACATACATAATAATAACTTTAGTGTGACTTGTTTTATTTTCCTTTGAAACGTTTTCTTTTTTAATTTATATTATTTTCGCAAATTATTTTCTCGAGTCACACTTTTTTATGCTCCAAAATTTTCAAAATAATATGCAAATAAGAAATTTCTAACTCAATTAGGGCGCGCTAAAAATGACTAATTCTAAATCATAACTAAATTTAATTATGCTTTATTTACATCACATTTAATCATCAACAGTATTATCCGTCAAAGTTTAAGTTGCTTCGCATTAATGATTTTTTTTGTCTAAAATTTGCAAATAAGTTCCTCTGTTTTTCTAGTTCAAACAATGATTTCATAGACATCAATCATGGTTTAAGTGCTGCGATTAAAGTTGTTGGAGTTGTTGATTTCATAGAAAATTTTAATAAATCTTTATTGCTTGCTTTCAATAAACAACTTTTCACTATCTTAAATGCATTTTTGAAAAAATACATATGCATGAAACAATATTATCATTACTAATGTACATTTTGTTTAGGCGTATTTGCTCAAGACACGGCCTTCCATGATGCCTGTGTAATTTTTTTATGATTATTAAATAATCCTCCAAATTCTGTTTTTTAGAAAGATTTATTTTTATGCAAACTAGTATTCAGTTATTTAAAACTATTTATATTTGATAAATTATAAATAAAACATATTATTTTTTTCTAAAAGTTGTATTCTCAAGAGGCTTCTAGTTTTTAATAACTTCATCTGAATTAATTGTTTGGCACACCTTTTCTAATAATAAACCTGATAAATTTAACACTGTTTAATTGCAAGTACAATTAATACTCTGAAAGTGACTTTTTTTTCTATTTTTCTCTATAAATTACATTGCTCCTTTTTCATGCCAATCTTTCAAAAGTTTCTGTGAATATATTGTAAGGAATACAGAACCTATAACAACATATTTATTATTTTCAAATTTTAGACAGTATATTTTATTTTCTTATAAGCTGGGTTTGAAAGTTTTAATATTAAATACGAGGCTGGTTTTAAAAGTCCGTGCAAAGTCCGAGAGGTGGCACCACCGGCGCGTATCGAGGTCATGTTTAGTTAGTAGCATCTCTTGAATGAACGCACACCAAGTTTCAGCCATATTGGTCTATTTCTTTGTGTTTGGCATTCCTGTGAATCAAGGAAGTCGAGTGATTTTCAAGAAATGGACGACAAAGAATTTCGTGTGGTGATTAAACATTACTTTATGAAAGACAAAACGCCTCAGGAGACTAAAGAGAAGCTTGATAAACATTATGGTGACTCTGCACCTTCGATTAGAACAGTTTATAAGTGGTTTCAAAATTTTCGGACTGGCCATATGGGCACAAGTGACGCTGAACGTTCTGGACGGCCTGTGGAGGTTACGACTCCAGAAATCATTGATCAAATCCATGATATGGTGATGGATGACAGAAGAGTTAAGGTGCGTGAGATTGCTAGTGCTGTGGGAATCTCGACTGAACGGGTACATAATATTTTGCATAAACATTTGGACATGAGAAAGCTATCCGCAAGATGGGTGCCGCGATTGCTCACGCTTGACCAAAAACGGAATCGTGTGAAGTATTGCAAGGATGGTTTGCAGCTGTTCCAGAAGAATCCGGAGGACTTTAAGCGTCGTTTCGTCACTGTGGATGAAACATGGATACATTACTATACTCCTGAGACCAAACAACAATCTAAACAATGGGTCACCAAGGGGGAATCTGAAGACCGTTCCTTCGGCCGGAAAGGTTATGGCGACTGTCTTTTGGGATTCGCAAGGGATGATCCTCATCGACTATCTGGAAAGGGGTAAAACTATTACAGGTGAATATTATTCATCGTTATTGGACCGTTTGAAAACCGAGCTGCAAGAAAAACGCCCGCGATTGGCCCACAAGAAAGTCCTTTTCCATCACGACAACGTACCAGCACATACCTCAGCAGTTGTGGTCGCAAAATTAATGGAAATAGGATTCCAACTCGTTTCACATCCCCCCTATTCTCCAGACTTGGCTCCCTCGGACTACTATTTGTTCCCCAATTTGAAGAAATGGCTGGAGGGACAAAGATTCTATTCAAACGAGGAGGTGAATGCAGACACTAACGGATATTTTGCAGATTTGGACAAATCCTATTATTCGGAAGGGATCAACAAACTAGAACATCGTTGGACGAAGTGTATAAGCCTAAAAGGAGACTATGTCGAAAAATAAAAAAGGTTTACCCCAAACACATAAGTAGTTTTTATTTTTGCACGGACTTTTCAAACCAGCCTCGTACGTGTAAATTCAGATGAGTCAGACAATGATATTTTTTCAAGTATGTCGGAGTTAGAAGATTGGTAACACTTTTTTTCATTGTTGTTTGACTTCCTCAACAGTATATTTTTTAATTAATAATGTTTCTTTATAAAATGTTATTTTTTTCTAATAAATGGTTAAACATTATAAAACTGTTTTATTCATACTATTCGCAAATACTACGTACACGACCAGACGCACCACCACTATTTCAGACTATTTAGACCCAAACAACAAAAAAAAGGATCGTTTTCCTATTGTATTTAAACATAAGAGATTGCGAATATTAAATCGATGACAGATGGCATTTCAATAAAGTTGTCGAACTGCTTGATGCTAATTTGCATAATTCCAGATGATTTATTGCTATCATTTTCAAATAAATAGAGTATAACAAATACTTATATATATTTTATTTAAACTTTCACAATTGCTTTTCCGGTATTTCCTCCAACGAGCATTTCAGTAAGAGCTTTAACCATGTTTTTGAAACCAACTGTAATTGTTTCCTTATACTGCAATTTTCCTTCTTTAATCCACTGTAAATTTTGGTTTATTCCTTCCATCCACCTATCTTCGCATCTTAGAACGTAGAATCCTTCTATTTTTAATTCTTTACTCAATATAACACGTTGGATTGGACTTACTAAAATTATAAAAGAAAAGTAGTAATCTAACCAATAAAAAAACTCAAGTTTAAAAAACCAAACCAAATTCAAAAGAGTGATAAAAGTACAAAATAATATACTTTCCTAATATCGTAGAAAGTTGGTTCAGGTTAGTGCATTAATTTTGCAAAAGTGTTTTTTTTTCCGTGTTAATGTTAAATTTTGAAAAAGATCCAATATATTTTGTATCTGTATTAGATACCGTCAAACGGGGTGAAGTCGATCGGCAGGGGTGAAGTCGATCAAACCAGTATTTTCATTTGTGTTTAAGCATAATGGCAACACTGCATTACAAATCAGCTGATATTTACATTCGTGTGGCGAACAGATAAACATCTATTATACCGGTGTTGGTTAATCGTGTAAAGTGAGTTTTCCAAAAATAATTAAATAGTAAAAGAGCAAAATTTCTCAATCTATAAAATATGTGAAATCAAATAGTTGCACAGCCAAATCAGTGAAAACTAAGCCGGTCCGAGCTCCTCTAGGTGATAAGGAATATATTCAAGAAAAGGTATTCACAATCAGACATGCTAATTTATTTTTTGTGTGGTTTCAATTGCAATTTTTGTGTGTAGAAACAAAACAACGGGATGAAATGGATCACTTGGTTTTCGCTGTATTTTGTTAGATTTTGAGATTATGTTTAAAGCAATTTGTTTTTGTATGATTTTCTTATATATTAATTTTGTGTGCTAGCATATGAGGGGTGTCGGGCAGGGTGGGGGCGAATCGTATTTTATTATTTTCTTTTAGATGCCACGAGAATACATAAAAAAGCTGGGTGCTTATGGCAAAAAAAAACTACGATCCCGTGTATTTAGAGAGAGCGCTGGATGCAGTGCGCAAAAAAAGACTGAGCATGCGAAAAGCGTCAGAAAGGTTTGCAGTGCCATATACGACACTTAACAATCACTATCATGCGGCAGCTCTCTTGACATATGGTGGTCAACCTGCTCTTGACGAGCATTCTGAAACTTTGTTAGTGAATGCTTTGCAAACCTGTGCTGAGTGGGGTTTCCCATTAAAGCCCATTGATGTTAGACGAATCACGCAGCAATATTTAAATAGTCGCGGCATCACTGAAAAACGATTTAAAAATAATATGCCAGGAGAAGGGTAGTTTAATGGTCTGATGAAGAGGCATCCTCAGCTTACAGTCAAGCTTGCGGAGAATACAAAGCGAGTGAGAGCCGCTGTAACATACGAGATTGTCGAGGAATATTTCCGAAATGTGGCGGATATAATCAGAGATATCCCACCACAAAACGTTGTAAACTATGACGAAACAAACTTCGTTGACGATCCCGGAGCGGTTAAAGTGGTAATGAAGAAAGGAAGCAAACACGCCTACAGCACACTTGATACCACCAAAAGCAGCACAACAGTTATGTTCGCAATAGCTGCTGATGGAACTCGTCTCCCTACTTATACAGTGTACAAAACCAAACATATTTATGAAGGTTGGAAGGAGGGCGGATTACCAGGAGCAATTTACAACAGGTCTCCAAAGGGATGGTTTGATTCTGAATTGTTTAACGATTGGTTCAGGACCGTAGCACTTCCATTTTTTTCCGAAAATTAGAAGGAACCAAGTTGCTTATTGGAGATAACTTGCAAAGTCATATTACTGTCAGTGTCATTCAAGAGTGCGAAAATAACAACATTAAGTTTGTCTTACTCCCCCCCAATTCGACCCACATGCTCCAGCCACTGGACATGGCATATTTTCATCCTCTCAAAGCATCTTTTTTTTTTTTATGGGTCTAGCACACGTGCTACAGGGAAGTCCCTAAAGCGCTACAGGAGCGGCACATGTGCGGAGAAAGCGATTTACGTTGTTCTTAAATCGCTGTAAGTTGTACTCGGTGGGAAACACAGTCCTGGGCAAATTATTCCAAAGGGATGATGTTCTCCATATAAATGACTGCTTGAAAAGCGTTTGTACGAGGAGTAACAAGCTGAACCTCATATGAATGTGAAGTATTAGCGAGACGTGTACTTCTAACATGCACCGCTCTGGGAGGAATTAAGCGGGCCACATCCTTCGAACACTTTCCATGAAAATACTTGTAGAATAGGCTCAAATCGCCAACCGTTCTTCGATGTTCCAGCGAATCAAGGCCACCTGTCAGTTCCGGGTCTCCAATCAGACGAACAGCTCTTCTCTGAACAGAATCCAACAAATGCAGTGTATGTTTGGGAGCGGAGCCCCAAACATGGGAGCAGTATTCCATTGTTGGTCGAGTTTGAGCTTTGTAAAGAATTAACAGTTGTTGTGCAGTGTAAAGCTTTCTGGTTCGAAATAATATTCCCAACATCTGAGAAGCTCTCCTTGCTATGCCTGCAACATGTTCATGCCAGGACATATTTGCTCCCAAATTTACGCCCAACAATTTGAGTGACGATGTTAGGGGAATGGAGTGCCCCGACATAACTATGTCGGGTTCAGTAACGTTAACTTTTTTAGAAAAAACTGCCGCCTGGGTTTTTGTAGCGTTAAATTCCACTTGGTTACTGTCACCCCAAGATAGAATTTCTTCCAGGTCTTTGTTAAGTTGAATGACTTCCTGCTGTCTGCGGAATGAAGAGATAAGTGTACTGTCATCTGCAAAGCTGTAGATTGGATTCTCGGTCTTTTCCAGCAGATCGTTAATATAAATGAGAAAGAGAGTAGGAGACAGTATGGAGCCTTGGGGTACACCGGCGTTGATAGTGAAGGTGTTAGAAAGAAATCCGTCGACTGCCACTCGCAAAGAACGCTCTCTGAGGAAACACGAGAGCCACAAACAGAACTTTTCAGACATACCATAAGAACGTACCTTAGCCAACAGCCCATCGTGCCAAACACGGTCGAATGCCTTGGATATGTCAAGAGCAACCGCTCAAGATTCTCCAAAGTGTTCAATTGCGTTGTTCCAAACATGTGTTACATAAGTCAGGAGATCTCCTGTTGATCTATTTTTACGAAAGCCATATTGGTGATCGCTAATAATGTTGAATCCTTCAAGATATTTTAGAAGATGCTGATTGATAGCCTTTTCCATGACTTTCGATATTATTGAAAGCAGTGCGATTGGTCGGTAGTTATTTGGCAAAGTCTTCTTGCCTTTTTTAGGTATTGGCTGAACTGTGGCACATTTCCAGCAGGAAGGAAATATTCCCTTTCTGTAAGAGAGGTTGAAAAGTCTACAGAAAACTGGTGTTAGTTCCCTCGCACAGTTTTTGAGAACTATGGCAGGTATTCCGTCAGCACCAGAAGCCTTTTTGGTGTCTAGCTTCATCAAAATACGTTTTATGATACGCTGCCTGAAGACAATATCGGGCATCCTTGACTGCACTGTGGGAATATTAGGTGGTGTTTTTCCTTGGAAATCGACAGTAGAATGTGAAGCAAAGAGTTCAGCCAACAAGTTCGCTTTTTCAACAGGTGTCTTTGCAATAGAATTATCTAGCCGCATCATGGAAAAGAGCACTGGAGGAATGGAAACTAAAGAATAGGGGGGTTTTACCAAAAACTATATTTCCTAGGATGTTGAAAACCACGGTTGAAGGACTTGGGTATTGCGAAACGAACAATATTTTAGCTGGATTTAGACCCTGCGGCCTAGTCCCCTTCAATCCCGATGCTGTTCTTGCAAAAATAAAAAGAAAAGAGCCTACTACACCGGAGGAAGGAAACGTGGCAGAAACTTCAATGACTGCAGTGCTTGTAGATTATCTACACGAGCTCAAGACTGGGCCTAATGATGCTCCAAAGCGAGGAAAAAGACTAAACATAGCCGCTGACAGAAGCATAGGCACAGAAGATTTGGAAAAAGAGAACCAGAGCAGTTGCAAGCAACCCAAAACACGTAAGAGACAAATAAGCGACAGTGAAGAGGAAGATGACTTACAGACATTGGAGGCGGAGGAACAGCATATCAACACAAATGATTATGAAATTGGAGAAAGTTCTGCTGAGCCAGCCAACATTATTCTTGATTCACCCAGGAACTGGGATATAGGACAATTTATCATCACAAAATATGAAACAAATAAGAGAGATCGATTTTATATCGCTAAAATTATTGAAATATCAGGGACTGAGATAGTTGTAAGTACACTGCGTAAACATCCATACATGAAATCTTTGTTTTTCATTTATCCAAATATTCTGGATGAGTCTGTCATAAACAGGGAACAGATTGTCCGACAAGTTAATTTAAAATCACTAAAACGGGGCAAACATTTCTTCTCGCTTAGAAAAAACGAAATGGAAACACTCCAGTGAGAAATTTTTGTGTGTTCATTCATTTCGTAATTTTTTGAATTCTGTTTTTTAGTTTTATTTTTGCCTGTATTTTTATTTTTAAGTATAGTTTGTTTATTTAAGGTTTATGTCATTAAGAAATCAATGGCTGTGTAAAGCTTGTCCAAAGAATAAACGTTTATATTTCCTTAATTTGTGTTTTATTGCAAAATTCCGCAAATGTAGGTGGTACCTTGGTACCTACATATAATTTTTTTAATTTTTTACTGATCGACTTCATCCCGAACAATCCTAAAGTGGAAATATGCATTTTAAAATGGGTGATCGACTTCACCCCGAACCCTGGGGTGAAGTCGATCACCTTTTAATTCAAAATAAAAAAAAAAATTGCATCTATGACCTTACTCCAGTCACCAATCGACAACCTAAGTATCAAGGAAGTTATATTTTTAATTGCATTAAAATATAATTATTTGTTATTCAGTTATCTCAAAAAAACGTATTTTTTTGATCGACTTCACCCCGTTTGACGGTACTTTTTTTCCTTATTATGTTTTATTAAATAAGTTTGTTCTTTGATGCAAAACTTCCACCGCTTTCAAGATTTTGCTTAATTTTGTGTTTTAACGTAATATATTTTTTATATGTACTAATTTCAATGCTCACATTTTTTCCGCTTAAAGTGGCAACAGCTACTAACTAACCGTTTGCAAATGCAATGACTACAAAATCGCGATAACGCATTTGTAAATCTTTGCAAAAATATATTTAGTGCCAGTTAACAAAGTAAATAAGTAATTTTATTGCTAAAATGTACTGTCACAAAGTAACGGACCAATCAATCAACTTTTTAATATTGTCTCTTCTTTTTCTTAAAATTTTTATAGATCTGATGATCTATTAATTCCAAGGTTGTGCGATTTCTTGAAAAGTAGATTGCCAACTATCTCTTCATCCTTTTCGTGGTCTTCTCGGTGGACGTTTACCTGCTGGTTTTCCTTTCAAAGCGATCCTGGGTAGTCTGTGCTCCTCCATTCTTTTTACATAGTTATGCCACTGTCTTCTTCTTTGCCTTCCCCATCTTACTATATCTTGCACGCCACTTGTACCCTGATGTCAGTATTTCGTATCCTATCCCTCCCTGTTTTGTTCATTTCGGCGGTGCGTAACATAGTTTTTGTTTTATTAGTGTCCTCGTGATTCTATACCGTAGGTAAGTGTGGGTCTGATGCAAATCTCGTATATTTTAACCTTGCTGCACATTCTTAAGCAGCCAGAGATAACTGCTGCTTTATTAATTAAACCCCTGAGGTCTCTAACTGGGTCGTGATAGTTTGAAAGGTCCACACCAAGGTATTTGAACTAGGTTAGCTATTCTATAGATTTACCCTCCACTACGAGTTTGCACCTTATGGGGTCTTTGGCGATAGCTTTTGGTCAACATTATAAAATATTTCTGCCTTAGCTACCCTGCGCTGAAAAGCTAGACGGTAGAAGTACGACACATGTCATGAAAATACAATAACTATAACATTTCAAGGGAGATAGGGAAGTTTACCTTTATGAGAAACTGTGTTATTATATTCAGAAATGGCTCCAACTACAGAAACACGTCCTAAATGATTCATTTGCTTCATTACAATAGTACTAATTTCTCCACCCACCTAAAATAATAATAATAAGTAGAGTATTTTAAAAAGATTTAGACTGTCATAAAAATTTTTTTATTTTTGCTTATCAGAAAAGATAGCAGCGGTAAGTTCCATCCAAAAGTTCCCAAAGTAACACTATAAATCTGAAATAGTTATTTTTAGGCTTAGCGACTCCCGTCACTTTCAAAGTGAACACCTTGCATCCGAATGAATCGGCTTTTGAAAGGTCAATGCTATCAGTACCTTACATCTACCGTCTCGAATCGGCAAGTCTTCAATTTCATCTTTACATGGACGAACAGCTCGAAGTCACAGGGTGCCAAATCAGGCGAATAAAGGAAGTGGGGTGTGATCGTCATGGAATTCTTCGTCAAAAACTCTTGCGTACAGAACGCATTAAGGCTCGGTACATTGTCGTGATGCACGAGGCAACACTTCTCGCTCCTCAGCAGTGTTTTTAACCAATAGAAAATTTCTTAAAGATGCCTAGAATAATTTGTTCAACTCTGGGGATTATTTCAGGTGCGGTTACAGTCGTAGATATTTCAGAACATTCATCGCCTTCCATCGAAGTTCGACCGACCTTACAGGTCAGTCAATAAGTTTTGAAAGCGAAAATGAAACAAGAATACCTTTTTTTTCGATATAATCTCCCTTAAGCTCAATACACTTTTTTCAGAGATTTTCCAAATCATTTACCCCATCTCTGAAGTAGTTTTCTGGAAAACTTTCAAAATACCCATCTACGGATGCTATCACCTCACCATTTGTTGAAAAACGCTTCCCACGTAAAAATCTCTTGAGGTTTGGGAACAGATGGAAGTCAGGCGGAGCCAGATCTAGCGAATAGGGTGAATGTTTTAATAATTCGTACTTTAATCCGACCAGTTTTGCCGTTGCCAAAGCAGTTCTGTGAGCAGGTGCATTGTCATGACGAAAGATGATTTTTTCTTCTTCAAACCAGCCTTTTTCTCATCCAGCTAGTCCTAAAGGTTACAATAATACTTTCCTGTGATTGTTTTACTGGTTTGAAGGTAATCAATGAACAAATATTTTTTTTGGACGATCTTGACCACTTTGGCGGCTTTGGAGCTAAACAACCGGGCTCAGTCCGCTGTGAGGTTTGTTGTGACAGTTCAGGATCAAACTGGTAAACCCAAGTGTCATCCATAGTTACAAATCGATGCACAAAATCAGTTTTATTCTTTGGGAAACGAGACAAATATTGTTTAGAAAGTCTGTATCGAGTGCATTTTTGTTTCGATGTTAGCAAATGCGGTACCTATGTTGTTAATAGCTTTCTTATACTCAAAACATTAATTAAGATATCATGTGCTAATCCATGTGAGATGCGTATAGCCTCGGCTAAATCAACCACGGTTAATCGACGATCTTCCATTACCATATCTTGTACTTACACAACAGTTTCTTCAGTTGCCGCAGTTTTTGGACGTCTTGAACGTGGAGCATCACTGACGCAGCAGCAGATTCCTTTAAAACTTTCACTAATTTTGCATGGATTTCAGTTGCCGGTAAACCTTCCAAAATAAAGAATTTTATCACTGCACCATTTTTAGAAAATATTCAAATACGTCTACTGTAACCAGCTGATAAACAATGAATGACTTGACAGATCGACTTGAAATTTAGGGTGTGTTCATATGACAGATGAAGCTTCAATGGTGTTCAATATTTGCTTCAAGTGATACTCCATAGGTGTCGCTTTCAAAACTTACTGACTGACCAAATAGGGAAAACCCCTAGAAAATGTTTGTGCCTCTCAGATCTTCGTCACCAAATGCTTTCCGTATCATTTCAAACGGTTCAGTAGTTTCCGAGTTTAAAACAAAATTTCACACATACTCGCTACTCTTTTCTCATATCTACTGTAAAAATCGCACAATTAGACCTTTATGTTACACAAGAAAAACAAGGCAAAACCACCACCAACTATTCCCATCGTGCAGTCAAGGTTGTCCGATATTGCTTTCAGACAGCGTATCCTAAAACGTATCCTAATGAAGCTAGACACCAAAAAATCTTCTGGTTCGAACGGAATACCTGCGATAGGACTCAAAAAATGCGCTAGGGAATTAACACCAGTTTTCTGTAGACGTTTCAACCTATCCTACAGGAAAGGAATATTTCCTTCCTGCTGGAAATGCTCTACAGTTCAGCCAATACCCAAAAAAGGCAAAAAGACCTTGCCAACCAACTACCGGCCAGTGACACTGCTTTCAATAATATTGCAAATCATGGAACAGGCTATCAATCAGCACCTTCTAAAATATCTTGAGGGATTGAATATTATTAGCGACGATCAATATGGCTTTTATAAGCAAAGATCAACAAAAGATCTTGATATATCTAAGTCATTCGATCGTGTTTCGGACGATGGATTGTTGGCTAAGCTACGCTGTTATGATATGTCTGAAAAGTTCAGTTTATGACTCTCGGGCTTCCTCTGAGAGTGTTCTTTACTAGTGGCAGCCGACGGATTTCTTTCTGATACCTTCACTATCAATGCCGGTGTGCTCCAAGGCTCCATACTGTCCCGTACTCTCTTTCTCATTTACATTAACGATCTGCTGGAAAGGATCAGGAATCCAATTTAAAGCTTTGCTGATGACAGTACGCTTATTTCTTCGTTCACTTTGAACGCTCGAACTCATGCAAATATCCCCAGAGAGCAGGAAGTCGTTCAACTTAACAAAGGTATGGAAGAAAGTTTATCTTGGGGTGACAGTAGCCAAGTAGAATTTAATGTTATAAAAACCAAAAAAAAAAGCATTACTGAACCCGACATAGTTATGTCGGGACACTCCATTCCTCTGGCATCGTCACTCAATTCATTGAGCGTTAATTTGGGAGCAAATATGTCTTGGCATGAATCTATTGCAAGCATAGCAAAGAGAGCTTCTCGAAAGCTGGGAATATTATTTCGAACTAGAAAACTTTATACTCAACAACAACTGTTAATTCTGTACAAAACTCAAATCCGACCAACGATGGAATACTGCTCCCATGTTTGGAGCTCTGTTCCGAATTATATACCGCAATTGTTAGATTCTATTCAGAAGAGAGCTGTTGATTTCGGAATACTACTCTAATTATGTTTACAATAAACAAATAAAATCAACTGCGTGTATGTTATGACCGATATTTGCATAAATATTCTTTACACTACCCGTTCAGGTAATGCATTTTTTTTTCTGATTTATTTTTATCTTATCTTATTATTATATCTGTATATTGCAGTTGATCTTTAGACAGAATTTTAGAGTTATTATAGCTCAAAGACAAACAACCTGGAAAGACGGCAACAATTTTTTTTTTTATAAAATTATTTATGAAACTTCTAGGTAAACCACGGCAACATTGTAAATCCTATTTGTTTTGTTTACCAGTGGCAGAGTAAAAACAATCTTTTCACATTTTGTTCATTTTTTTCATTTTGTTAGGGTCGGATTTTTCCGTTACAAAACATCTCTATTTATTTCTGCATTCTCTTTTTTCTAAAATTCACCAGTTTATTATTTAAATATATTATATTATATATTAAACGATTTTCAAAACACCATATATATATATATATATATATATATATATATATATATATATATATATATATGTATATATATATATATACGAGGCATGTTTTTTAAGTAAGTACCGTTTTGGAATTAAAGAAAGACGTGCAAAGATATCGCTATAATTTTATTTTTACATGAAAGCCTGTACCTTAATCTACTTTTCTACATAATTTCCGTGAATATTGAGGCACTTGTCATAACGTGGCACCAGTTTTTGAATACCCTCCTCATAAAATTCTGCCGCCTGACTTGTTAACCACTGTATCACAAATGTTTTGACTTCGTTATCGTCTTGAAGACGCTGACCACCCAGGTGCTTCTTCAAGTGCAGGAACAAATGGTAGTCGCTGGGCGCCAGATCAGGGCTGTATGGAGGATGATCTAGAGTTTCCCATTTAAAAGATTTGATGAGATCTTTGGTCCGATTAGCCACATGTGGACGGGCATTGTCATGCAGCAAAACGATACCCTTACTCAACTTGCCACGTCTTTTGTTCTGGATTGCACGACGCAGATTGTTCAAGGTCTCACAATAAGACGCTGCATTGATTGTCTCATTACGAGGCAGAAACTCCACTAGCAATACTCCTTTTCTGTCCCAAAAAACTGTGCACATGATTTTGCGGGCAGAAATTGTTTGCTTAAACTTCACTTTTTTGGGTGATGATGAATGTCGCCATTCCATGGATTGTTGTTTCGATTCTGGTGTGACGCAGGCCACCCATGTTTCGTCACCAGTAACAATTTGGTCTAAAAAATGTTCACCTTCATTGTGGTACCGCTCAAGGAAAGTCAATGCACTGCCTAAACGTTGGGTTTTGTGCAAATCCGTCAACATTTTTGGAACCCAACGTGAACACAATTTCCGGTAATTCAAGTTCTCGGTCACAATGCGATACAAAACACTACGAGAATATTGAGGAAAGCAGTCGCACAATGATGAAATTGTAAAAGCGTCTGTTTTCTCTCACCTTTTCGTCCACTTTCTGGACCAAATCTTCATTAACGACCGAAGGACGCCCACTCCGTTCTTCATCATGCACATTTGTGCGGCCATCTTTAAATGCTCTCACCCATTTCCTTACCATTCCATCACTCATAATGTTTTGTCCGTAAACTTTACAGATTTCACAATAAATATCGATCAGTTTTACGCCTTTAGCACTAAGAAATCGTATAACAGCCCGTACTTCACAATCGGCGGGACTCACGATTGTCGGAGGCATCTTAAACACTCAGTAAACAACGTATACAATGAAGAATCAGACTGTAATGGCGTCAGTGCGTAGACATGAGATGTAGGTATATATGTATATATATATATATATATATATATATATATATATATATATATATATATATATATATATATATATATCTATATATATGTATATATATATATATATATATATATATATATATATATATATATATATATATATATATATATATATATATATATATATATATCTATATATATATGTATATATATATATATATATATATATATATATATATATATATATATATATATATATCTATAAAATGCAACGTCTCTCTGTCTGTCTGTCTGTCTGTCCGTTAGTGCGTTTATCACTGGAGAACCACTTATCCGATTTATGTACCTTTTATTTAAAACATACATATGTTCTCTGGCCAGCTTATAGGCTATATTTTATTTCGATAGGTAGCATAAGGAATGAGCAGTGACGTAAAATAGTGAATGAAGTCGGAAAAAAAGTTTGCCACTAGCGCGTTCCTTTGCAATACATAGCCTAAACATTAAATATGGAACAATATTATGTAGCAGAGAATATCTACAATCTATAACATATATAAAATGCAATGTCTCGCTGTCTGTCTGTCTGTCCATTAGTGCGTTTATCACGCGAGAACCACTTATCCGATTTACCTGTCTTTTTTTTAATTCATACATATATTCTTTGGCCCGGTTATATAATAATAATAATAATAACCTATATCTATAATATATATAAAAATGCAACATCTCTCTGTCTGTCTGACTGTCTGTCCGTTAGTGCGCTTATCCCTCGAGAACCACTTATCCGATTTACGTATTTTTTTTTTAATTAATACATATGTTCTCTGACCAGGTTATAGGCTATATTTTATTTCGTTAGGTAACATAGGAATAAGCAGTGACGATAATAGTGAATCAAGTCGGAAAAAAGTTTGCCGCTAGCGCGTTCTCTTGCAATACACAGTCTAAACCATTAAATAAGGAACAATATTATATAGCAGAGAATATCTATAATCTATAATATATATAAAATGCAATGTCTCTCTGTCTGTCAGTCTGTCCATTAGTGCTTTTATCACGCGAGAACCACTTCTGTGCGTTACGTGTCTTTTTTTAAATTCATACATATATTCTTTGGCCAGGTTATATAATAATAATAATCTATATCTATAATATATATAAAATGCAACGTCTTTCTGTCCGTCTGTCTGTCTATCCGTCCGTTAGTGCGCTTATCACTGGAGAACCACTTATCCGATTTACGTGTTTTTATAAATTTATACATATGTTCTATATAATTCGATATAAGCCTAGATAACGGGAGATAAGATGAGATAATGGGAGATAAGGAGAAATAATGGCAGATAAGTCGAGATAAGCCTCGATGATGGGAGATAAGGTGAGATAATGGGAAATAAGTTTAAATAATGGGAGATAAGGAGAAATAATGGGAGATAAGCAGAGATAAGTCTAGATAATGGGAGTTATGGTGAGATAATGGGAGATAAGCAGAAATAATGGGAAATAAGGAGAAATATTGCGAGATAAGTCGAGATAGGCCTAGATAATTTGAAATAAGGTGAGATAATGCGAGATAAAGAGAAATAATGGGAGATAAGGAGAAATAATGGGAGATGAGCAGAAATAAGCCTAGATAATGGAAATTATGTAGAGATAATGGGAGATAAGGAGAAATATTGGGAGATAAGGGGAAATAATGGGAGATATTTTATTACGTTGGGTAACATAAGGAATAAGCAGTGACGATAGTAGTGAATTAAGTCCACGCGAGCGGAGCCGCGGGCCCTGCTAGTATGTATATATATATATATATATATATATATATATATATATATATATATATATATATATATATATATATATATATATGGTTGGTGACTTGAATCCATTCTACAACTATTTTCATGGAAAGTGTTCGATGGATGTACCCTGCTTAATTTCTTCCAAAGCTGTGCATGCTAAGAATACACGTAGCGCTAATAGTTCACATCCGTATGAAGTTCAGCTTGTCACTCCTTGTAAAATCCTTTTCAAGCAGTCTTTTATATGGAGAAACTTATTCCTGTTGGATTAATTTGCCTAGGACTGAGTTTCCCACCGAGTAAAGTTTACAGCGATTCAAGACCAACGTGAATCGCTTTTTCCGCATACGCGTCGCTCCTGTAGCGCTTTAAAACAACAACAACCTTAATGCAACTAGCAAGTTGAAATTTGTCACGCAGCTTTGTTAAAGATGTACCTGCCGCTACCTATCGGCACAAATCGATATTATTATCACGTTCTTGCTATATAGTGTTCGTTCGGAAAGTTTTGAATCTCACCAAATATAATGCGAATACAAGTTAGGTTTCTATACTAGTTGATAGTAATTATGCCTGAAAAATGTAATTCATTAGGCTTTGGATTTTCTGTTGTAAGCTTAGTAAATACAATAAAATGTCAGCATTGGTAACACTTATTGCCTTAATTTTATAATTGGTTAGTAATATTCATCAAGTTGCATCTACTTAGTTCTGTACAAAACACTTACATTGTCAAGATAACAGTCTACACCATTTGGTGCAGCATTCTTTAACTCTTTCTCAACATCCTGAGTTTTATAGTTTATGAAATGATCAAAGCCCAAATCTTTTGTTAACCATTTCCTTTTTCATCAGAACCCGCTATACCAATTACTTTGCAACCTAGAAATTAATAAAAAATGCTAATACTACTTTTTACGACGAAGTAGGATAACATTTTCGAAATCCCATCGGAAAAATAATGAATAAGAATAGCCAAAAGTGACCCAAACCACTGGCGATATATACTATTACCGGTATGTTATAGCCAATTTGACCAGTCGTGGGAAAAATCAGTTGTGATTTTCCTAACTTGACAATTCGTCGAAAGTACTATAAAAAAAACTTGCCATAGAACATATCGCTAGGCAATTTCAAATTTAAAAAACCTTTATTATTCAACAACTCCGTCTATATTTGCACCTTTCTAAATATGTTTATTTATAAAGGCATTTTGAAATTAAATTTCCTAATCTACTGTAGGTCTTTTATTACAGTTTCGACGAACTTCGAAAACGGAATGTGCAGCCACGATTCTTGCTATGAGACCAGCAATAGTATATATGGCCAGTAGTTTAAACCACTTCCATATATTCTTGAATTGAGTATTTTAATTAAGTTCTGCTAAGAGAGCTTAAACTTTACCTTTAATTTTTGCTATTTGTCCAACATGATTTCCCACAGCACCGGCGGCACCACTAACTACAACTGTCTCTCCTGGTTTTGGGTGACATATTTCTAAAAATCCAAAGTACGCAGTGTTTCTAAAAAACAAAAAATTAATATGAACTATTTTTTTTTTGACACACGAGTAACTGAGAGAATATATAGGAAAAGTAAAATATCAAATTTTTCATTAAATAAATTTATTGTTGCTGAAGAAAAAATCTGAAAATATCAGTGCCGAAATTTTAAACTCGATTTATAATATAATCCACATATTTGTGCTGTAAACTACACCTTTTTAAGTATTTAATTATTTTACAATTTATTTTTTTAGGCTCTAGCTTTAATAATTGCACATTCTTACCCGGGCATTCCCAATACCCCAAGAGACAAAGATATCGGAATATCTCCTAAATCTGGTAAAACTGTCAATGGAATTGTTGGAACTCCAAAGAATAGAGGCTCCCCATTAGTAATAGTATGTGTTCTCCAACCAAAAGACCCAACAACATATTTGCCAACTTGGAAATTACTGTTCCTACTCTCGGTGATCCTAAAAAATACAATATATCTATATATATATATATATATATATATATATATATATATATATATATTATATATATATATATATATATATATATATATATATATATATATATATATATATATATATATATATATATATACAGAGTCTGTCCCAAAAATAAGTAGAATAAATCCGGGAAAAAAAGTTTTGCAGATCAAGGTACAAATTACTTAAATTCTTCAACGTAGTACCCTTGTGCATCGACACACCGTTGCCAGAGCCTCTACCAGTGCAGTACTGGAAGGAGTCGACGGGAACCTCGTTCAGGCACCTCGTCACGACCTCTTTGACGTTATCCAACCTTCCAAAATGGTTGCCTTTCAAGCTTCTTTTTATTCTTATAAATAAAAAGAAGCCCAGTGGTGCCACATCGGGGCTGTACGGCGGTTGGGGCAGCGCTCTCATGGCTAAATCGTCTGTAAGAATACGATGCGCTGTGGTTTTCGGAATATTACAGTCTTCTGCTAACATTCTGACACTCAGGCGTCGATCGGAATTGAGCATGACTCTCACTTTTTGCACATTTTCGTCGCACTGTGTCGTTGATGAACATCCAGGGTGTTCCTTGTCGTTGCGCCATGGAACGTTGCATCGTGAATTCGTGACGCGACCCTCGAACAGGGCTAACAGCGATCCGCACACTGTAACGGCCCGCAGACAAATGACGTGGGTTGTATTGCTTTCTCAAGGCCTCCCACCACCTTTTTCACCACATATATGTATATATATATATATATATATATATATATATATATATATATATATATATATATATATATATATATATATATATATATATATATATATATATATATATATATATATATATATATATATATATATATATATATATATATATATATATATATATATATATATATATATATATATATATATATATATATATATATATATATATATATATATATATATATATATATATATATATATATATATATATATATATATATATATATATATATATATATATATATATGCATCTAACTTTTTCAAAGCGTTGATCACTGGTGGGTGTCTTGGCGTTGAATGACATTCAACGCCAAGACATCGACGAGTGATCAACTCTTGGAAAAAGATTCCATCGAAACGTCAGCGAAACCGTCCATCAAGGAACTTTAAGCTAACACGGGATACCCGAAAAACCACTACTACATTTCACACCCATGAGAACTTTCGTCAAAACATATATATTTATATATACGTATATGTATATATATATATATATATATATATATATATATATATATATATATATATATATAAATATATATATATATATATATATATATATATATATATATATATATATATATATATATATATATATATAAATTCACATTAAGGTTGCGGCTATAAATAATCGGCAGTCTAACGACCTTGAACTTACGTACATCATATGTATCTTGTCAAATGTCATATGTGACCTACAAAATGTCAAAATTATAGTTTGACAGATATCACCACCATTTTGACAAAGAACTACGACTTTTGAGTTGCGTGATCGATATACGTCATTCTTTTTTCAAATGTCTTCTGAGATCCGTCCTCCGATAATATTAAACAAATGATGTGACATCTAGTGATATTAGCTAGCTTATGAAGAATCGGACTAATAGCGTCAGAGACATTGAGATAAAAAAAAAAACTCCCGTATAGCTTTAAATCTACTCATAGATATGATAAAAGGATAGTGGAAAACAGCAGCTCTCTATTGTAGATGGGGCTATTCAATAGAACCTTTTGGTTATCCATCACAAAGTATTGTTTTCTTTAACCTTGTTCTGTCGGTTTTTTCTATGCCCTTTATAAATAAAGCATCAACTTTAGCAGTAAACAATAAAATGTTTAACATTCTGTATAGAACTACTTACTTACCTTGCTACTTGGGAACCTAACATAGTTGAGTCTAATGGTAGTCCGCCTATAGCTCCCCACATGTAGGGATCCACACTCAAAAAAATTGCTTCAGCTAAGAACTCTGAAAAGATTCAGTGTTTTAATATTATAGTATACAGGGTGAGTTGGTGGTATTCCTCCTATAGCTCCCCACATGTAGGGGTTCACACTCAAAAAAATTGCTTCAGCTGACATTCATTATTTTAATATTATAATATACAGGGTGAGTTCCTGTAAAAAGTATTGCAGCGCCTCATCTAAATAAAACTTGGAGGATAACTAAGTGCTTCCGAGTAAACCACACCCACAGCCACAGACAAAGAGGTAATTTTAAACATTTTTGTCATTTTACATTTTAACTAAGTTGGGTGGAATCTTTGGCACAATGATACTACTCAGTAATCTTTCCTGGCACAAGCGATACTACGTCAGTATATAAAGTAGTATATATATATACTGGTATTTTTACATTTTACATTTTACAAAATATCTTCATGTTTCAGAGTCTCTAGACTACGAAAACTAATTTCCGCTGGTCTATCGCTCCATGTACGTCCATCTCTCTGTCCATAGATCTGTTACCGCAATATCTTCCGAACGAAATAAAATATGGATGTCAAATTTACTGTATATACTTGACTTAAATTTTTAGGTAAAATTGCTTCAGAAGAAGGGAGTCAAAAAGGCTATAAAATTTCAAATGAATGTAAAAAAAAACTTGGTTTTTAATTGCAGAATGACCAAATTTTATGCTTAAGTGTATGTACCCACGCATATAAGAGAGGAAGAGTTAGAGGGGTAGTTCAAATATATCATGTTCAAAGTAGTTTTCTGGGTTCTTGGACCCAAAACATCTGAAAACTATGTCATACTAGTACTAAGAGATACTGACAACTAAAATTTAACCCTCCTCTTTACATAGTACTTCTGTTTTGTTTCTAAAATTAAAAATTTTAGAAAAAGAAAACTAATTTTAGATTCCTTCATTTAAAATATATCATAATTTTTCCTTGAGTCTGAGAATCCTATAAATAACTTATAACACAATTTAGACGAAGCAACCCCTCTACCTCATTAACCCCTTATATGTTTGATCGTAAGTAATTAAAACACAATTTTCAGAATTATCGTCCACATCCCCCCTGAAAAAATCATGTAACATGATATATATGAACCAATCTCTCTAATCCCTCACCCATTTTATTAATCCCTGATATATTTGGTCATAAATAATTGAAAATAATGGAGAAATAACACAATTTTCAGAATTCTCGACTCTAAAAACCCTGAAAAGGATGTATAATCCAGTATATACGAAACATCCCTTCTAACACCCTCCCTCATCCCTTTAGTCCCTTGTATTTTTGTCTATAAATGATTATGCTTAAAATTTGTTCGTACTATTAACCAAAAACTAAGAAAAATTCTAATAATAACCTGTACCCTTCCCTCACCACTTTACCTTGCCGACAGACTGATGAAAATTGAGAATTATGTTTTCCATGATCTAGGGAGCCTAAAACGTGAAGAAATGGAAAAATCTCGAAGGGTGATTTTCACAGGAATACTGTAATGTGTGCACTTCGCCCCGAATTGACAGCGTCAATTTGTGGGGTGTCAATTTCCACTTCGCCCGCACCTTGAGGCGCAACTTTTACACCCCCGTTTTAATTTCTGAGAATGGATTGAGTGAATACTGATTTTAAAAGAACTAAAGAAATTAAACATACACTAGCTCAGTTTTTCTTGGTAGAGTAATATGGGTAAGAAATAATTTTTGGAATTAGTTTCTATCGTTGTTAAAAAATTTTTGGTTGTACTAATTTTTGGGCACCATTCATTTTAAAATAGAAAGGATCTACTTTCAGCTAAAAAAATGAAAAAATACTGAAGTGTTATGCAGTTGTTAAGAAAAAGAATTTGTCTGGTACAACCTTTTTATCCTGAAAAGTAAGATAGGTGTACAGTGAAACACTAGCTTTAATCAACAAAAAGAAAATTTATTAATGGTTTAAATTAAAAGTTCTAACTCTTGCAGTTTAGTAATTACAAAAACTTTAGCCCAAAAAGTAGTTATTACTAAATAGAGTTCTTAAATCAGACATTAAGCTTTTAATATTTTGCTACACCCGATATTGAAGAATCGTGACGTTCACTTCACGACTTATCAGTTCAATTCGATGTTAAATCACTTATCTGCGGGAAATAGGTCTACTGATGTATATATTGGTGACTTACGGTTTTCCTACGGGCTTCTAGGCCTTAAATTGAACACTTAAAACCGCTTTCACACATTCCATCACTAACTTATCGGTACTGCTTCATGACGAGAAGAGCCTACAACGGCTACTTCATGTTAAAAAACAAAGCCCACTACGGCTTCACGTTGAAGAACTCTCGTACTCGACTTGGCTCTCGATAAAATTGACGAAGCCTCTACTGGGGCTGGATGGACAAAGCCTGGCTGCGGCTTGATCGGAGAAAAGCCAACTACGGCTACTGGTTGCAGAACAGCCTTCTGCCGCTACATGTTGGAAATAAGCCTCGGCGGCGGCTTGATGGGAAAAAGCCTCGGCAGCGGCTTGATGGAAAAAAGCCTTCTCTGCGGCTTGATAGGAAAAGCCTCGATCTGCGTTCTGCAGACCCTTAAATAATCCGTGAGAACTACGTCTCTAAGATGGCTACGCCGGAAACAAACTCCGAAAACAAATATCTGACCAATCGGGGCGTACCACGAATTGAATAAATTCGGTCGGAAACCCGCACTGCACACTGTACCATGAGCGGCTAGAAATTCCAGCGAAATACACTGCTCGATACAAAGATAAAAAAGAGTAAATTATAAGACCAAAAACAGTAACATTATATGCTCTTAAAATCTAGGAAAAAATGAATGTTACAATACAATACTACCATTTAACAAGTGAAGTAAAAATATCAGTAATATTATTCGATTTTTCCCAATTTTTGGTTGCGAAAGTATTGATAACGTAATGTAATGATGGTATTCCTTAGTGGGAAAAAGTCAAATATTTATTTACGACTTATAGGGTGAGTCAAAGATAGAGTAAAGTTCATTATCTCATTTGTTTCGGAAATGACGAAAAAATGTTAAATACAATAGTTTTAGGGAATGTTAAGGTGCACAGTTTAAAATTATTTTTCAGTATACAGGGCCGATATAACATATGTTTTTTTTAAACGGAACATTCTATTTTCTAATTTATTTTTAAATTCTGCGTAAAATTTTATAACATTTTTATTAATAAGGTTATATACCTAAACCTAGTAGTTTTTTGAATATTTTAATTTAAAAAAAAAATACTAGTTTTCAGTTTTATAAAAAAATGCTAATAGCGCCATTGTTTCTGAAGATTGAGTACTCATAATTGGTACAAGCGTTCTATAGAGATGAAAAAAAAAAGATATATGTAAAGAAATTTGAGTTAGATGCTACAGGGTGTTCAAAATAAATTTCGACTATTTTAAATTTAAAAATCTCAAATTTTTTTTAAACGGCACATCCTCTATAATATTATTTCTGATAGTTTTTACAAAACCCTCCAACTTTTATTAAACATGTTATATACCTATTTCTAATAGTTTTCGATTTATTTTGAATTTTTCAATTTTTACCGTTGTTTTTAATACACTTATATATATATATAACTAACGATTGAATGAAACGTATAATTCTACGGAGATATCGTTTTAGAGAAAGGAAGTGAAAGGGGTGGAGTTTTGGTTATTGTATATATTAATATGAACATTTTTCTTAGTTTTTGGTTGGTATAACGAGCAAATATAAGGTATAATTATTTCTAGTATGTAAGGTGTTAAAAAGGTGGGGGGTGTAGAGAAGCTTCTCCGTATATATCATGTAATACATCTTTTACTGGGTTCCTGGAGTTGAGAAATCCGAAAATTGTGTTATTTTTTTTCATTACTTTCAATTGTAAATGATGTTTATTAATTTGGCGAAGAGGTTCGAGCGTTGCCTAATAAATAGCGTGTTGTACGTTCTTTTCATCATTTATGCAGCCACAGAATTTGAAAATTATTTATTTTTTTTATATCATTTTCAGTTTTAACAGAAATAGTATCTAGATATAAATGCCAGATTTAGATATTTTTCAGGCTCTTTTAACCTATTGTTATGATTGACATCTGAGTTTTTCCTCTTATTCCAGTGTAATATAATTTATTTAATAGTATTTTATGGTTAACTGTTTCAAATACCTTTGCCAATTCTAGAAAAGTGACCAGCATCGGCTTACTTTTGTCTAATTTTATATAAATTATGTTAGTAATGTTAGTTAGAGCGTCTTTTGTGCCTCTATTTTTGACAAATCCAAATTGTTTTTCGGAGATTACATTATACTCTTTCACAAACTCAAATATACTATTATAAATTACTTCAAAAATTTTCGCTTTGTTTGAAATTAGTGAAATTGGTTTTTAGTTTTTTATTTTGAGTCTACTAGAATATTTGTGTATTGGTACTACACGTAGCTGAAAAGTTTTTGGTCTGACACATAGATGTCGCCCATTTCAAAAAATCCATATTATTTTTAGGAAGTACCAATCATCAAACGATACATGTCAAAATTCATGACATTTCGACGATTAGTTTACAAGTTACAGTGGTTTTGGTGACGCTACTGTTGATATTTCAAAAATCTAATTTCGTGTGTTGATTAAACACTGTTTTTTTGATGGGAAAAATACCGTGCCAGGAAAGCAATGGCTTGATAAGTGTTACGGGGACTCTGCCCCTATAAAACCACTCATCATTTACCGGTATGCTGAATTTAAACGCGGTCCTACAGATACAAATGATACTGAACGCTCTCAACGCCCAAATAAGGTGAATACACCGGAGAACATCAAAAAAATTCACAAAATTGTTTTAGATGACTGTAAAGTGAAATTGCATGAGATAGCTGACACCCTAAAGATATCAAAAGAACATGTTGGTCATATTTTGCTTCAACATTTGAGCATGAGCAAGCTCTGCTCGAAATGGGTACTGCGTTTGCTCACAGTAGACCAAAAACAACAGCTTGTTAATGATTCTGAGCGCTGTTTAGATCTGTTTAAGCGCAAAAAAAAGGTTTTTTTTTTTTCATGCGATATGTGATAATGGATGAAACATGGATCCACCACTACACATCGGAATCAAATCGACAATCAGCTGAGTGGACAGCAGCCGGTGAAAGCCGCCTGAAGCAACCAAAGACACAACAGTCGGCTGGGAAAGTTTCGGCCTCTGTATTTTGGGATACGTATGGAATAATTTTCATCGACCATGCTGAGAAGGAAAAAACCATAGCGAATATTATATAAAGTTACTGGTGCGTTTGAAGGTAGAAATCGCAACGAAACGTCCCAAATGAACAAGAAAAAGTGCTCTTTTAACAAGACAATGCACCGTGTTACAAGTCAATTGTTACGATGGTAAAATTGCATAAATTGAAGTTCGAATTACTTCCTCATCCATCATATTCTCCAGATTTGGCCCCCAGCGACTATTATCTATTCGCAGACCTCAAAAAAATGCTCACGGAAAAGAGATTTGGCTCCAATGAAGAAGTCACCGAAACTGAGGCCTATTTTGAAGGCAAAGACAAATCCTTCTACAAGAAAGGTATAGAAATGTTAGAAAAGTGTTGGATTGATTGTATCGCGCTTGAAGGTGACTGACTATATTGATGAATAATGTCGAATTTTGAAAAAAAAAAAAAAAATATGTTTTAAGTAATTAGACCAAAAACTTTTCAGCCTACGTGTTATTTCTGCTTTTTTAAGTGCATCAGGAGAGGTAGCCTGTTCAATGCACATATTAAAAATGTGACGTAATGGGTCTGCAATATATGTGGATATTATTTTTCATGTTTTTGTGCTAATCATACGAAGGTCATTCAATACGTAAAGAGACAAATAGCTCTAGCTCAAGAACGGTTTATTGGATTGCTACAAAATTTGGCCTTTTTTCGACAAACTCCCCCCCCCCCCCCCCAACGTTAATACACTTGTCCCACCTTTCTGCTAGCTTCTTAATTCCTGTGGCAAAGAATTCTTTCTGTTGACGTCGAAGCCACTCTTGCACTTTTTCCTTCACTTCTTCATTGTCTGTGAATCTCTCTCCACGTAGGGCATCTTTGAGAGGTCCGAACAGGTAAAAATCACACGAAGCCAGGTCTAGGCTGTATGCGGGATATAGCATGATCTCCCAACTCAGTTCTTGAAGTTTTTCTTGGGTAAGTATGAGTAAATGGTTCTGAATAATATTGTGAACAGTTTCAACGCTTACCCCAACCTCTTGAGCTATCATTTCAACAGTAATTCTTCTGTTGTCACGAATAAGTCCATCAATCTTCGATTCCAACGAGGAACCGGAATCTTGGACTGGACGTCCACTTCGCTGCTCGTCACACACTCGTGTTCGGCCACTTTTGAACCGATCTAACCACTTATAAACGTTAGCACGGTTCATGCAGCTTTGTCCATACTGTATTAACATTGTAGAATGTATTTCACTTCTGCCACTAAAAATCTGATGACAGAACGCTGCTCATCTAAAGTGCAGTCTTTCAATGGACTCGACATGGTAAACTGGATATTTTGAGGTGGGTCAGAACAAGATCCTAATGTTACTACCGAACTATTAATAAGAAAAATTACAAATTATATAGAAATATCTAAAACTAAATATAAGAAAAACTTGAAGCAAAACAAAGAATGGATAACAGTATGTGTCCTGTCAAACGAAAGAAACGTTGTATAATAGATGAAAATTAGAACCATACAATGAAATGCTTAAAATCCAATATAAAAACAATAATAAGATTTTAGGTAAAGTCATAGTACAGGCAAAAACAATATATGACAAAAGTCTAATTGAAAAAAATTGTAATAATTTTAGAAAGTTATGGGATATTAATAACACAAAAGTCAATAAAAAAGGAGAAAAATGGTAATATCAGTCATATAATAGATGACAATGATCAAAAAATAACAAACAATACTGAAATATCAAATAATATGAATAAGTATTTTTGGGAAATTTGCAAAAAAGTAAGTGAGAAAATTGAAATACCACAAAACATGCACATAAAAATGCCACCGATGTTTAAAATTACGATTTTTCTCAAGCTTACTGATTATATATAGATAGGTAATAGCTACAATGAAAGTAAAAAAGTGGGCATAGATACGAGGGTAATTCAATTAATAAAGAGGCATTTGGTCTCAGCTTAAACCCATTCAACGAAACCTCTCCATACTTCTAGGAGTGCAAATTGGTAATATTGTGATGAGTATTAATCAGCTGTTCGATTATATAATGTAAACATAACCTCAAAATACCCAGTTTACCATGGCCAGTCCGTTCGAAGACTGCACTTTAGAAGAGCAGCGTTCTGTCATCAAATTTTTAGTGACAGAAGTGAAATACATTCTAAAATGTTAATACAGTATGGACAAAGTTGCATGAACCGTGCGAACATTTATGAGTGGATGAACTTTACTCTATCGTTGACTCACCCTGTACTATGACTTTACCTAAAATCTTATAGTTTTTATATTGAATTTTAAACATTTTGTTATATGGTTCTAATTTTGCACATATTACACAACGTTTCTTTCCTTTGACAAGGTATATATTGTTATGCATTTTTTGTTTTGCTTCAACTTTTTCATGTATTTAATTTTAGACGTTCCTAGACAATTTGTAATTTTTCTTATTAATCGTTCGGTAGCAACATTAGAATCTTGTTCTTACCCAATTGTGTTCTAGTTCCTAGTTCTGCTGTTATTTATCAATTTTTTGTAATCTATACAAATGTGTGTTTCTTGGTTTTTGTGTGTGAGATTCTGATTTTTTATTTTTACAAATAATGGATCGTGTTCTTATAATGAATTTGCTAGTGTGAAAATTCTTGTGTTAATTGTATTTGTTTTATTCAATACATTTTCAATGTAAGTTCTATTTTGATTATTTTCAGAGGGTCTTGTTATGCTTTGAAAAGCTGAAGTGTATCCATTTTCCAAAAAAATATTCAAAAATTCCTGATTAAACACATTAAGTTCCAATAGGCAAATATTGAAATCTCCTATTATGAAGGTGTTCTTTTTGTATGTTAATAATGTTTTTGAACTCTGTTTAGATAGATTATGAGATCTGTACAATGCAGAGCTTATAGTATTGCCACCATCAGCCATCGTTATACAAGTATTTAGTATCTTCAGACTTCCAATCTCGATTGTTTCTGTGTTCTCTATTAAGTTATCTTTTACATATGTGACTACTCCTTCTGCTATTATTATAGTATATCTTAAAGCCTGAGAGACCAAAGCAATGGAATCTTGAATACTATTAAGATTCAAAGTTTCGATACATCTAATGTAGATTGGTTTGATTCTCAAGATCTCAATACAGACTTCTAGTTTAGTGAAGTTAGCATTAAGACTCCTTATATTAATATATAGTATTCAGTCCTCGTTATTAAATAAGTCTTTATTAGGAGCTCAAGCATTACAGAAAATAGTTTCTCGTCGTATTGTATAGTCTCCAAAAGATTAAAGTTTGAAGCCATTTCAACTACCTACAGTTTCCACCATGAATAGACGATCCTGTTCCTACTTGTAGAGGGTTGAATTGGTAATTCGTTTTTTGGAGGTTCCTTCTTACCAAAAATTTGGCTAAGTTATTTTTTGTCTGAGAAATCAATCCTAGAATTACGTATTGAAGGGGAAGTACAGGGTAAATCATTTTATCAATTTTTTTATGTTGTCGTTATTAAAATTAATGATCTGAAACGTATCACTCTGCCCTGTTACGTAAGTTCCTCAATTATAAAAGCGAGTAAAAAATAATTTATCTGTGCTAATGTTCTTTTAGGTGTTATTTAAAATATTACTTACCTCCCTCTTTTAGAGGGCGTAATTCCTCTTCTACTAACTTAAAATCAGTCGATTGAGGAAAATTACTTTTTTTAAGCAAAATAAATTTTTTCGCTTTTACCATTTTGAAAATATTGAACACTAATAGTATCAAATCAATATCCAGATATATTTCTATTATTATATATATTTATATATTATCTATGTATTTTATCTGCAGATAAAAAAAATATAATATTTATTACAATGGAATTTACTCCTGAAAAACAAAATATTTGTCAGGGTTTATCGCTGAAAGATAAAAAAGAAACTACCTCATGGTGACTTGCAAATTGCTAAAAAATAACGTGCAAGAAGTTACATAGTTATTAGCTATTATTATTAATAAATGACTTAGTAGTGCTGACGAACCTGGCATCTACGAAGGTATACTAATAAGTTTCTATCTTAGCATAGCAAAAACCACCATATCTTGCTTGCAGCTAACATACAGATGAGTTTGGCAAAAACTAAGATAAGAAAGAAAAACAAACGACCCAACCCTAAACTACTTAAAAATACTGAAATAATATGAAATACACAGACTATTTCACTGAACAAGTAGATGGAATATATATCTCTAATGATATTGAACAAGACTGGGTCAAAGTTAAGGAGTCATTTGAAATTGCGTACAACACTTATCTTCAACAATCAACAATAAAAACGAAAAGCGAATAGATAACTCAACATTTATTAGATCTTATGGAAAAACGCAGACAATGCAAAAACCAATAAGCTCAGATTGGTTATGCCCGTCTTCAAAGAGAAATCCGTAAAGAAATAAGGATTACTAAAGAGCCGTGGCTGGAACAAAGATGTATCGAGGCTGAAAACTTGCAGTCAGAAGAACAACTTAATATATGGGAAAGTTACACTTTAAATTTGTTTAATGATAATAGATCATGTTCACCAGATCTCTTGACGGACAATTCGTCCGGGCCTGAAATATTGAAGAGTGAGGTGGGGAGGGAACGTTATAGCTTTCAATTCCTGATACTGCAGGGTAAAATTCAAGGCAAAAGAGGAATAGGACGGAAAAGACTATCATGGCTGAGCAATATTCGTCACTGGATAGGAATAAGTGATTTTCGGTCTCTCCAAAATGCGGCTTTAAACATACTCATCTGATAAGAGAAATTTGGTGCACACGCCTACGCAGGAATCTGCACAGCTTCTTAAGAAGAAGAAGAAGCAAGAACAAGCAAATCTCAGAAACAGGAACTGTTTATGGAATGTAATCTCTTTTTAACTTTACACACTTAGGCCGCACCCTGATTTGTCGGTGCGGTATCGTTTTGCGCGGGATGCGCGGGCGCCGAGCACGTCAGGTGGATTTCATTGAAGTATAGATGTTTGGCATGTTTTCATTACTGAATCGGTACCGACACCGAGGAAAACGATACCACACCGACAAATCAGGGAGCGGCCTTAATGCAACGGTTACAAAGTGACTCCAGACCTTTCAAAAAAAAATTGTCTTGGTTTGAAAACCGATCTTTGACAACACGTATTATTTCTCCCTTTAAATGAAATAATAACCGTAAAGCAGTAGGGGCTTTTTTCCACCATGAAGCAGTAGTGGCTTTTTCCACCATGAGGCAGTAGACCATAGTGGTTTTTTTCTATAGCGCCGGAGAGTGTTTTTTTCTCAGTGATCTATTAGTGCAGTAACGGTTTCTAGCTCTCAAGTTTAAGGCTTTTTTTCTTTCTTGAAATGTCCTGCTCATTCTCAGGCATCAAAAAGTGTTTAACGATCCAAATCAAACTAGGATGGTAATGGCTGAGAAAATATTTTTATGAGGATCTCACCAGGAGAGGCCGAGTAACTTATGGAAAACCCACGAGGAGAAACCAATCCGTAAGTCATAAGCACACTAATCTAAAAA
The DNA here is from genome assembly GCA_019049505.1 of Pachyrhynchus sulphureomaculatus. NCBI lineage: Eukaryota > Metazoa > Arthropoda > Insecta > Coleoptera > Curculionidae > Pachyrhynchus > Pachyrhynchus sulphureomaculatus. The sequence continues at coordinate 38,273,473 of CM032449.1, read as the reverse complement.
TCTCACTTCCTGTCTACAAGTGCGTTTTCATCGACTAATAGGTGTAATTCGAGAAGTTAATTTCAAAAACTTTTAATATCGAGATTTATCAAGCTTTTTATTAAAAACTTAGTAACCCTAATCTACGAACTCTATGCCATAGTGTACACTTTTCTAGCTTAAGGGGTTTTTATTTAGTAGAAGTAATTTTTAAGAGTGTAATTTTTATTTTGTTGATAATATATCCTTCTATATTTAAATTCAGTGTTTCACTAAACTCCTGCTCTTTCTTTCAGGACGCAACGGTTGTACGTAAATTAATTTTATTTCAACAACTAAATAACTCTTCGGTATTTTTTCATTTTTTGAGCTGAATTTAGATTCTTTTTATTCTAAAATTAATGGTGCCCAAACAGTACAACCAAATTTTAAACAACTATAGAGACTATTTTCAAAAGGCGTACAAAAATTACCTCGATCTCCATGTACTCTACCAGAAAAAAAACAAGATAGCTTATATCTAGTTTTTGCGCTATCAGTATTAATATCCGCTCAATTCATTCTCGAAAATTAAGATATACATAAGGGGAAAATAACGGCTTCTATTTAATAAATAAAACATTTATTAAAAACTAAAGAAAGTTAAGACGTTTCACCACTACATATGAAATATTAAATATACATATAAGCGATAGCATCTCGCGTTAAGACTCGCAAGAACGCTTATATTTCCGATTACATATGCATCGGAAACACGGATGATAATGAAAGCTGATACATCTGAGATAAGGGTGTATTGTCGAGTTCTCAGGATATCGTGGGTGAAACATCAAACTAACCAGTCTATTTTACAAGAACTAAAAATTACTTAACATTTTCAAATGTTTTTTTTAGTTTTGAAAATAGATAATAGTTCGAGGGAGCTAAATCAGGACAATATGAAGGATGATCAATTAATTTAAAGCTTAAGTAAAACAGTAACCATTTAAACACTTTTCCTCTACATTTTTCCATAATTTTTTAGTTAGTTTAGTTAATAATGAAAAATAATATTGTTCAATCACTGTTTTATGTGTTACAAAGTAATCTCTAAGAAGGTTTGCACCCTTGTCCCGAAAAATGGAAGCAACTTCTTGGAATGAGGTAAACTAACACGTTTCCACTGCCTCGGTTGCTTCCTTGTTTCTGGATCATAATGACGGACCTATATTTCATTCATAGTTACCATTCAATCCGAAAGGTTAGAGGAAGCCTTTTCAAAATGACTACAAATTAACTCGGATGTTGTGTCTTTTAGTCCTTAGTCCTTTTTGGTCGGCGTTCAGATATTTAGGGGTTCATTTAACTTATATTTTTCTTATACTCATATTAATGAACAATGCGAAAAATACGTACGTATGAAATATTCTGGCTGTGTGCTATATGTTTTAGCTTAATTCGTCTATTCTGTAAAATAATGTCATGCAGAACTTTAATATTCTCTGGGATAAACACAGAAATGTGTCTTCCAGCAAGATGTTCATCACTGATATAGATTTTTCCTCGCTCAAAGTCTGCAACTTAATTTTTGATAGTGGGGTAGCATGTTGTTATAAATTGCTTTAGCATACAGCTCTTTCAAAAAACATGTACTTTATCACCAATCGATATTCGATTTTAATAAAAATTTACAATTTTTGTCCATCTTTCTTCAAAAATTCTACTATAATTAGAACAATAACATCTGGACTGTTAAACTTTGAGTATATACCATAAGTTTTGAAAGCAAAAATGAAACAAGATAAATTAAGATGTCGAAATACGTTTATTCTTCAGTATAATCTCCCTTAAGCTTAATACATTTTTTTCAGAGATTTTCCAGTTCATTTACCCCACCTCTGAAGCGGTTTTCCGGAAAAATCCTTCCCATGTAGAAATCTTTTGAGGTTTGGGAACTGATGGAAATCAGACGAAGCCAGATCTGGCTGATAGAGTGGATGTTCCAACAATTCGTACTTTAATCCGACCATTTTTGCCGTTGCTAAGGCATCATTGTTATGATGAATTTTTTCATCCAATCTGGTTGCAATAATACTCGCCTGTGTTTATTTTACTGGTTTGAAAGCAATCAAATAACAAAATTTCTTTTGCATTCTAGAAAATTGACGCCATAGTTTTTTTGGATGGCTTTGTCCACTTTGACTGCTTTGGAGCTGAACAACCGAACTCCACAGTCCACTCTGTGGTTTGTTGTCGCAGTTCATAATCATAGTGGTAAACCCAAGTCTTATTCATAGTTACAAATTGACGCACAAAATCAGTTTTATTATTTGTGAAACTAGCCAAATGTTTAGAAGGTTTCTTTTATTCCGATGTTAGCAAATGCAGCACCAATCTTGTGAATAGCTTTCTCATACCCAAAACTCATGTACTGATCCATGTGAGATGCCTATAGCCTCAGCTAAATCATCAACAGTTAATCGACGGTCTTCCATTACCATGTATTGTGCTTGCATAACAGTTTGTTCAGTCGTTGCAGTTTTTGGGTATCCTGAACGTGGTTCATTATTGACGGTGTGTTCATGTGCCAGATGAAGCTTCAAAATAGTGTATAATATTTGGTTCAAGTGTTGCTCCATAAGTGTCGCTTTCAAAACTTATTGACTAACCTTTACTAAATATGAAACTAGTATCTAACGCAACGGCATCTGTTTTTGACAATGGGAAGTGGTTTAGGCTAACTATATCAACATCCGTAGTACGTCTCGTTTTAAAAATCGTTGTTCTTGGCATTTAATAATGTTAGCTTGAAGTAAATTTCTGACGTTTCACCTATGATTATACGAGGCACATTAAGAAATCTTTACTCTTCGAGATCAGAACAGTATAATGATCATTTTCCCCTTGTGATGCAGACCGTAACCCAGGTTTCTATTAATGTTAACATTGTGTTTCGATTGATTTCCTAAACTTTAGTTTATAGAAATTGAAAACAAAGGCAAGAACTTTGGTTTTTTTACATTGATGAAATGACCTGTAGAGTGTTGATGTTCAGCTACAGCTAATTGTACAATTTGGATCCTTGCTGTGTTCCTTAATTCTAGTTAATATTGATCTTCCAGTTTCTATAGACACCGTCTGTTTGTAAAAGGAATATGTAGTTTGGTGATCTCAAGGACTATCCAATTTTCTTGCAAGTATTGAAGATTGTGCGAATGTTGGATCATATTATCAGGTGAGTCAATAAGTTTTGTTAGCAATACCTATGGAGCATCACTTGAAACAAATATTGAACACCATTTTGAAGCTTCATCTGTCACATGAACACGCCCTAAATTTCAAGTCGATCTGTCAAGTCATTCATTGGTTATCAGCTGGTTACAGTAGACGTGTTTGAATATTTTCTAAAAATGGAAAAAATCGAATATCTTGCAGTGATAAAATTCTTTGTTTTGGAAGGTTTATCGGCAACTGAAATCCATGTAAAGTTAGTGAAAGTTTTAAAAGAGTCTGCTCCTGCATTTCCAACTGTTCATAGATGGACTCATGGACGGTTGTACAAACGTCAATGATGATCCACGTTCAGGACTTCCAAAATCAACAATTGAAGAAATTGTTGTGTAAATACAAGATATGGTAATGGAAGACCGTCGCTGAACCGTGGATAGTTTTGCTGAGGCTATAGGCATGTGACATGGATGAGTACATGAGATCTTAATTAATATTTCGGGTATGAGAAAGCTGTTTACCAGATGGGTGCCGCATTTGCTAACATGGATCAAAGTCGTCCAAAAAAAATTATGGCATCAGTTTTCTGGAATGTAAAACAATCACAGAAGAATATTATCGCAACCTTTTGGATCAGCTGGATGAGAAAATTCGGAGGAAAGGCCCAGTTTGCAGAAAAAAAAATCATCTTTCCTCATGACAATGCACCTGCTTACAGGGGTGCTTTGGCAACGACAAAACTGTTCAGATTGAAGTACGAATTGTTGGAATATCCACCCTGTTGGCCAGATCTGGCTCCGTCTGACTTCTGTCTGTTCCCAAACTTGAAAAGATTTCTAGGTGGGAAGCGATGGATTAAATGAATTTGAAAATCGCTGGGAAAAATGTATTGAGCTTAAGAAAGATTAAACTGGGGAATAAATGTATTTCGACTCATTAATTCATCTTGTTTTATTTTGTCTTTCAAAACTTATTGACTGACTAGTAGTAATTTGACTATTTTGTGTGCAGTCTCGTGTATGTAAAGCAAAACTGCACTGTCGATTGATGGATCCTTATTACCAGCCTGTCTGGAAGTTCTTAAAGCGTCTTGTTTCTTTGATGAGTGAGTGAGCTAAGCCTAACAATTGAATGTTGTGTATCGCAATTTTGTGGGCCAGGTGTTTTATGGACCTGTAAAAGAGATTGTCTATTGTTTAAGTTAGCTTTTGACAGCGCCGCCTATAGTATTGTTAAAACAATTAGCCTTTTTTTAAATATTTTATGAGTTTCACGTGTTTATTAGGGGTGCCTAATACTTTTGGCCAAGGCTGTAGTTTTGAAAAAAATCCTTGTGCATTTATCATTATTATACCATAAGTTTCAATATAAGAATAATTAAATAGTGCATTTACAAATAAAGTAGAGTTGTTAACGATTCCGAGTTTAACATGTGCGACCGACAAATAGAATCACACTATTTATGCAGTTTTTATTTTTTCTGCTAACATGGATATCAGAAAGTTGTTCACTCCTAGTACATAACCAATACCCAAACCTTTTAGGTTTGTATGATAAAAATAGATTTATTGAGTTAGCCGTTACTTGATGGAAATATGTTTCGCAATTTCCACTGTATTATTATTTCCGTTACAATTGTTTTAATAGGACAGTGTCTTCATCAGACATTTAATTTAAAATATCTTCCGTCTGATGAAAACACTGTCGTGTTGAAACAATTGTAAAGGAAAAAGTAATAAAGTGGAAATTGTGAAACATATCAGTGTAATTTTGTTAAAAATAAAACTCCCTAATAAATTTAAAAAATATAGGTATGAAACGTTAATAATTAACTAACTTTTTAACTTAGGTAAGTGTAAATAAATTAAAAATTGCTGAGTCAGACGATGAAATTGTCATAATAAAGCATGAAATTGTATTTTGTCATTTCAAAATAGATGACTGGTGAAAATTGTGTTGCACTGCAAATACAGAGTTGTTGGAATTTAGAATTTTTAATGTATTATAAATAAGCCAATTCAGATTATTCCTTTTCTTGCAAAAGGATTGTATTATTTCTCCTATTTTTTTTGTTGAAATAATACAAGTTAAACTTAAAAGGAGTTAAGCTGGTGAAGAGGTTGTTTGTATATATATATATATATATATATATATATATATATATATATATATATATATATATATATATATCATTTTCGAGTTCTTGGAGTCGAAAAATCCTAAAATTCAGTTTTTTTTTTTTTCATTACTTTCAATTTTAACAGGGTAAGGGGGGTGAAAGGAGCAGTTATTGTTAAATACTGCATAGTTTTAATAGTATTACGAGCCTTTGTGATTTAATGTAAAACTACTGAAAACAGATAAAGTCTAGGTTTAGTAGTCTACCCACTGTTCTCTTACTCGTTAACTCCATCTCGAGACGCGTTTCGCCGTATCACTGCTCATCAGTAGGGCTAGGAGCGACATGCAAGAGACAAATTCATTGTATCTTACCATTACATTCCGTAAGTACATAGAAAACGACTAGTAAATTCTGTTCTCTATTAAAAACAAAATTAACTACACAAGCGACGCTTGATAAGTCTGGAAATTGTCTACAAAATGGCGGAACATTTTGTTAAGCGGAGTGACTGTTGGTAAGCGTAATTTTTGCAACGTTTCTGTTCAAAGTTTCAAATAGATGCATTGTTTGTGGGCAGCTATCCTAAGTGATTGGTGTTACATGTTTCGTAGAACTGGATAAAGTCGAGCATCTTCTAGGATATCATCATAATCGAATATTAAAAAAGAGTAAAACAATGCCTGGCTCTTATTCCGGAACGTTACTGGACCGTTTCATACTGAGTTGAAGCAGACGAGACCATCAGCCATTGCAACGGCAAACGTGTACCAGCTGAGCTTCGAAGTAGTTCCTTACCCACCCTATTCTCCAGATTTGGCCCCAAGTGGCTTTTTTTGTTTCCTAACCCCAATATTTAATTTAGTGAAAAGAAATTTTTTTCGAATGAAAAAGTTATCTGTGTTGTAAATGAATATTATGCACTATCAACAGAGCTGTGTCCCAAGGCTCCATACTACCTACTCTCTTTCTCGTTTACATTAACGATCTGCTGGAAAAGATCAGTTTCGCAGATGACAGTACGCCTATTGCTTTGTTCACTTTAAACGCTCGTACATCGGCTACTCATGCAAACATTCGCAAACAGCAGGATGTCATTCAATTTCATAAAGACCTGAAAGAAATTCTATCTTGGGGTGACAGCAACCAAGTAGAATTTAACATAACAAAAACCCATGTGGTAGTTTTTTTCTAAAAAAGTAAAAGTTGCTGAACTCAATATACGAGGATGGATTGAAAAGTTCGCGGCCTACACAAGAAAACAAAATAAAATACGTACAATTTTTTTTTATTTTTCGACGTAATCTTCACCTAGCTCTATGCACTTTTTCAACCTGCTCAACAGACGTGTGAACGCGAGCGTTGTTCTGATGGAACAAATCTTTCCTTCTCAGTAATCCTGGGCGTTTCTCTTTAATTTCTTGACGTAAACGACGCAAAAGGGTGCAATAGTAAGTCGAGTTTATTGTTTCGCCTTTCGGAAGGTAGTCCACCATAATAATACCTTTAGCATCCCAAAAAACTGACGCCATCACTACGAAAGAAGACTATACAACTTCAGTAATGGAAAAAATTAAGTATCGAAACCACAACTGGCTCATTTGTGTAAACTTAAAGATAGTTAACTTTCTTCTCTGACAACAGGGTGGATAGACGAAATACCCATGTTTTATATGTCTGTGGGATAGCCGCGACAAATAACGTCATTAGTCTTAAAAAAAAGTGGCCAGAACGAGAGGAACTGATGGTTGGTACCGAAAATGTTATTCATTTTCCCTTAGTAAATCGAGATCGGATTATACTGCCACCACTTCATATCAAACTGGGCATTATGAAACAGTTTGTAAAAGCCCTTGACAAAAACGGCGAATGTTTTGCTTTTCTTTCACGCAAGTTTCCAGGACTAAGCACAGAAAAACTGAAAGCGGGTATTTTTGATGGGCCACAAATGAGACAGAGTTTATTGTGTTTCGCCACAAACCTGTTAAGAAAATCTTGCAGATCAGCCTCAAACATCTCCAAACAGTTGCGAGAAATCGTGAGTTGAATTCATTTTTTTTCAACTGAAAGTAATCTGGGGACCCACCTAGCGGAAACCTTGAAAAATTCGAGTTCGTTGACAATGATGTTTTGTGTTCGTTCATACGAGATGCCTATAGTGTCTGCAATCTCCCTGATAGTTAATCTACGGTCTTTCAATATGACATCACACAATTTGCCAATGTTTTCTTCAGTCGTAGACGTTGTGGGCCGGCCGGAGCGAGGGTCATCTTCGATGCTTTTTGTCCACGTTTAAATTCTGCAACCTATTTTTTCACAGTGGTATATGATGGAGCAGATTCGCCTAGTGTTGTTTAGTGATGTCATCGTGGATCTCCTTTGGTGTTAATCTTTTTTTAAACAGGTACTTGATGACCGCATGTTGTTCAATTTTTTCCATTTTTCCAAAAACGCTGCACTTGGTCTCACTAAACACGTTCTAACCTAAAAACCACAAATTTCTACAGCAACAAAATTTTACACTGAGGCAACCAAAGAAAGTAGAAACTTATTGGGGGTACAATAATAAAAATTTTATAATTATTTTTTGGTGAGGCCGTGAACTTTTCACTCTATCCTCGTAGTTGCCGATGTAACTGCAATCTATTCCTGTAGCGTCGTCACTCAATTTGCTAGGTGTTTATTTGGGAGCAAATATGTCTTGGCATGGACAAGTTGCATGCAAGGAATACACGTCGCGCTAATACCTCACATCCGTATGAAGTGAACAGTCTTTTATATGGAGAACTTCATCCCTTTGGAATGAGTTACCCAGGACGATAACACTGATCAACAAATGTTTTTTTTTTTAATTTTTTCCTCTAAATCTTTTTCAGTTTTGGGCTTATTGTAGTGTTTCTGACTTCGAATCCGATATTAATTTTTCTCTGACAACTCATGTTTTTTAATATTCTCGGCCTACCCTAACTTAGACGACACCCGCAGTTTTTTAAGATCTACCCGACTCAGAATAATTATTTTATTAATTTCAGATATGGCTTCGACACGTAGACGTTGTTTACACAATCCAGATTGTTTTTGCTATATTTATGGCGAATACATCTTGAAAAATATCGAAATCTTCATATTGTGTGCCAGAACTGTATTGTGTGTCTGCGGCAATAGTCAAATGGAAAAAGAAGTGTTATCAAATTTAAAACACCGATGATTTGGCAGGAGCCTCAAAATCACCATGACGACTGCTATTATTGCGTCGTAAATATTAACGGCATAAATTCTGGAAATCGAAATAAATGGTCATATCCTAACTTACCTTCCACTTAACGATGCTTTGAAGAACCAGATCTTATGGGAATTGAAGACAACACAATGGGCAATACTAATTCGGATTTCACATGTAGTCAGTCAGATCCTCAACCTCTTAATCAAAAGGAATTGAATGGCTTAGTAAGGGATCCAAGTTTGTTAAAAAAGCTTCTGAAATTTTGGGATGTCGTTTAAAAGAAAATATTTTACTTGCACCAGGACCCAGAATTACTTTATATCGGATCCGAGAAAAGAATTTGTTACCATATTTTTCTAGAGAAAATGGCTTAGTTTTTTGTAATGATGTCAGAGGTATTTTAGAGAAGATGAGTTCACAACAATACCAACCAAATGACTGGCGTCTATTTATAGACAGTAGCAAGAGAATCTTAAAATGTGTGCTACTTCATAGCGGCAACAAGTATTGTTCTATACTTATTACACACTCTTTTACTACGAAAGAAGACTATACAACTATTTCTTCAGTTATAGAAAAAATTAAGTATCGAGATCACAACTGGTTCATTTGTGTAGACTTAAAGATGGTTAATTTTCTTCTCGGGCGACAGGGTGGATACACGAAATACCCATGTTTTATTTGTCTGTGGGATAGCCGCGACAAACAACGTCATTGGTCTCGAAAAAACTGGCCAGTACGAGAGGAACTGATGGTTGGTACCAAAAATGTTATTAATTTGCCCTTAGTAAATCGATATCAGATTATACTGCCACCACTTCATATCAAACTGGACATTATGAAACAGTTTGTAAAAGCCCTTGACAAAAACGTGAATGTTTTGCGTTTCTTTCACGAATCCAGGACTAAGCACAGAAAAACTGAAAACGGGTATTTTTGATGGGCCACAAATCAGACAACTTGTGAAAGACCCATACTTTGTGAATTCAATGAATGAAGTCGAGTCTAAAGCTTGTAAATCGTTTGTTGTGGTGATTAAAAATTTTCTCGGAACAATAAGTCCGACAACTATTCGGAGTTAGTTGAGTGGATGTTATCCAATTTGAAAGATCTGGGCTGCAACATGATCCAGATTCATGACTTACATTCTCATTTAGTTGATTCCCAGAAAATCTTGACGATTTCAGTGAAGAGCAGGGTGAAAGATTCCACCAAAATATACGCACAATGGAAGAGCGTTATCAAGGACGGTGGGACATGATGGCCGATTACTGTTGGAGTTTGCAAAGAGATGATCCTCAAGCCGTACATTCAAGCAAATCGTATAAAAGAACGTTTCATAGTGTGTAATTCAACAGTAATTCAATATCAAACATGTAAAAAATATTGTATTTTTGTTCCATTTTTAAAGAAAACTGTAATTTCATATAAATAAAAAAGTAGAGTTGATAGCATTAAACCAGTATTTTTTCCGTAATCAGTGCCTCAGGTATACCCTATAATACATATAAAAAAAGTAAAAAATTTCAGTGTTGACCAATGTAATATATTTCATGTATTATTACCATCGATCATGCGAACAAATAAAAAAAGATTAGATTTATTTTGTGTTTTATTTAGAAAAATAACCGGCCAAAGGCAAGGCGGACTTGCGCAATTAGTGTTCCATACGTTGATTGCATTTATTATAAAAATGATCAATGACTTCACAAAACACACCCCAAATGAGTTTTCAACAAAGTTTTTTCCCGATCTTTAATGAAAACTGATGACCTTAAAATTTATTTTTTTATATACCAGATAAGTTATTAATGTCTGATAATTTTCGTTCAATCTACGCCCTGTGGAGAATATTCCAAAATTTTTTCAAAATTTTTTGATCAGTATTTTTCGGGATAAGGGAGGACAGCGATTTTTCGCAATTTTTTAACAATAATGCAAAGAAAAGTGTGCACAAGTATTACATTATATATATTTTTGAACTCGTATTTCTACAAGCTTTCAATTGACTGACTCGATGACCTGGTAAAAAAATTTTTTTTTCAATTCCGGTTTCACCCTCCAAAACTAACTCCTTAAGTCAAAATTTAACTTTCAAAACTTCACGGCTCTTTCAACTTTCTATGTCAAATAGTTTCGGAGAAAATCGGGTGTGACAGACAGACGAACAGGCACCGAAATATTTTTATAAGTGTTCCGTACGGAACACTAAAAACATCTTGACGCCTTTTTTTTAAAAGCCCTTACAAAAGAGTAAGATAAATCTGACATTCATGCCTCTCCCATTACCAAAATACGATAATTTTAGAAGTGTTAAAAAAAATTACTAAACGTCGCTTTTATTGAAAGCATCCGCAACTCCACCTGCGTGGGCTGAGTAATTCGCGTTATTGAAGTAATAAATGTTGCATAAGCAATGTTTTTCCGGCTTAGTCGAAACTCTTCACTCTGCAATTAGTTGATACATTTAACCTTCAGCCATCTATATCATATCCAATTAACGATGTGCATAATTTCCATATTCGTTTACAGGTATCTGCATTTAAATTTGTATTATATATTCGAAATAGCCCTATGTCGCATTATTTTGTAGTTTTAGTACAAATGACTAAACTAAAGAACTCTTAAATTAAATAATAAAAAAACCTTTTGCTGTTTTGTTGCTTCAAGTTTAGCAATAGCGAAGCGAAAAATATCACATCTTTTATGCGATTATTATGGTCATAGTTTTAAATATACCAAGAAAATTTTAGCTTTAATTTATACTACGTAGTTTCACCTACTTAAGAGATTATTTTAACATCCAAAACGTTTTAACATATCCTTTAAATCCTATGTTTACTAGAAGGCAAACATTTACAAATCGTAAAAGACCAAATGAACACCGATTCTTGAACTTAATTTTCAAACGGTGGTATTATTTTTGGTATCATTAGAATGCTGATTTTCTACTCTTTCCAATAATACCAAAAAAATTTAAATTTCCAAAAATTTTTCTGATTAAAACGGTTTTACTCAATAGGACCGTTTTTGCTCGCACATCAACGTACTTGTTGCGCGCTATTCATCCCTATAAAAAACATTCAACTGCTTTTTCCTATCATTCCTTTATCGGAACTTGAACCGTCAACATCACTGCTATACCTGCTCACTAATTACATCATCGGAAAATGGATACCACCCCGGAAGAAAAACGGCACAAGTCATTGCTCTATTGCAAAAAGGGCATAGCCGTGACCGCCCGTGGCTCCGTAGCGTAGTGCCTTGCTTACGGTACAGAAGGTCGAAGATTCAATCCCGCAGGTCGGTATATATTAATTTATCTAAGTATATTTGGCCTGGCCACGTGCATAGCTAGTAGTTGTTCGCAGAAATGCAATAACATCCGTGGCAACACATCCGCGTTGTCTATAGGTGCTGTAAAATACATGTATGTTTCGGCACTTGGACAACGTTGACAAGTATTACTACATCCTCGCCGATATCCTTAGGATGTGAAAAAGGGTAAAATCACTACTCAGGCGGGGAGGTGAACGATAAAAAAAAAAAAGATAGCCAACATGTAGTCGCTGGGCAACTGCACCTGAGCCAGTCAGCTGTCTCCAAAGTCTACAGACGTTACCAAGAGACTGGCTCCTTTACACGGAGACCAGGAAGAAGAGGGTGTACCTCGGGGCGAAACGACCGCTTCATTGGTGGTTCGTGGTCGAGCTGTCAGTCATTTAACAGTCACAAGAAAACGTAAAGAAGCTAACCTAACTCCGAAGAGACCAGTTAACGGTCCCAAATTGACAGCAACCCATCGACAAACCCGAGGACATGTTGACTAAAACGGAGCAATGGCGCTTTTTATTCTCCGACGAGTCCCGAGTGTGCTTACATGGCAATGATAGAAGATGACGAGTCTATAGGAGGTCCGGGGAACGCTATGCCTAGTGCTGCATTACGGAAACGGTCGTCTACGGAGGAGACGACCGTTCATGGTGTGGGGAGGCATTTCACTGGATGCGAAAACCAATTTGGGTTTCGCGACTGATGAGACTCATAGCGGTGGATTAACTGCGCACCGGTACATCAAGAAGATCCTGCAGGAATACGTCGTTTCTTACACTGGGTTTGTTGGCCATAGCTTCGTGCTACTGCACGACAATGTGAGGCACATTAGACTGGCCTACGCGGAGTCCTGATCTCAATCCAATCGAGCACATGTGGGATGAGCTCAAAAGAAGGGTTTGAGCCAGAAATCCATCCCCTACATAGCTGAGGAAGGAAGGTTACGATAGCGGAAGAGTGGGGAAGAATCTCACAAACACACACCCGTTCCATGAAAAACCGGCTGGAAGCAGTAATAAGGGCTAGGGGGTAACACAAAATATTTATTTTGGTTTTTAAACTTAAAATTTGTTTAATTTTTCCTCTTATTTCTAATCCTTGTTCTCCTTGTTTTCCCTTTAAATTATTTTAATTAGTAAAAAGCATGAGGTAGGCTATGGAATTTGATAACATTAGAAAGAGAATAGATTGGGCTTTCAAATGATACTAAATAACTAAATGAACACAAAATTCTAGGATTCATGTTAAATAAAGCCAGATAATTTGAGTCCATTTTTGTTTTACTAGTGTATTTAGGTGGACATTTTCATCAAATTCAGTATAAGTTTTAAAAAATTAGTGAAGAATAGCAATTCTTAGGGTCAAGAGTATATTTTTAAACACATAAGTATGTAAGATTTGTAATATCCCTCTGAATAGGAAAATCTATAATGTTACCCTTTATTCAACAGTTTCTCAACAGTTTTTAAAACAATTCTAGTTCCGAACGACCAGATCATGAAATTTCAATTGGAAATAGCAAGGAAGAGCAAAAATACAAATAAAAAAAATTACATGTTTTATTTAAACTTTTACAACTGCTTTTCCACTATTTCCCCCACTGAGCATATCAGTAAAAGCATTAACCATATTGTGGAAACCAACTGTGACTGTTTCTTTATACTGCAATTTTCCTTGTTTAATCCACTGCAAATTTTGGTTTATTCCTTCCATCCATCTGTCTGCCCATCTTAGAACGATAAATCCTTCTACTTTCAATTGTTTTGACACTATAGCACCTTGGACTTGAGTTGCTAAAATGATAAATAGAAAGTAATTATATCTAGCAAATAAAAATCACTTATTTATCTTGGCTAAGCTCTATTTTATAGGGTTGGTCAATGCAGTGAACAGACCATTATTTTTTTTCAATAATATTTTAAAAGCAGATACATCACTTTTTAGTGTTCGTACGGAACACTCATAAGAACACTTCGGTATCCGTCTATCTGTCTGTCTATTTGACATAGAATGTTGAACTAAGTTGGGAATGTGGAATCTTTGGCACAATGATACTACTCAGTATATATCACCACTACACCAAACACTTTATTTTTTGCACTCGACGCGAGTTTCGCTAACCATGTTAGCTTCATCAGGAGCGATGATTGACTAAAGCTAAACTACAAATCTACCCTATTTATACTTAACCTAACCCTTGAATTAGTCAGGCAGAACTAATGGCATAGGCAAGGCCATCAGTTTCGGTCAAGTAACCAGTAGAGGGGACTATAAGGAATAGGCCCTCTGTTTTTATTTAAACTACTTTTACATTTTATAATTTCCATACTTTCGTATGCGTTCAATAATCTCCTATCAGATACATTTTTTTATTAATCTTAGATTGTCTAATGTTACAATATGATCAGCTTCAACGGCATGTTCGGCAATGCTAGACTTTTCTGTTCTACTGTATTTTAAGTGTGCTAAATGTTCTTTCAATCGTGTTTTAATTGACCTTTTAGTTTGCCCAACATACTTTTTGTCACAATTATTACAACGAATTTCATAAATTCCACTTTTCTCACAATTAGGAATCTTATCTTTGGGATTTCCTAAGATATTCCTCAGATTGTCTGATGACTTATAGACTAAGGTGAGCCCTACCTTATTAAGTACCTTATTGAGTCCCTTGCTATATTTCGGATTATAAGATATGGAGACATACTTGGTGTTATTTTCTTCGCGTGTAAAAAATGTGGAATTCTGAATATTAAACCTAAACTTATTTCTATTTATTAGCTTATTTACTAAGTCATCGTCATAACCATTAACTCTAGTTATATTTCTAATACGATTCCTTTCTTTATTAAAGTTTACTCTATTCAGAGGGATGAACTAAAAAATATAATGAGGCTAATTTGTGTTGTTTTGCAATAAAATGAATCATTAGGAATATATCTATCTGTTACTGTGTCCTTCCTATAGATATCAAATTCTAATATATTATTATTTTTAATAATTAAAGGGTTAGGTTAATTATAAATAGGGTAGATTTGTAGTTTAGCTTTAGTCAATCATCGCTCCTGATGAAGCTAACATGGTTAGCGAAACGCGCGTCGAGTGCAAAAATAAAGTGTTTGGTGTAGTGGTGATATATACTGAGTAATAGAAAGTTGAAATTTGGCATTCATATAGGAATTGGTGGCCTCATCAGAGCCATGTGGTTTTGAAAGTTAAATTTTGACCTAAGGGTTTAGTTTTGAGAAGTGAAATCGGAAGTGAAAAAAATTTTTTTTACTAGGTCATCGAGTGGGGTGTCAATTGGAAGCTTGTAAAAACATATATAGTGTATATAGTTGGGTAGCAGTTCTCTGTTGTATTATTTTCAAAAAATTGCGACAAATCGCTGTCAATAAAGATCGGAAAAAAAAAACTTTGTTGAAAACTCATTTGGGGTGTGTTTTGTGAAGTAATCGATCATTTTATATCTCCGTAACAAAAATTTTTATTTTAAATGCAATCAACGTACGGAACACTAATTGCGCAAATCCAACTTGCACTTGGCCGGGAATTTTGATTTTAAGCACGTCTTTCTGTATGCTCTATCCCAGGGCTTATATTCAGAAAGATCACAATTCTTTTAACATGTAAACATTTAGGTTAGTTCAAACCAGATATTAATTTGTTGGGATATACTTGGTTTTAAAACTAAACAATTTAGGTTATTGTTGCCAACATTATAAAATATTTCTGCCATGATTATACTACATAGTAGGGCTAGGTGAGACAAATGAAACGATATAGGGCTCATGCCTTGGAAATACTTATATAATATTTCAGGTTAGTTCAGGTTAGAGTTACGGATTTTTACCTTTTGGAGGAGCTGTGTTATTATATCCAGAAATGGCTCCACATACAGAAACACGTCCAAATAAATTCATTTGGTTCATTACAATTGTACTGATTTCACCACCCACCTAAAAAAAATAATAATAAAAAATAAAAAACTATTTTTTATTTTTAAGAATCTAAGAATCCTGAAACGTGAAGAAGTATAATAACCCCGGAGAGAAGTAAAACTATAAATAATTACTCTTAAAACCCCAATGTAGTGATTAATATAAGTAATTCCCAAAAATCGAAGTAAATACTTCTCGCAAGAACTTAAGGGCGTCATTTTTTAGCGAGCAAAGAGCATTTTTGTTAAATAACTAAAGCATATAACAAAATTAGTCAAAAAAAAAACCGGTCCAGTGCAAGTTGAACTTGCGCAATTAGTGTTAAGTACGTTGATTGCTTTTAAAATAACAAATTTTGTTACGGAGGTATAAAATGATCAGTGACTTCACAAAACACACCCCAAATGAGTTTTCAACAAAGTTTGTTTCCAATCTTTACTGAAAACTGATGACCTTGAAAATTTAACACTTTAAAACAAACAAAAAATATTATCAACAATATAAATCTATTAATTATGTCATCAAGGAATGTGCTCTTGGCAGAAAATTATCTACATTAAAAATGTCATTACAAACTTTATTCTTGCTAATAGTACAAATAATGCATTTGTTAGGACGAGGATGCGATTTTGAAATTACTAGAGAGATTTTGCAACGCTTATTTTTCACATGCCTTTATCCTTATCGTTATCTCAAGCAAGCGTAATATTAAGGCGAAGGAATTTCGCAAGGTTAGGGTAGTATTCATCTTCTAAAAACCTAGGGGATACCTTTTCATTTCATGGTTAAGCACACCTCTTATTAGTATTTGATGGGTCAACACAAGTTTCTAAATTAAAGTTGGGTCTAGCATGTTTCTATCACTTCCTTGAATAGTAGTTAGGTAATACGAATGTGCGATAAATAAAATTTCATTTGAAATTAGCACTACACACACTGTAATGCCATTGTGCCAAAGATTGCAAAATCTCAACATGATCTAAACACTAATTAATTGTTACTATATTTTCTTAGAGGTTCGTAGGAAAAAAAAAACTGGCCCTACCATAATAAGGATAAGAATAACAAACTTCAAATAACCTCTCTTATAAGTTTCTAAATAAAGGAAATCGTTATCCTTAATAAAGGTTTCTCTTATGTTATTTCAATGCTGCGCAAGCTCCAAATGGTGAGCGCATGCTTCAAATAGCGATAACAGCTGAGCCTTTTGTATTTAATTTCTTCCATTTGCTACTGGGCAAGTTCCAAACGGTTCAAATAAAGATGAAGACAGTGACCTACCAAAATAAACGTTGCTAAATCTCTCTACTAACTTCAGACCTGTGCACACGTGATAATTTTCGTTCAATCTACACCCCGTGGAGAATATTCCAGAATTTTTTCAAAATTTTTTGATAAGTACTTTTCGAGATAAGGCGGGTAGACAGCGATTTTTCGCGATTTTTTAAAAATAATACAAAAAAAGTGCGCGCAAGTATTACAATACATATATATTTTTTACTCGTGCTTTCACAAGCTTTCATTTGACACCACACTCGATGACCTAGTAAAATATATTTTTTTTCACTTCCGATTTTACCCCCCAAAACTAACCCCTTAAGTCAAAATTTAACTTTCAAAACTACATAGTTCTGATGAGGCTATCAATTCCTATATTATTACCAAATTTCAACTTTCTATGATAAATACTTTCGGAGAAAATCGGGTGCGACAGACAGACGGACAGACAGACGGAGAGACAGACAGTCGGAGAGACTCCGAGGTCATCTTATAAATGTCTAGTACGGAACACTAATAACATATCAAGGTCAGCCAAATTTTTTTTTGTGGTAGTAATATTAATCGAGGTTTATTTGTCCAGTTTTATACATAAAACTTACGTTATCAAAATAACAGTCCACACCATTTGGTGCAGCATTCTTTAGCTCTTTCTCAACATCCTGAGTTTTATAGTTTATGAAATGATCAAAGCCCAAATCTTTCTTTAACCATTTGCCTTTTTCGTCAGAACCAGCTATACCAATTACTTTGCAACCTAGAATATAATAAATAATACCAATATTGGTTCTTACAGACCAAATAAAGTACGTTATTTTTCAAATACTATTAGAGATACATTGAATAGAGTTCAACGAAACTGAGCCTCTTGGATCACACATAATACTAAGTTGTCTGCGAGATGTCGGGACAAAGCTTTACTTAAATTCAAAAGATCAGTAACTATAGCGATATGAAACGAAAAGAAAGCCTACATATCTTGAAACAAATTTCCGCAGAAATAATCCAAAAAATAATTTAAAATATTTGAAAATTACTCAGGGCTCTTAGTGTCTATTTTAACGACATTAAATTAGTCCATGAACATTTAGGAAATGAAGATGACATAAATTGTTTTTTGTTAACTCTGTTACAGCCATAGCCCCAGATCCAAATAACATAAATTACTATTTACAAATAAAAAACAGGGCGACTTTGGAGTTGTCACTACTGACGAAATTCACTCGGTTCTCTTCTGTATTAAACCACAGGCGGTTGATACTGATATGATTGGTCTTCTCTCTATTCTATGCACATGTTGCCTGTATATCCTGCCTTTTATTGTACAGCTAGTGAGCGCATGTATTTTAAATTCCAGATTTCTCAAAATGTGGAAAAGCTTCACCTTACTTTCGATAACAAAAATTCCAGTTCCTACTGAGCTAAAATATCTCCGTCCTATAAATATTGTGCCGACTCTATCAAAGGTCTTGGAAAGGGTTTTGGAGATACAGATTCGGAACTATCCTCAGCTCTATGACTTAGTGCCGTCATTCCAGTCCAACTTGCGTAAAAATTACCGCTGTACCACAGCTCTTTTAAAAGTTAAGGATGATATCTTGGGGGTAACAGCCTCAGGTGAGCTTACAGATTTAATTATCTTCGATTATTCCAGCGCCTTTAGCAGGCTGAACCATCAATTGTTCTTAGCGATTTATTAATTTTTTGACTTTGAAGCAGAGGCTCATCTGTTTCTGGAGAACTATCTCTCTGGAAGAATTCAATCTGTTGAGATTAAGACTACACTGTCGAGCTCACTGGGTGTCACATGTGACGTACCTCAAAGATCCATTTTTGGTTTCCTTTTTTTTACTCTATATACTTCGCAATTTGCATTAGACATAGTACTGTGCGTTTGTATGGCGATGATACTCAGTTATACTTGTCATTTAAACTTGAACAAATTGCCAAGGTTAATGAGTGACCTTGGACAGTGGCAATGAAGCTCCATTGATCTTGTCTGAAATTGAACCCTAAAAAGTGTCAAGTACTTCTTTTCGGGTGGGCATATATTGACCAATTCTACGAAGATATAAACAAAGTATTGCTACACCATAAAACAAGATATATCATAATAATCGGTGACTTCAATGCCAAAATAGGGAAACCAGCGAATATACATGAGTAGAGTGTCGGGAAGTTTGGTTTGGCTACGAGGAACAGCAGAGGAGAAATGTTATCAAATTTTGTAAATGAAAATAACTTGTACGTTATGAATACATTTTTCCAAAAGCCAGAACATAGACGATGATCATTGCAAAGCCCAGATGCTAAGTCAAGAAAATTGTAATCGACACGACAGTCCTGAACATGATAAGCATTGGCAGTGACCGTTGGATACTCAGAGTAAAAATAAAAATAAATCTAAAGCAGAAGAGACGTAGATTAATAACGCATACCAAGATAAAGATACCAACAGAAATAATAAAGCAAAACACAGACGAATATCGACGGGCATTGGAAAATCATATAAAACACATAAACTACCAAACAGAACTTGATGAACTAAACGCACAAATAACCAACAGCCTACTCATGACTACAAAACAAATAGCAATATCGAAAAAAGAAAGCAAAAAAGTTAAGTAGATATAAATCTTATGAAACAGAGAAGACTATTAAGAAATGATCCTACAAATGGCAGATTAGAACTGGCAGAAATAGATAAAAAAAATAAAGGAAAAGATCAGAGAAGACGTCAGACAGTGCAGAAACTCCAAAATAAAAGAAACTTTGAAAGAGGGCAAAAGTTTGAAACATCTAAACAAAAAAATGAATGAAGGGAGACATTAAATAATAAAACTTATAAATAACGATAACCAAGAGATCGCACAAATCAAAGAGATAAAGAAAGCTACAGAGAAATATTATCAAACACTATATGAGACAAAAATATCGCCTCCGCCGGGAAAGAAGAAGGAAATGGAGTGATAGTAAGAAATGTGGGATCTGAAGAAATTTCCGATGAGGATGAAATAATGAACGGCCTACAACATATCCCCAACAACAAAGAACCAGAGGACGATGAAATAACTATAGAAATGATAAAGTATGGAGGGGCATCGATAATACAATTTCTTCAAGCTCTATTTAACAGGTGCCTAATAAAAAGTAAAATACCAACACCTTGGGTAAACACCTTAAATGTGCTTATTTTTAAGAAAGGAAACAAATTTAAATTGGAGAATCACAGACCCATCAGCGTGTTATTGATACTGTACAAAATCCTCACTAGAATAATAACATATTAGACAGTTATCCACCACGTGAACAAACGGGATTTCGATGGGGATACAGCACTTTGGACAATCTTCAAACAATTAGATTATTAGTGGAAAAAATGAATATAAGGTCGCCTTGTGGGGTAGCAATGATTGACTACAAAAAAAAAATTGATTCGGTAGAGATATGGGCAGTCCTTAACGCCTTCAGTAACAGCAGAGTCGATGAAAGATACACAACTCTGCTTGAATGCATATATAAAAATGCAACATCACAAATAATGCTTGAAGAAAAAACAATTAAAATCAAAATTAATAGAGGAATTAGACAAGGCGACTCGATATCCCCAAAGCTGTTCACGTTGACTCTAGAACACATGTTCAAATCGTTAAAGTGAGAAAATAAAAGAATACTAATGGACGGTGAACGATTAAATCACTTAAGGTTCCCAGATGATATCACTCTAATCGCCAACACAAAAGAAGAATTACAAGAGATGCTCATGGAATAGAAAAGGTACAAAAAATCGAAATATCAAAAAATAATTTTGAGGCTCACTTGGATAGAAGAGTCTCGTTAGCTTGGTCTGCGTTCGGAAGGTTACAATCTTCATTTAAATTAGACATCCTAAATACAATAAAAGCCAGAGTATTCGATCAATATGTACTGCCGGTATTAACATATAGCCCTGAAACATGCTTTTTAATTAAAAGTATAATAAATAAACTCCAGGTAACCCAAAGAACAATGGAGAGAAATATTAGACTCGAAGATCGTATTCCTAACATCTCGATACGAAGAAGATCAAAAGTAACAGATGTAATAGAACGAATATGTACATTAAGGTGGAACGGGACGGAGCATGTCGCAAGGAAGAATGATAACAGATAGACACGCCGGCACCGTATAGTTGAATGGAGGCCTAGGGAACCCAAAATATGCAGAGGTAGACCACAGACAAGATTGACGAACGACATAAAAATATTAACACATGTTTGGAACAACGCAATTGAACACTTTGGAGAATCTCGAGCGGTTGCTCTTGACATATCCAAGGCATTTGACCGTGTTTGGCACGATGGGCTGTTGGCTAAGCTACGTTCTTATGGTATGTCTGAAAAGTTCTGTTTGTGGCTCTCATGTTTCCTCAGAGAGCGTTCTTTGCGAGTGGCGGTCGACGGATTTCTTTCTAACACCTTCACTATCAACGCCGGTGTGCCCCAAGGTTCCATACTGTCTCCTACTCTCTTCCTCATTTATATTAACGATCTGCTGGAAAAGACCGAGAATCCAATCTACAGCTTTGCAGATGACAGTACACTTATCTCTTCATTCACTTTGAACGCTCGGACATCGACTACTCAGACGAATATCCGCAGACAGCAGGAAGTCATTCAACTTAACAAAGACCTGGAAGAAATTCTATCTTGGGGTGACAGTAACCAAGTGGAATTTAACGCTACAAAAACCCAGGCGGCAGTTTTTTCTAAAAAAGTTAACGTTGCAGAACCCGACATAGTTATGTCGGGGCACTCCATCCCTCTAACATCGTCACTCAATCTGTTAGGCGTTAATTTGGGAGTAAATATGTCCTGGCATGAACATTTGCAGTCATAGCAAGGAGAGCTTCTCAAAAGTTGGGAATATTGTTTCGAACCAGAAAGCTTTACACACCACAACAACTGTTAATTCTTTACAAAGCTCAAATTCGACCAACTATGGAATACTGCTCCCATGTTTCTCCGCTCCACATACACGTGCATCGCTCCTTTAGCGCTTTAGGAACTGACTTCCCTTCTAGCACGTTCATGGAAAGTGCTAGACCTCCCATAAAAAAAAAAAAAAAAAAAAAAAAACATCATACACGGAATAGTGCCCAGGACTGTGTGTTTCCCATGCAAAAAGCAAACAACAAAACACGTCATTGGAGACAACTTCCCTGTAGGAGTGCTAGACTGACATCCAACTATGGATCATTGGAATACAACTTGAGGAGGCTGACATCCAACTATGGATGGAATAAGCTAATGATGATAATGATGATGATATATTAGAAATCAATATCGAAATATATTCTGCATTAGGCTAAAGAATGAAATTTTAGGCTATTCAACTGTTGCTAAAAATCTGGGAATAAAGCCTGACATTAACTTGAGGCTCTTTGATCATATTAATAATTGTGTTAGTAAAGAATTTGCCAATTTAAAATTAATTTTTAACCTCCCGATGTAAACCTCACAAAATCGTTATGCCCCTTGCCTAGTGCTGTGGCATTCCACTCACTATTATGAGCGAATGATAGGTGGGATAGGAAAATATGACAGGGGGAGTGCCAAAATGACGAAAATTAGTTCGTTCAGCATAAGAGAAAGAGAACTATTCCACAGTCTATTATTATAAACTTAAATAATTTTTCAAAACTTTCCTCTTTACTTATACCAAGTAACAAAGTTTAGATACGATGCTCATGCATTGGATCTCATGCACAAATATACAATCACTTCACCACCCCGCAGTACAGTTCTGTATGAAGGATCATTTAATTATCAAATTTCTTAAAAATAAGACAATGTCCCCACCATACTGCGGATTTTGCGTACTATGTGGTCATACTAAAACATTATGATTATTATTATTATCCAAACCACAAACGATATATACCTCGGTTGGTCTCCTATAGCAACTTATACGAGGCGTAGCCGCACAATAACGATTCGTTAAAATTCATAAAGAGATCTGCCGTAGAATATATAGCTAGTGTTTTAAACCACTTCTGTCTAAATGAATTTTATATTTCTGTAGTTGAGTAATTCACCGTTAATTTAGTTCTACTCTAAGGGTCTTATTTTAACCTTTTATTTTGGCTATCTGTCCAACATGATTCCCCACAGCACCAGCTGCACCACTAACTACAACTGTCTCTCCTGCTTTTGGTTGACATAGTTCTAGAAATCCAAAATATGCAGTGTTTCTAAAAAAAAACATATAATTAATTATGAACTTTTTTTTTGTTGTACAAAATTACCTAAGAAAAGATTTTTCTAGCACTTAAACTTTTTTAAATAAAATATTTTCAAAGCTAACTAAATAACAATAGAGGCCCATTTTTGTTGCATAAGACAAAACCTTGGAACATAAATGTACACTGTCAAAATGCATATAAAACTTCATGAGAAAGATTAACTAAATTTTCTTCAGAAACTTACTTAAATATTTATTTTCCCCAAGGAAAATTAGAAAAGTATGAAATAAATAAGTTATGCTTAAATTTGTATATCTCTTTTTATTTTGTGTATTATTTTATGTTAATAAAAAACATGGCCGTTATTTTTAGTTTATTTTCATTTTCCCATTCCTGTGTTATATTGGTTATATAAAAAAAGATAATTTATATATTTTAGATATAAAATGTTACGGGGGATAATGGAATTTTACATAAATATGTAGCTATTTTTATGTGGTATATTCAATACGAGGATAGATTATAGATATCAGAACTGGCGCCTTCTTGTACTAAGACCGATTGTAGAAAATTCACCTTAAAAAGCGGGGCCACAATAATAAAGGAAACCTTAAAGAAATGACTTCATAAATATTTTTTCACGCCGTCACTGGTGTACCATACAACTTTACAGTTTTTAAGTTCAGTGTATTTTTTAGTACTTTCATCCACTGTAGAGCCTTGCAGCTTACTGGTGTTCTGCATATTTGGTATACCAGTACCCGATAATCTTTCAGTCATTTCCAGATGCTTATTCTTTAATGACTTATTATTTGCGTTTTTTTTTTTTGTGAAGGTACCTTTGCTATTATCATTAAAATTAGGTTAAGTTTTTAATTTAGTCTGCTGGGAAAATTTTTTAATAGAAAAACTCATATAATTCAATATTTCACTAATAAGCAAAAAATTTTAACACATGTAATTCACTAAAATTTTATTTGCGTGATTGTATAATCTATATATATATATATATATATATATATATATATATATATATATATATATATATATATATATATATATATATATATATAAGTATTGTTGTCCTAGGACAAAAGAGTCCTTCACCTTCTTCGGTTTGCTTTTGTTGTACACAAAAAAAGCCTTTAGTTGCTAAGCACTGGAATGCGGTAGCACAAAAAAATTTTTTGAACGCCTGCTGAGTGTGGTTTTACGTTATACTGGCAGGTGTGAAGAGGACGTTTAGGTATACCATATTATTTTTGTTATTGGTGGCTTCCTTTTTTTTTGATTCCTACTTTTGTTTATGAATACTGTAAGGATTTGATGTAATTTTAACAGTTTTTTTGTACAGTATTTTTTGTAGTATCGGACCTAAAGATTTTACAATTTTTTTTAAAGCTTTAGCGTTAAATCCCGAAGTAGACGGTTCACTATTTCAATGTGGTAATCTCTGTTTCATTAATGATAATAATAATCTTATAAGATCGATGTGCTTTCATTACTTGAGTTTGTTTGAGACGGAGAACATTTATATTTTCAGCTGCTTTAAATAAATGTTCGGGAAAGACGTTTTTGTGCACAGGCCAATGATAGCAGCTCTTTGGTAAGCTTCTGCAAATAAACTTACAACTTGATATTGCGTTACTTGACGACCTGGATTTGTCCTCAACTATTTTTCTGTTGCTTGGAGTGGACCAGGTATGACAATAATGTGCGAAAAAGATCGTTGTCGAAAAAAGATGAAGCTCCAAAACGGTGGCAAAGCCCGGATTGATGCCAAAACAGGTGATGTTGTGTATTTGATGGAATTGGAAGGAAATCGTGCACCATGAGCTGCAGCTTGGCGAAACGATTGATCCTGTACTCTCCTGTTAGCAACTGCGATTAAAATCGGTAGGAACTAGTCAACAGAAAGGATGTCACTAGGCCTATCACATTTTTGATGACTCGGCAAAAAATGAGACAGCTTGCCCGGGAATGTTTTACTGCATCCACGGTATAGGCGGGACCTTGCATAGTCATATTACCATTTGCTGCGGTTTGCAGAACTCCCTGAATGAAATTAGTTTTAGAATAGATCTGTGAAACCAGCTGTCACAATTTTTTTGTCCAGAAACTACAGAAATTCTACAGTGACAAGTTTATGGTATTGCTAGAAAAATGGCAGAAGATCATCGAACAAAATGGCATGCCATGAAGTTGGCTTAATAAAGTTCTTTCAAAATATAAATAACCGGTCAAGTGTAAGTTGGACTTGCGCAATTAGTGTTCCATAGGTTGATTGCTTTTAAAATAAAAATTTTTGTTACGAGAGAATATTCCAGAATTTTTTCAAAATTTTTTGATCAGTACTTTTCGAGATAAGGGGGGGGACAGCGATTTTTCGCGATTTTTAAAAAATAATACAAAGAAACATGTGCGCAAATATTACATTATATAAATTTTTGAACTCGTGTTTTTAAAGCTCTCGTTTGACACCCCACTCGATCACCTGGTAAAAATTTTGTTTTTCACTTTCAATTTCACCCCCCAAAACTAACCCCTTAAGTCTAAATTTAATTTTAAAAACTACACGGTTCTGATGAGGCCTTCAATTCCTATATTAGTACCAAATTTCAAATTTCTATGTCAAACAGTTTCAGAGAAAATCGGGTATGAGAGACAGACAGACGGAGAGACGGACAGGCACCGAAGTGATCTTAGTCGTGTTTCGTACTAAAAACAATTGTCCCAATATTGACTTTAAAAGGCTAAATTCTTTTTCAACAACCTAATAGGATAATCATTCTTTCCGCATTTTTAAACTCAAATGGTTTCTTGATATGAAAATGGCCTTGATAGTTATTTGAGATTCTGTATCCCAAAAAATATGATATTGGCTGGGATATTGAACATTCTTACCCGGGCATACCCAAGATTCCAAGAAACGAAGATATTGGAATATCTTTAACATCTGGCAATACTGTTGTGGGAATTTGCGAAGGTAATGTTTCTCCATTAGTAATAGTATGGGTCCTCCACCCAAATGATCCAACAACAAATTTGCCAACTGGAAATTTAGGATTCCTGCTGTCAGTTATCCTAAAAAATTTTCTTAATATATTAAAACTTCCAAAAAATATTAATAAATAAGTTAAAAAAAAACAAACAACTTATGGGATAAGCAGGACCTAATAATTTTAAAACTAGATAAACGTAATAAGACTGTTGTCATGAATACCAATGAATACAATGCAAAACTGGACGATTTACTTTCTAATAAGCATACATACAAAAAACACCGTAGCGACCCAACTAATAACAATCAGACCAAACATTCTAATGAAAAAAATGTATTCAAAAAGCTTATATAAGAATTCGAAGCAAAACAATTAATGATACCCAATGCTATGGTGTTAAAAAAAAATATTTAAATAAGGGTCTTTCCTAAATATTATGTAAAAATAATTATTAATCAAAAGAATCTTTTAGTTTCAAAGTATTTAATCAAACACCAAAAAACTATAAATTAATATCACTTGAGGTCCTATCTCTCTATACAAATATACCAAATGAACTTTTACCTAATATAACACATGGGCTGAAAAGTCCCGGGCCTAACACATAGATGGCGCTAGTTTATTGCAGTCACCTTTTTTTCAGTTAATACTAACCTTCAAAAGACAGCTGTTAAAATTTCATGATATTCTATTCATTAGTTTGTGAGTTATTGTGCTAAGAGTGACGCTACTTTTGTTATTTTCAAAACAATGGATCAAAAACAATTTCGTGTTTTAATTTTACACTGCTTCTTGATGGGAAAAAATACCGTTCAAGCGAAGCAATGGCTTGAAAAGTGTTATGGGACTCCGCTCCATCAAAAACAACAATAAAACGTTGCTTTGCTGACTTCAAACGTGGTCGTAGAGACACCGATGATGCAGAACGCAGTGGACGTCCAAATGAGGCGGTAACACCAGAAAACATCAAAAAAATCCATAAAATCGTTTTGAATGATCGAAAAGTGAAGTTGCGTGAGTTAGCTGACATCGTAAAGATATCAAAAGAACATGTTGGCTTTATATTGCATGAGCATTTGACTATGAGAAAGCTCTGTTCAAAGTGGGTGCCGCGTTTGCTCACTGTTGATCAAAAACAAGAACGTGTTGATGATTCTGAGCAGTGTTTGGCCATGTTTAAACGTAACAAACCGGAATTTTTGCGTCGATATGTGACAATGGATGAAACATGGATCCATCACTTCACTCCGGAATCAAAACGATCGTCATCTGAGTGGACAGCAACTGGTGAACCTCGTCCAAAGCGCCCGAAAGCACAACAATCGGCTGGAAAGGTTATGGCCTCGGTATTTTGGGATGTGCGTGGTGTAATATTCATCGACTATCTTGAGAAAGGAAATACCATCAACAGTGAATATTATATAGCGTTATTGGAGCGTTTGAAGGCCGAAATTGCAAAGAAACGACCGCATATGGCAAAGAAAAAAATTTTGTTTCATCAAGACAACGCACCGTGTCACAAGTCAATCAAAACAATGGCAAAACTACATGAATTGAACTTCGAATTGCCACCGTATTCGCCAGATTTGACTCCCAGCGACTACTGGCTGTTCGCAGACCTGAAAAAAATGCTCGCTGGTAAGAAATTTCGCACGAATGAAGAGGTTATCGCTGAAACTGAGGCCTATTTTGAGGCAAAAGATAAATCGTTCTACAAAAGTGGTATTGAAATGTTAGAGCGGCGCTGGAATGATTGCGTTGCTCTTGATGGAGATTACGTTGATGAATAAAGCTAATTTTGAACCAAAAAAACCGTGTTTTCTTTGTTAGGCCCGGGACTTTTCAGCCCATGTGTTAATAAAAGAAAAGTGGTATATTAAAAAAATATACAACTTTAATTCAAGATATTTTCATAAAATTCATAAATATAACATTAACTTTCTTTTAACTATTTTCAATATAAAACTGTTTTTTTTTTCAATAATTATATGGTTGTGCCAGTGATTCACTCATATCAAAAAGATCGAACGTAGTATCTCCATGCCCTATCTAAATTTCCCTAAGAATACGAGTATATTGGAATGATGACCCAATTTTCATACGATAAATCAAAGAATGCATCTACCTCTGTACATAAACACAAATCAAATGAAAATCATTCACAAAAGTTGTCACCTAAGAGAGAAGTTATCACAAAATTCTAGTAAAAAAAATGGTTGGTATCAAAAAAGAACCTACCTATTGTCAATGACAAACAAAACTTTAGGTCGGCTCTATTATAATTTAATACGAGTACATTAAAAATATAGTAGAACTGTGAGAAACTTCCACATAACTCTGTATAAATTTACATTCTTTATCAAATATAAAAGTAAGAGTAAATAGCCCTGAAACATAAATTACGCTTTCTCTTGTTAGTGCAATCAAAACCATGCAAGAAACGAGATCTTTTCGACGTGCGTAACTGATTCCTGTGTCCTATATATATATATATATATATATATATATATATATATATATATATATATATATATATATATATATATATATATATATATATATATATATATACAGGGTTACAGGGAAAGTCGCCCTAGATAATTACGGACGTTATAGTTTAGGTCGTTTCTGACCGATTTGACTCTATGACATGATGTCCTAAAACTTAACCGTTTTCGAGATATTAAAGTTTAAAGATTTTCTAAAAAAAACATGTTTTTTTTTGCTTTTATATCGATTTTTTTTTTATTAGAGGTTCTCGAGTGCGATTTTTTGGTTATTTTTAGTTAGTCTGTATGTCAAGTATCAAAAATCATCAAAAAAATTTGAACTAGTTACTAACAGTTTCAAATGGCGGCTTGTTAATGTTTCTAAATTACGAATTTTTACCAAGAGTTTCCTACTTTAAATCAATAAAGAGAAAAAAAAAATGTATGGAAGTTATTCTGCAAATTATTTTAAAAACTTTTACGTCTTTTTAGCTATCTAAAACGGTATAATATCTACTGGATCTATTGAAAATTCTAAGAAAATGAGAGTAACATAATAATAGAATTTAGATACTATCAATTACCGGTTTACTACCTGCACCTTCAAACAATAAAAAGAGTTGGGTAAGCATTTTTTCCGGTCGGGGTACTCTCTATGCGAGTGACATTTTCTGTTCACTAAACATTATTGAATGATTTTTAGTCTGCTCATGCGATTCGTCCGTGGTAGATGTACTATACCGTGCTTTTCAAAAATATCTGTGTTTCATCTTCTGACTGTGTGAATTGGCTCGTAACTGGATTTTGATCTCTGCTTGCGAATATGGCAACGTATACCAACGAGGAATATGCTGACATCATCATGTGTTACGGATTTTGCGAAGGAGTGTCGTCGCGTGCACGTGATGAATACATACTGCGATATCCTACTCGTCGTGTACCTGATGTTAGCGTATTTGATGGAACTTATCGAAGACTACGAGAAACTGGTTCCGTACAAAGACGGCGGACTGACATGGGACGACCACGTATCTTTGACGAAGACGAAGAAAACGAAATACGACGTCTCTTTGAGGTGGACCCAACCACATCTACAAATGTTGTCGCACAACAGCTTGGTATTTCGCAGTGGAAGGTATGGTTTGTAATGCATACTGTTGGGCAACACCCTTACCACTATACGCCCGTGCAAGTCATTGAAGAAGGGGATCCGTTGCGATGATTAGAATTCTGCAGATTTATGCTCAATACCGATGTCGAAGATGCATCTTTTTTTAAGAAAATACTATTGACTGACGAGTCGAAATACGACAAAGACGGTCGTACAAACTACCACAATGCCAACTATTGGGCTTCTAAAGAGGAAGGCAACCCAAACAAAAAAAAAAACGAAAGGATCACAAACAAGATTCAGCTTAAATGTGAAGATGGGTATAATTTCAAATTATTTGGTTGGGCCATTCTTCCTGCCAGATAATTTGAATGGCGAGGAATACGACAATTTTTTGCGGAACGATTTACCTAATTTGATGGAAGACCTATCTATTGGTTTGAGACAAAACATGTACTTTCAACACGATGGCTGCCCAGCTCACTACAGAGGAAGTGTTCGTGCATGGCTCAATGACAATTATCCCAACAAATGGATTGAAAGAGGCGGACCCATACCTTGGCTGGCGAGAAGCCCAGACCTAACACCGATGGATTTTTATGTGTGAGGTCACATGAAAAGTCTCGTATACGACCAGATAACTCCTATCGAAAACGTGGATGTCCTAAGACAAAAAATAATTGATGCGGCTGACGAAATGAGGCGGCACCTCACAACCAGCGTTGTGAAAAGTAATTTAAGAAAAAGAATGAGAATTTGTGTTAGAAATAGGGGCGACCATATAGAACATGAATTATAATTAATAAAAAATATTAAATTGCAAGGTTTTTTTGTTTTATTTGTGTATTTTTCGTATTTTCACCTAGAACTAAAAATTTACCTTTTGCTACCCGAGCCCGCTTTAGGTGTCATTCTGTGTACAGTTTTCCTATTAAACTCCTAGTATTATACCTTTTTTGATAGCTAAAAAGCCGTAAAAGTTTTTAAAATAATTTGCAGAATAACTTCCATACATTTTTTTTTCTCTTTATTGATTTAAAGTAGGAAACACTTGGTAAAAATTCGTAATTTAGAAACATTAACAAGCCGCCATTTGAAACTGTTAGTAATTAGTTCAAATTTTTTTGATGATTTTTGATACTTGACACACAGACTAACTAAAAATAACCAAAAAATCGCACTCAAGAACCTCTAATAAAAAAAAAAATCGTTATAAAAGCAAAAAAAAAATGTTTTTTTTAGAAAATCTTTAAACGTCAATATCTCGAAAACGGTTAAGTTTAGGACATCATGTCATAGAGTCAAATCGGTCAGAAACAACCTAAACTATAACGTCCTTAATTATCTAGGACGACTTTCCCTGTAACCCTGTATATATATATATATATATATATATATATATATATATATATATATATATATATATATATATATATATATATATATTAAATATTGCTTTATTGTTCTGTCTTTGTAAAATATTTTATTTTAGATAATTTCAACGTCATTTAATTTTGTAAGTAATCTAAACATAAAAATAAAATTTGGTAAAGCTCAGTGCAATGGGCAAAACGTAATTAAAACCTGTGTTTTTATAACATATTGAAAACCACTAATACACCTATGCCCAAATATATATATATATATATATATATATATATATATATATATATATATATATATATATACGTGGTATGTCTCAGAAGTAATAAAAATGAATTTTTTACGCACAATGTGGCAACACTGCATCAGGCTGGAGACGACCACATGTGAGTGGAAGGGGTAGGTACGCAACCAGAACAGGTGCAGTGCACTCAGTCACACGAAAAATGCAGGCAAATATCGAGCAGCGATATATGCAATTAAATTTTGTGTTAAACTGGAAAAAACTGCTTTAGAGACACTTCAAATGTTAAGAACAACATATGGAGATGCAGCTTTGTCTTCAGCACCAGTATTGAGATGGTACAAGGCTTTCAAAGAGGGCCGCGAAAACGTTAAAGATGAACATCGCTCCGGAAGGCCGTCCACATCGAAAACCGATGAAAGCGTGTCGAAGGTTTTCGCAAAGTCCTTGAAAGTTTGCGGAAAAGGGTTTTACGTGTGCAACCTGACATTGCTAGCTCTTGGATCTTGCATCACGATAATGCCCACAGTTACACCTCATTGTCGATTAGAGAATTTTTGGCAGAAAAGAACGTTCCAGTACTCCCACATCCAACTTACAGTCCAAATATGGCTAGATGTGATTATTTTCTTTTTCCAACACTTAAGCGGAAGTTGAAAGGTCACCATTACGGAACAATAGACAAAATCGAAAGAGAGACGTACGTTCTAAACAGCTTAACGGAACAAAACTTCCAGAATTGTTACCAGAAATGGCAAAATCGCTGGAGGCGCTGTGTGCATTCCCAAGGAACATACTTTGAAGGGAACAATGTTAAATTGTAGATACATTCAACAAAAAAAAACAAAAAACTTCAAAATAAATCATTCTCATTACTTCTGAGACATACCACGTATATATATATATATATATATATATATATATATATATATATATATATATATATATATATATATATATATATATATATATATATATATATATATTACATATATATATATATATATATATATATATATATATATATATATATATATATACATATATATATATATATATATATATATATATATATATATATATATATATATATATATATATATATATACATATATATATATATATATATATATATATATATATATATATATATATATATGCCGGACGCGTCTGTTAATTGAGGCACCGGATTGCAGAACAGCCTCTACGCGTTTCCCTAGTAGACAGGACAGAGAATAACGCTGTGAACGCGTCAATCGACGGACAAAATCAATTTACAACGCAATAATCAACTCGTGGTTTTTCTGTTAATAATTAACGAATCAAGTTGATTTTGGAGCAGAAACAGTATTTAGGCTTGTGCGCTTCTTATGAATATCGTCGTTTGATAAAATTGTTTGTTTTCTTTGTTATTAACAATGAATAAACTTTACGGTGAAAAATTTCAATATTAATTAACAAATAGCCAAAATGAACAATGTCAGCTTATTTTTCATATATTTGCGAGTATTATATCAAAAATTCAGTTCAGTAGGTCTTAGCGCACGCACGCGTTTTCATGCAGCTAATCGTAGTAAAAATAGGTTTTTTTAATGCTTTCAACTGCCAAAAAGACATTTTGTTTCCTTATTTGGTCATTTCATTTGAAAATGAAATTATTTGGTTATTTCATTTGAAAATGAAATAACCAAATAATTTGTTAATTTGTTGTAGCAAAATCAAATAAGAAAACTAAATGGTGTAACTGTGTAGATATCAATTTTCAAAGTAGAAATTATAAAAAGGTATAGGCACGCCTTAAAAATCGTTTTTCAAGACCATTTGGTTTTACAATTTGGCTTTTCAGTTTGATTTAACTATTAACAAAACCAAACTGAAGAACCAAATAAATAGTCAATAGGCGCTATTTCACTGAGTTTCCACAACGTTTACATTTATGGTGACCATTTTTGAAAGTATCAATTTTTTTTCTATAAAATTTTCTTCATACTCGATTTCTTCTGTACTCAACTTTTCCAACAAACCAAATTGTAAAATCAAACGGTTTTTGAATTTTTGGGGTGAAAAATTATTATAACGATTTTAAAGCATGTATATATCTTTTTATAATAATTTTATATCAACATATCCTTACATAGAAACACTAAAAAACACTCCAAAAAACACTTAACTGATTAAGCGTATTTTAATATACTCAACTTAAGTGTTACATTATGAAAAAAACAGCAATAAAGATTTTTTTAACTAATAACCAAATAAGAAAACAATAGGTTTTTTTGGCAGCTGAAATCGTTCAAAAAACCAATGTTCACTGCGATTAGCTACATGAAAACGCGCGCGTGCGCTAAGAGCTCGTGAGAGCTTGTTTATTTGTCCACATCATTGCTGCAAAAATTAACATACTGACCTCAATTTTTGATGACACTCGCAAATGTAAGAAAAATAAGCCGACACTGGTCATTCTGGCCAATTATTTAATTAATAATGAAATTTTTCAGCGTAAGGTTTATTCATTGCTAATAATAAATTAAATAAACAATTTTATCAAACGACTATATCCATAAGAAATGCACAAGCCTAAAGAGTGTTTCTACGCAAAAATCAACTTGATTCGTTAATTATTAACAGAAAAACGGCGAGTTGATTATTGCGTTGTAAATTGATTTTATCCGACGATCGACGCGTTCACAGCGTCATCTTCTCTCCTGCCTACTAGGGAAACAGGGGTCACGCGTAGAGGCAGTTCTGCAATCCGGTGTCTCAATTGTTTATTGATTTAAAATGGGCACCTACTCTATCTAGAGTAGTATACAAAATTATCTAAAATAGTTCAATGGTATCGTGGGCAATAACACGTGGTATGTATATATATATATATATATATATATATATATATATATATATATATATATATATATATATATATATATATATATACATACAAAAATTATTTTATCAATTTTTAACCAATAAAAACAAATACAAGGATATTTTTATTCCTTGAATTTGAAATACATTGATTAGATTTATAGAGAAATTTTAAATTCATTTGTCGATTCCCACCTGTTTTACTTCTTTCACGACCAATAATTAAAAACTGATGCTTTTCGTAAAACAGCAACTGTCGCACGGACAATTACACTGTGTGTAATTTTTTAAGTTATGGAAAAATAACCATATACGGACACCACTACGTGATAGTAGACCAAAAAAAAAAGACCCGTGTCTCCCAGTTTTTCCGAAAGTCATGCACTTTTTTTTTTGTGGGCCCCCAAAGATTTGAGGCCTGGGTGTAATTTTTGCAAAAAGCTCATCATATTCTGAGGCTCATATCTTGCAAACCGTTCGGAATTTTAATTTACTTTCTGTGGCAAAGTTGTAGCCCTTGTCATAAGGAACAAAAATTGTGAACATTTAAAGTAAAAAAAACTTCATCTTCAAGATCAAAATAGCTAAAAAACTGTAAAAAATTCGATTTTTTTTTACCTTTTTTTCCCTGTTTAGGCCCATAGCTAGCAAACTGTTCAAAATTCAAGGAAACAATCAACTACAAAAATGTAGCTAAGATCTTAGTAAACAACTTTCTAGAATATATGAACTTCCTAGGAATGATTCTTAACACTGTTTAGGTAGCCGCAAAAGTTAAAATTTTCCCGAAAAATCTACTTTTTTAAAGTTTTTTTTGCGATTTTGATCTGGAAGATGAAATTTTTTGGATTTTATATGTTCACAATTTTTGTTCTTTATGACAAGAGCTACAACTTTGCTTCAGAAAGTAAATCAAAATTCCGAACGGTTTGCAAGATATGAGCCTGAGAATATGATCAGTTTTTTGCAAAAATGACACCGAGGCCCCAAATCTTTGGGGCCTCATAAAAAAAAAATGCATTACTTGGGGCAAAACTGGGAGACACGGGTCTTTTTTTACCCGAGGCTCCCAGTTTTGGCCCAATTCATGTACTTTTTCTTATGAGGCCCCAAGGATTTGGGGCCTCGGTGTCATATTTGCAAAAAATCTGATCATATTCTCAGGCTCATATCTTGCAAACCGTTTTTGGAATTTTGATTTACTTTTGAAGCAAAGTTGTAGCTCTTGTCATAAAGAACAAAAATTGTGAACATATAAAATCCAAAAAATTTCATCTTCCAGATCAAAATCGCAAAAAACTTTAAAAAAGCAGATTTTTCGGGAAAATTTTCACTTTTGCGGCTACCTAAACAGTGTTAAGAATCATTCCTAGGAAGTTCATACATTCTAGAAAGTTGTTTACTAAGATCTTAGCTACATTTTTTTAGTTGATTGTTTCCTTGAATTTTGAACAGTTTGCTAGCTATGGGCCTAAACAGGGAAAAAAAGGTAAAAAAAATCGAATTTTTTTACAGTTTTTTGCTATTTTGATCTTGAAGATGAAGTTTTTTTACTTTAAAATGTTCACAATTTTTGTTCCTTATGACAAGGGCTACAACTTTGCCACAGAAAGTAAATTAAAATTCCGAACGGTTTGCAAGATATGAGCCTCAGAATATGATGAGTTTTTTGCAAAAATTACACCCAGGCCTCAAATCTTTGGGTGCCCATAAAAAAAAAGTACATGACTTTCGGAAAAACTGGGAGACACGGGTCTTTTTTTTTTGGTCTATTATCACGTGGTGGTGTCCGTATATGGTTATTTTTTTTCGTGTTGCACTGTGTTATAGAATATTTTTACCCAATAGCGTGCAGTTTGAAATTTTTGTTTTTTTAAGGACTTTCTAGCCTCACAATTTTATTGCAAAAAAAAAGAAAACTAGTGAATTAATATTTTTAGTGTTCCGTACGGAACACTTATAAGATCACTTCAGTGTCTGTCTGTCTGTCTGTCACACCCGATTTTCTCCGAAACTATTTGTCATAGAAAGGTGAAATTTGGTAATAATATAGGAATTGATGGCCTCATCAGCGCCATGTAGTTTTGAGAATTAAATTTTGACTTAAGGGGTTCCTTTTGAGGGGTGAAATCGGAAGTGAAAAAAAATTTTTTTTACTAGGTCATCGAGTGTGGTGTCAAATGAAAGCTTGTGAAAACACGAATAAAAAATATATGTATGTAATACTTGCGCACACTTTTCTTCGTATTACTTTTAAAAAATCGTTGTCCCCTACCTTATCTCGAAAAGTACTGATCAAAAAATTTTGAAAAAATTCTGGAATATTCTCCACGGGGTATAGTGGAGTTGGTATTTTAAAAAAAAAAAAAAATTCAAGGTCACCAGTTTTCAGTAAAGATTGGACAAAAACTTTGTTGAAAACTCATTTGGGGTGTTTTGTGAAGTCACTGATCATTTTATACCACCCTAACAAAAATTTTTATTTTAAAAATAATCTACATACGGAACACTAATTGTGCAAGTTCAACTTGCACTTGACTGGTTTTATTTAAAAATAACAAGTACTATACAGTACATAAAAGAATATAAAAAAAATATACGTGCATACAAATTTGTACTGTAAAGATAATCTCGAAACCATTCAAAATATTGAATCCTTGTTTTTCTTTATGTTTTACAATAAATTATGACCCTAGAGTGTTCTTTAAAAAACAAAAACCTTAACGTACAAGTAAAAATATTGGGTAATTATCCGTTGCGATTTTACAAGACATTTTTAATTATTATTTATAAAACCAGTAAAAAACATAACTTAAAATCAAAAAATAAATATTTAAATTCTTTTACCCATCTAACAAAGATATTTCAAATTTAAAAAATACAAATTTTCTTATTCATATTTTTATTGGTCTAAAACTGGCAAAGTACGATTTTTGTCCAATCTATCTCAAATTTTGCACACTACCATAAAGTGAAATGGACTTTAAACTTTGGACAATTCATATGTATATATATATATATATATATATATATATATATATATATATATATATATATATATATATATATATATATATATATATCGATTTTTAAAACATCCAACGACGTTGTCCGATGCCTATGTCCATTCCAGTTTGTTGTTCCACTGGTCATCATTAAAATTTCTGGCACGCAAAGCTTTTGTTATGCCTTTTTTTCCAAGTCTTTTTGGGCCTGCATCGCTTGCGTTGTTGTGCTGGAACGCATTCCATAACTCATTTGAGAAGTCTATCTTCTCTCTTTCTTTGTGGCCATACTATATCAATTGTAGTCTTTGGATGTCATTGTGTGATCTACCGTCTATAACCGTACGTACTTCTTCATTTCGCACTCTGTCTCTACGAATATTTTTGGTGATCATCTCATAACGTCCATCTCTGCTTCTTTTGTTTTTCTAAGTGATACGCTAAGTTTCAGCTCCGTATAAAAGGCCACATTTTACCAGTGTACTGAATATATTGAACTTGCTCTGTTTTCCAATTTTCCCACTCCGTAGTATTCCATTTATACAGC
Source organism: Pachyrhynchus sulphureomaculatus (assembly GCA_019049505.1). Lineage (NCBI taxonomy): Eukaryota > Metazoa > Arthropoda > Insecta > Coleoptera > Curculionidae > Pachyrhynchus > Pachyrhynchus sulphureomaculatus. Next base: position 38,235,521 of record CM032449.1, on the reverse strand, counting down.
CGATTATCTTTCTGACATGTGTTATTGTGCAACTTGATTTCTCTCTCATCTGTTCTACTTCTGTCCAAAACAGTTTCCATTTAGGTGTATTCTTCACATGGTTCAATTTCTTCGTTATTTTTTAGCTGTAGAGCGGATACTTCTGCTCCAATTGATATGTACTAGGTTTTTATACGTTTAATTCTAGACCTCATTTACTGTATTCTTCCTGTAGTTTCCGAACCATATATTTTAGATCTTTCTTGTCATGTCATGTATATAAACATGTTCCTATTTCTAAACTCATTCCATGACATTTCTTTTTCCATTCTTCTAATACTCTTCGAATATGTATTTTAAAAAGGGTGGGGGTATATAACATTTTGTAAAATAGAGATTTTATCACTTAATCTTTTTAGCCATATATATATATATATATATATATATATATATATATATATATATATATATATATATATATATATACACAGTAGAATCTCGATTATCCGAAATAATATGGACCAGTGATTTCAGATAATCAAAATTTCGGTTCATCCGAATTTTTTTTAGAAAATAGTAGTTTAAAAATAATTACAACATTGCAGATTGACTTAAAACCATTTATACGATATGCTATTACGTACATAGGTATTTATTAAAACAAAGAATAGAACGGAATAACGGAAAATCGAAAATAAAACAGTTTCATTCTTAACTATCTTAAAAATGAGGTAATTTTTAACTGCACTCGTTTTGCGTTAGTTCTGTCTCATCACTGTCTATTTTATTAGCACATTTGCATACACTTTCAATTAATTCTTGGTCAGTCATTTCATCTTCCACTCTATCACTGTTCAACCATTCACAAACATCGGTTTCCGTAACACGTTCACATCCTGATATTCTTGTAATAATTTGATGTAAACTTTCATTATCTTCTGTTTCTGCCTCTGAGTAATGTCTCTCCTCTTATGTAATCAATTTTGACCAAGATTTTTCCAGAGTACTACTCTTTACTTGATCCCAGGCTGAAGCTATCCAATATATAACATTTTTTAAATTTATCTTTTTTAGACAATCATTACGATTGCCACCTTCATCTATTTCTTCTAAAATATGCTCCAATAACAAACGCCTGTAACTAGCGTTTTAAATTTTCCAGTACACCCTGATCCATAGGCTGAATGAGAGAAGTTACAGCGGGAGGCAAAAACTGCTTTTATTTCCCCACTTTCAAGTTGCTCCGCACTTGGGTGAATGGGGGCATTATCTAGTAACAGAATACATTTTCTAGGATATCCATGTTCTTTTAAAAAAAGTTCCACTTTCCGAATAAAATCTCCAAAAAACCAGTCTTTAAATAGAGTCGCGTTTATCCAGGCATTGTTTTGATTTTTATACAAAACAGGAAAAGCATTGGGACGAATATTCTTAAAGGTTCGTGGATTTGCTGACTTACCAATACATAATAATGGAAGTTTGTGTTTTCCAGAAGTATTACTGCATGCAAGAACAGTAATACGTTCTTTACTACGTTTGTAACCAGGTGCTTCAGCTTCCGTTTTTGAAGCTAAGGTATTTGACGGCAACATTTTGTAGTTTAAGCCTATTTCATCACAATTATAGATTTGGTCTGGTTGTAAACCATGTTCTTTCATAAGCTGCTCAAAATTCTCTGAAAATTTTTTTGCAGGAGATACATCAGCCGACAATCTTTCTCCACAAACTTTGAGTTGACGTACACCATGTCTTTTTTTCCACCTGTCTAGCCATCCATCACTTGCAAAAAAATTTTCAGCAGCGCTTCAAAAACCAGCAACTCTTCGCTTAAACTCACTGCCTTATGTTTTAAAATTATCCCTGAAATTGGTATTCCACGTTCTCGATTCTGTGTAAACCCTAAAAATAAAGAATCATCCCCGGTATTCACAGCTTTTCTTACTTTTTCATGCCTGTGTGGGCGATGACAAAACACTACACCATTTTTCAAGTTTTTCGCTACACCTAAAAATCCTTTGCTATATTTTTAAGAAGTTCACCATTATCTAAACGTTGAATTGCTTCAAGTTTCTCTTTTAAGGTAATAATAACACGTTTACGCTTAGTATTATGACGCTCCATTTTGTAAAATATCTATTAAAACGAAACTATTACCTCTGCGATAATAATAGACGTAATGAGTAACTTATAACACTCGTCGCCAAACCAAAAGATAGACAGCGGTGCAATTCTAGACGTCGGGGAGTCCCCGACGCGTTAAGGAAACCACTCATCGTCTGTTTCGAATACATAAAATAAGTAAACTAATCGTTCTATTCTTTGTTTTAATAAATACCTATGTACGTAATACCATATCGTATAAATGTTTTTAAATCAATCTGCAATGTTGTATTCATTCTAAACTTCTATTTTATAAAAAATTCGGATTAACCGAAATTTCGATTATCTGAAATCACTTTGGTCCATATTATTTCGGATAATCGGGATTCTACTGTATTTCAAATTTAAAAAATACTCTAATTTTCTTACTCATATTTTTATTGGTCAAAAACTGACAAAATACGATTTTTGTCCAATATATCTCAAATTTTGCACACTACCATAAAAAATGGAAAATGGAATTTAAATATATATATATATATATATATATATATATATATATATATATATATATATACTTATAGACAATTCATATGTATATATATATATATATATATATATATATATATATATATATATATATATATATATATATATATATATATATCAAAACATCAAAGCTTTCCAAATTTCTGACACTCAAAGCTTTCCAAATCTTTTTGGGCCTCCCTCGCTTGCGTTGTTGTGCGGGAACGAATTCCATAACTCATTTCAGAAGTCTATCTTCTCTCATTCTTTATGGCCATACCATATCAATTGTAGTCTTTGGATGTCATTGTGGATCTACCGTCTATAACCGTACGTACTTCTTCATTTCGCACTCTGTCTCTACGAATATTTTTGGTGATCATCTCATAACGTCCATCTCTGCTTCTTTTGTTTTTCTAAGTGATACGCTAAATTTCAGCTCCGTATAAAAGGCCACATTTTACCAGTGTGCTGTATATGTTGAACTTGCTCTGTTTTCCAATTTTCCCACTCCGTAGTATTCCATTTATACAGCCCATTATCTTTCTGGCATATGTTATTTTGCAACTTGATTTCTCTCTCATCTGTTCTACTTCTGTCCAAAACAGTTTCCATTTAGGTGTATTCTTCACATGGTTCAATTTCTTCGTTATTTTTTAGCTGTAGAGCGGATACTTCTGCTCCAATTGATATGTACTAGGTTTTTTGTACGTTTAATTCTAGACCTCATTTACTGTATTCTTCCTGTAGTTTCCGAGCCATATATTTTAGACCTTTCTTGTCATGTCATGTATATAAACATGTTCCTATTTCTAAACTCATTCCATGACATTTCTTTTTCCATTCTTCTAATACTCTTCGAATATGTATTTTAAAAAGGGTGGGGGTATATAACAGCCTTTCCGCAGTCCTTTATTTACGTAAAATTTGGGGATAATTTGTGTCCTATTTTTATTTGTGATCTTGTATTTTCGTAGAGACTTTTAATTCCTCTTATTAATGTGTAAATGATGTTGGTTTCTTGTAATACATTCCACAACTTAACTATCGGCACTGTATCATATGCTTTTTTTTAAGTCAATATATATATATATATATATATATATATATATATATATATATATATATATATATATATATGTACATATACATATGTACAGGGTGGGTCAACGATAGAGTAAAGTTCATTATCTCATTTGTTTCGGGAATGACGAAAAAATGTTAAATACAATAGTTTTATGGAATGTTAAGGTGCAATGTTTAAAATTATTTTTGAGTATACAGGGTACTTCAAAAAAGTGTAGCCGATAAATGGAACATCCTATTTTCTAATTTATTTTTAAATTCTGCGTAAAATTTTATAACTTTTTTTATTAATAATGTTATATACCTAAACCTAGTATTTCAATTTTTTTTTTTAAAATACTAGTTTTCAGTTTTGTAAATAAGCAGGATGATGCACTTAATATCTGCACTACATGGAAGAGTCTACCAAAACAAGGAATAACCAAAACATGGAAAACTCAACAGTCGGCATAACGCCGGAACCCGCAATTACCACTGATACCGGCACCTAGCCGACAAACACCGATGCCTAAACGAACACTCTCGATCGCCCCACCTACAATCTGCGTAGACCCCGATCTATAAAAGACGGCTACCGCACTTCGTTTTCTCAGTTAGCTTCGAGCGGCAGCAGCAGCAAGATCACAGTATCGAGTAGCAGCAGCAAAGCACTTGAAAATACCAAGTGAATTTTTGGCGAAATGTCGTGCAGTTAGACGAACTGATTAAAACCCGGAATTTTAATGTATTACATTTCACCATCCGTGAAAATCTCTATGTATATTTACATATACATATACATATATATATATATATATATATATATATATATATATATATATATATATATATATATATATATATATATTGTCTATTATTATTTTGCCTTTGCATAATTATCTTTTTACTCAGACATACAATTTTTTTAAATGTACTATAATTTTTTCCTACCCGCCTATCTGTCGAATTATAATTTTAATATCTAAAAAGTGAGAGTGATATTGGACTTTTACCAAATATTAGATATATGACTTTAGGTCTAGTGGCGGAAACTATAGTGGCATAATCGCCCTGATGGCGTCAGAGATATTGTCATAAAAAAAACTTTCCTACATCTTCAGATCTTCACGGAAGTATAGGAATACTTGCTTACCTTGCTACTTGTGCCCCTATCATAGTTGATTCTAATGGTATTCCGCCCATATAGGCCCTCATGTAGGGATCCACACTTAAATAAGCTGCTTCAGCCAAAAACTCTGAAAAGATTCACCCTTCTATAATATATATAAAAGTCTCTCTGTCTGTCTGTCTGTCTGTCTATCTGTATGTCTGTTTGTCTGTCTGTCTGTCTGTCCGTTAGTGCGCTTATCACTGGAGAACCACTTATCCGATTTACGTACTTCTTTTTTAAAACATACATATGTTCTCTGGCAAGGTTATAGGCTATATTTTATTATGATAGGTAGCATAAGGAATGAGCAGTGACGATAATAGATGAATGAAGTAGGAAAAAAGTTTGCCGCTAGCGCGTTCCCTTGCAATACACAGCCTAAACCATTAAATATGGAACAATATTATGTAGCAGAACATATCTATAATCTATAATATATATTGTAAATTCATTTTTTCCTAGATTTTAAGCAAATGTCTGATTTTTCACTTCAAATTGTACTGTCGAACGGTATATTAAACAGAGATTCCAAGACGTTCGGTATATACTGTGCGTGCGGGTTCCTGACCGAATCTACCGCTACGCCGCGATTGGTGAAATGTGTGTATCCGCAGTTTTGGTTCCCGGCGTCGCCATATTACCGGCAGAGTTTGCATGGTTTATTTAAGGGTCCGAGAAACGACTGTCTTTTTTTCCATCCAGCCGCCGAGTAGGGCGAATTTCCATCCAGCCGCCGAGTAGGCGAGGCTATTTCATCGGAGCCGCCAAGTAGGCTTCCTTCGACTGAGCTACAGAAAAAGCTCATAACAACCATCATGCGAGCTAAGTAAAGCACCAGTTTCTAACGAAAAGCCGTAGTGGGCTCTCTAAGTGTTTGCTAGAAAAGTGTGAAATCGGTCTATTCCATCAAAGCAGGAATAAGAACAGTAAGTTACCAAAGCATACTTCAATAGACTGTCCCTGAGTAGTGCCTTAACAGTAATTTAAAACTGACTAAAAAGTGAAGTGAAAAGCACTATTTTTCGCTCTTCGGGGGTTGTCATAGTTCAGAATTTAAATGTAATAACTACTAGTTAGGCTAGAATCTTTTTGTAGAACTGCAAAGGTTAGAACTTTTTATTTTTAAAAACTTGTAAATTTTCTTTTTGTTGATTAAAGCTAGTGTCTCACTGAATACCTATTTTTCTTTTCAGGATAAGAAAAAGTCGTACTAGTATAATTTATTACTGTAAAACACTTCAGGTTTTAACTGAAGTTAGATCCTTTCTATTTTAAAATGAATGGTGCCCAAAATTTGTACGACTGAAGCTTTTTTTTTTTAAAAAAATAGAAAATAATTCCAAAAAGACGTAAAACAATTATCTCAAGTATTTCGGAAAACTGAGCTAGTTTTTGTTTAATTTCTTTAGTTCTTTTAAAATCATTATTCACTCAATTCTTCTCAGAAATTAAAAAGAGGTTGCAAGAAAATTGTGCCCAAGCGTGGGAAAAACAATTTTCACAGGGTACAAAAGTGCGGGCAAGTTCACACCTTACAATATAAAATGCAATGTCTCTCTGTCTGTCTGTCGGTCCGTTAGTGCGTTTATCAGGCGAGAACCACTTATCCGATTTACGTGTCTTTTTTTAAATTCATACATATATTCTTTGCCAGGTTATATAATAATAATAATCTATATCCATAATATATATAAAATGCGACGTCTCTCTGTCTGTCTGTCTGTCCGTTAGTGCGCTTATCGCTCGAGAACCACTACATATGTTCTCTGGCCAGGTTTACAATTTATTACGTTAGGTAACATAGGAAATAAGCAGAGACGATAATGGTGAATCAAGTCGGAAAAAGTTTGCCACTAGCACGCTCTCTTCCAATACACTGCCTAAATCATTAAATATGGAACAATATCATGTAACAAAGAATATAATATATAATATGCCACGACTCTATGTCTGCCTGTCTGTCCGTTAGTGCGCTTATGAATTGAGAACCACTTATCCGATTTACATGTTTTTTTTTAATTCATACATTTGTTCTCTGGCCAGGTCATCTATAATCTTCTATAATATATATAAAATGCAACGTCTCTCTGTCTATCTGTCTGTCTGTCCGTTAGTGCGCTTATCAGTCGAGAACTACTTATCCGATTTACGTGTTTTTTTTTTCATGCATACATATGTTCTTTTCCAAGTTACGTGAGTATAATGATAATAATCTATAATCTATAATATACATAAAATGCAACGTCTCTCTGCCTGTCTGTCTGTCCGTTAGTGCGCTTATCACTCGAGAACAACTTATCCGATTTACGTTTTTTTTTTTGGATTCATACATATGTTCTTTGATCAGGTTATACGATGTATTTTATTACTTTAAGTAATATAAGAAATAAGCAGTGACGATAATAGCGAATCAAGTTGGAAAAAAGTTTGCCGCTAGCGTACTCTCTTGCAATACGCTACCTAAACCGTTAAATATGGAACAATATCATGTAACAAAGAATACAATATATATAAAATGCAACGTCTCTCTGTCTATCTGTCTGGCCGTTAGTGCGCTTATCACTCGAGAACCAGTTAACCGATTTACGTGTTTTTTTCAATTCTTAACTTAATAGTTATCAAAAAAAATCTATAATATATATAAAACGCAACGTCTGTCTGTCTGTCTGTCTGTCTGTCCGTTAATGCGTGTAGCACTCAAGAACCACTTATCCGATTTACGTTTTTTTTTTATAAAATACATGTTCTCTGACCAAGTTATAGGATTTATTTTATTACGGAAGGTAACATAAGAAATATGCAATGACGATAATAGTGAATCAAGACCACGCGAGCGAAGCCGCGGGCACGGCTAGTTTAATATAATGGCATACCCGTGAATTTCTGTAAAAAGTGTTTAAACGTGTAAATTAAATAAAGCTTAGAGGATTACTAAGTGCTTTCCGGGTACCAAAAAAAAATAGTAGCACTCACACAGCAAAATTTTTTAGAAATATTTTTACTTCAGACTTGACGTTTCAAAATCCCTATAATACGAAAAACGTTGATCTGTCGGTCTATTTATGTTTGTCTGTCGATCTTTAACTGCAAACGTTCAAACGAAATAAGAGATAAAATAAATTAGACTTATGTTGATAGAGAGAGTCATAACCTTGTCAATTTTTTTAACATTTTTTATTATTCATTTCAAAAAATTTAAAATTTTAAACGTCTCCTCCTGGCCTTAATATCCCCCTATACAGTAAAAGTGGAAATTGGCAAAGAATAGATTCAACATTTTAAAAAGCAGGTATGTGTCTTATTAACAGTACTTACCTCCCTCCTTTAGAGGTGGCAGTTCCTCTTCTATCAATTTAAAGTCGGTCGATTTAGGAAAACCTTCACTTCTTTTATATAAAATAAATTTTTTGGCTTTTACCATTTTGAAAAAATTCTGTTAAAAAAATAGTTTATCTGTTTACAGGCACTGGCAATTCAATACTAAAATAATTTTAAGGGCACCTGTTTATTTATTATAATTAAAATTTATCTGCCAATGAAAAAATAATTTAAAACATTGTGTCATCTTAGATATTGTATCATCTTAGACATTGATCGGAACACTCATAAAATGTTTATTACAAATTCATATACTCGTATTAGCTTAATGAGAATTACTATAAATGTAGATGTTTATCACTGTGGGATCAAAATATGCCACGTCATGGTGAATTGCAAATTGTAAGAAAATAACACAACGAAAAAATTGATCGAGGAAATTATAACTATAATTACGATTGGTATTGCATCGCATATAATTAGTCTATGAATATACATTACCAGATAGGCCAGCTCTCCCCTCCTCATCCTATATAAACTGAGAGCATGAGCACTTAAATCTACTATGTTTATTATGATTTTTTTCAGGCTTTTTCATTTTTACTAAACGGAAATATTGTATTTTTAAAAAAAATTCCGTCCGAAATTTTTGCTTTTCATGACGTTTTATGGTTCCTAGGTCAGTTTTTCTGCATGCATATCGAACTGTTGGTACAATAACTTCTAAACGATAAAATATAGTAATAGCAAAAATTGTTATAGGTTGTCCCAAAATATAAGGTCCTAATTTTGTGTGCAATATAAAAATTCTGACCTTTTGTCTATAATAGGTTGCAAGATGGACTTAAAATTTTATTCATTAATGCAAATAAATAAAATTATTCATTTTGGAGATGTTTATGATGCAAATAAAAAGTACAAATATACAGTAAGTGCTTTTCTTTGGACAATGATGTTTATTTTATAGATGTTTCGCATGTTAAAGGAGCGAAATGATTAAGTCAATCATCGCTCCTGATGAAGCTAACATGGTTAGCGAAACGCGCGTCGAGTAGTAGTACAAATATACAGTTCGAATGAAAGGGGTTTACAAGAAGGGACATATTGTATAAATAAAAATATATTTTAACTTAAGCCTAATTCGGTTTCAGTATCACTGTAATCAGCTGAGGTAATTATCAGTAGTTTTATATTATTTAGATAAATATATGAATCTTCAACTTTAACAACGTGCTGAATGGAATTCCCAGCTTTCACAAGGTATATCATTTATAACTTTTTTTACTAATTCAACCACTGACACGCTTAAAGTAGGAGAAATATTTTGTGCCCTTATTATTGATTTAACTTGATGCCAAATATATTCAATTGGATTAAACACACAATAATACGGGGGAAGCCGCAAAACACTGTGTCCCATTTTCTCAGCCTTACTGTCACAAACATATTTCTTTTTCAATTTATAGTCTTTCAAAACTTCCAAAAGACCACTTTTTTATAACTAAAGTAAAAAATAAATGTCGTTTTCTAACATATATTCCTGTATTTCCGATTTGGTGTTGGCTGCATTAGGAACCTTATTTAGTAGGCGACTATGGTAACTTGCACTGTCATAACTCTGTTCGGGAACATTTGGCAAAAGGGAATTTTTTTCAAAAAGTTCTGCGGTCGTGTCTGTGATAGTCCAAACTAGAATCTTTTATGTTTTTTGCAGATAATAGTAGAGAATTTGAAACCCAGCCCTTTTCAGATCCAGCATGCAAAATGGTTATTCGTTTACCTTTATTTGAAGGTGCGTTTAGTCTGACATTTTGTACTGCTGTCAACCCACCCTTTTTGCACAGTGTCATGTTTCGTCAAGATAAATTATTGGGTAATTTCGAAGATTCGTAATCTTTGTGACATGTTTTTTGTTAATTTTTCGTAAATCCCGTTCTTAAGGTTCTGTGAAGGGTCTTCATTTTATTGGCGGCACCAACATTCTCCTAATGACGTCGATTTCACAGTCGTTTTTAATGTTTGAAAATCTTTCCGTTGGTTTTTCCTACAATACCCTTAATCGCAAAAATTGCACTTTTCTTGGTTATTCAAATTTCTTTTTACCAAACTGTCGTCAACATTTTTCACTATTTATTTAACGTCAAGTGATAGATGTTTTCTCTTGCGATAGCCACTATTGCAATTTTCCCACGGACTCCACATAATTAAAATAGAACCGTTACTTTGTAAGTTGCAAGTAAAACTAAAAATAAAAATAATAAAAAGTATCTTTCGAATCTTAATGGGGACCTGTGGTCATTAGGCCTACATTATCAAATACTTAAAGCGCTCCAAACCGGGTTGCCAGGTAGTAAATATTTAGGTAAAAATAGATCCAATATGATTGCAGGTGCAAGTGAGGGGCGGTATATAAAGCAGGTAAAATAAAAATAGGTTTATCGTAATACCTGGCACTATGCACAAAACCTTAATAGTGTCAATTGTTGCCCCATTGAAAAAGCAGAAAGGCAGGATCTTATACTCGTATCTTGCGATTTACTATACACATATACTTGAGGTATTATCCTGCCAATTCGTAAAAAAGGAGACGTAAAAAAATGCCAAAACTATAGAGGCATAACATTAATTAGACTACCAACCAAAGAACTCGCTAAAATTATAGAAGCAAGAATAAAAGACCAGTTAGAAAACTCTCTAGAAGAAACCCAATATGGCTTTAGAAAAGACAGGAGTACACAGGACCCCATATTTATATTAAGACAGAGTATAGAGAAGTGCATAAGTAAAAATAAAGAATTACATATAGCTTTCATCGACTTAGAAAAAGGCATTCGATAGAGTAAGACGAGAGGATGTATGGAAGAGCCTACAAAGATGTGGAATAGACAGAGAAATAACAGAAGTGATAAAAAATATGTACGACACAACAAAAAATAGGGTAAAAACAAATAATGAAGAATCAAGAGATTTCGAATAACAAGCGGCTTAAAAAAAGAATGTGTGCTGAGCCCTTTATTATTCGCAACATTGCTAAACGAGGCAGTGAAAAGAGCCAAGCAGAAAATGAGACCGATGATGCTGGGATTCTGGACAATGAAAAAAATCGAAATATCAGAACTACTTTTTGCGGACGATATGGTGATAATAGCAGACACAGAAGAAAATTACAGCACAACCTAAACAATCTAAATGAGGAATTGAATAATATAAATATGAGAATAAATATACAAAAGACGATATCGATGTTAATAGGACAAGAGAATAAAAAACACGACATCAGAGTAAATGGACTGAGTATAGAATAAATTGAAGAAATCAAATACCTAGGATCAATAATAGAAGAAAACGGAAAACTGGAAAAAGAAATAAAAGATAAAATAGCAAAAGTAGGGAGAATATACAATGATTTAAGAAATTCCTTGAGAAAAGAGAAATAACAGCAGATATAAAGATTGAGGTAGTTAAACAAAATAGTAAACCCCACATTAACATATGGTAGTGAAACATGGACCCTCACAAGTAAGGACAAGAGTAGAATAAACGCACGAAATGAGATTCCCGAGGAAAATAGATGGAAAATCAAGAAGGGACAAAGTCAGGAACGAAGTATTCAGAAACAAATTCAAAATAAAACCAATAGTGACAAAAATTCAGGACAGACAACTGGGATGGCTGGGACATATACACAGGATGACGGAAGAAACTATAACAAAAAAAACATATGAGGCGCGAGTCCTGGGAGCAAATAGAAGAGGAAGACCTAGGAAAACATGGCAAGAGAAAGCAAGGAAGACTGCCCAGGAGAGAAATATTCAGTAGAGTGAAATTAAGAACCTGACACAGAATAGGAACGAGTGGAAGAGGCTGATCAACTCAACTTCACAGCCTTACATCTCACGGTAGAAGAAGGAATAAGTAAGTAAGATAATACTTGAAGTAGGGATGAAACCTACAATTTTTTAGAAATATTGTTTCAGAAGAACGGGGTAAAATTGATGAGTGTCGATAGTTTTGTGTGGTTTTAATAATATTACGGGAATTTTTCCTGTTTTTTTTTGTTGATAAATAAATTTTATTTAAAATTAGATATAGCAGTAACATATAAAAGGTTAACGTAGTTAGGGAGGGGATTAGATGGATAGCTTCGTATATAACTCCTCCCTTATATGTTCTTTTAAGGGTTTTTGAAATTGAACAATCTGAAAATCAAGATCTTTTTCATTACTTTGAATTTTAAGCGGAAAAGAAAATGAAAGGGGTAGGCGTCGTTAAATATTGTATAATTTTAGTAGAATTATGAGAATCTTTCTAGGTTTTTGATTTAATAACAGATAAATTTTAAGCATAATTATTTGTAGTAAAATATATAAGAAGGAGTGGGAGGGTTTATATTCAGCGTGCTATAGATCTTTTCAGGATTGTTAGAGAACATTATATTGTTTTCAATTTATGGATGGATGGACGTTTGATTTCGATCCGATAACCCATCTGACTGCGCCAGGGAGGTACAAGCTTACATCCCTTTTTCGAAGAAATGCTCCTCCAACGGCAAGCCTTGGTTTGGCCGAGAATGCAAAGAAGCTGTTGCTTCTAAACATATTGCCTACCGACAATGGCGTGAAAATCCTAACACCATAAATCGTAACACCTTTGTTCGAGGCCCACAATCAACGAATTAGAAACAAACTTCTCGCTTGTCTCAACAATTCCAGGTCCTTTTGGTCAGTCGCTAAGGCAGTTAGTCAAAATTTTACCAAATCCACCATACCACAACTCACACGGCCAGATAATTCCATTGCAATCACACCTGTTGAGAGAGCGAACTTGTTGGCTGAACTCTTTGCTTCACATTTTACTGTCGATTTCCAAGGAAAAACACCACCTACTATACCCATATTGCAGTCAAGGATGCCCGAGGTTGTCTTCAGATAGCGCATAATAAAGCGTATTTTAATGAAGCTAGACACCAAGAAGGCTTCTGGCGCTGACGGATACCTGCCATAGTTCTCAAAAACTGTGCAAGGGAACTAACACCAGTTTCCTGTAGACTTTTTAACCTATCCTACAGAAAGGGAATATTTCCGTCCTGCTGGAAATGTGCCACGGTTCAGCCGATACCTAAAAAAGGCAAGAAGACCTTGCCAAATAACTACCGACCAGTCGCACTGCTTTCAATAATATCGAAAGTCATGGAAAAGGTTATCAATGAGCATCTTCTAAAATATCTTGAACGATTCAATATTATTAGCGATCACCAATATGGTTTTCGTAAACATAGATCAACAGGAGATCTTCTGACTTATGTAAAACATGTTTGGAACAACGCAGTTGAACACCTTGGAGAATCTCGAGCGGTTGCTCTTCACATATCCAAGGCATTCGACCGTGTTTGGCACGATGGACTGTTGGCTAAGTTACGCTCTTATGGTATGTCTGAAAGGTTCTGTTTGTGGCTCTCATGTTTCCTCAGAGAGCGTTCCTTACGAGTGGCGGTCGACGGATTTCTTTCTAACACCTCCACTATCAACGCCGGTGTGCCCCAGGGCTCCATACTGTCTCCTACTCTCTTTCTCATTTACATTAACGATCTGCTGGAAAAGACCGGGAATCCAATCTACACCTTTGCAGATGACAGTACGCTTGTCTCTTCATTCGCCTTGAACGCTCGGACATCGATTGCTCTGGCGAATATCCGCAGATAGCAGGAGGTCGTTCAACTTAACAAAGACCTGGAAGAAATTCTATTTTGGGGTGACAGTAACCAAGTGGAATTTAAAGCTATAAAAACCCAGGCGGCAGTTTTTTCTAAAAAAGTTAACGTTGCTGAAGCCGGCATAGTTATGTCGGGGCACTTCATTCCCCTGGCATCGTCGCTCAATTTGTTGGGCGTTGGTTTGGGAGCAAATATGTCCTGGCATGAAAATGTTGCAGGCATAACAAGGAGAGCTTCTCAAAAGTTGGGAATATTATTTCGAACCAGAAAGCTTTACACCCCACAACAACTGTTAATTCTTTACAAAGCTCAAATTCGACCAACTATGGAATACTGCTCCCACGTTTGGGGCTCCGCTCCCAAACATACACTGCATTTGTTGGATTCTGTTCAGAGAAGAGCGGTCCGTCTGACTGGAGATCCGGAATTGACCGGCGGCCTTGATTCGCTGGAACATCGAAGAACGGTTGGCGACTTGAGTTTGTTCTACAAGTATTTTCATGGAAAGTGTTCGAGGGATGTAGCCCGCTTAATTCCTCCCAAAGCGGTGCATGTTAGAAATACACGTCGCGCTGGTGCTTCACATCCGTATGAGATTCAGCTTGTTACTCCGCGTACAGTGCTTTTCAAGCAGTCTTTTATACGGAGAACGTCATCCCTTTGGAATAATTTGCCCAGCGCTGTGTTTCCCACCCCACCGAGTACAATTTACAGCGATTCAAGAACAACATGAATCGCTTTTTCCGTCACACGTGCCGCTCTTGGAGCTCTTTAGGGACTTCCCTGTAGCACGTGTGCTAGACCCATAAAAAAAAAAACACAAGAGAGGGATCAATAATTATTATATTGTAGGGTTTCAATAGTCTTATGAGAAATTATACTAGTTTTTGGTTGCAATAATGGACACTTTTGAAGCATATGTAAATATATAGCACAAAATAGTAAAATATTTGAGGGGTTGTTCTGTTCTTTCAATTGAAAAATCTGAAAATCAAATTATTTTTCATTACTTTCAATTTTAACAAAAGAAGGAAGTGAAAGGAGTGGACATCGTTAAATGTCGCATAACTTCAATACAATTATGAGAATCTTTCCAGATTTTTAAAAGTATTTGTAGTAAAATATATAGGTTAAGAAAACTTTCTATTTAGAGTGAAGTAGGATTGTTAGAATGAAGGTATCTAAACATTATATTATTTTCAATTTACGCATGGGAAGAGGTTTAAAGGGGTGGGATCATTAAACATTGTATAATTTCAAATAGTATTATGAGAAATTGTTCTAGTTTTTAGTTGGGATATTGCACAAATTTGAAGTATACGTAAATATATAGTATAAAATAGTGAAACATTTAAGGGAATGTTTTGTTCTTGAGTATTAGAATAGAAAAATCTGAATATTAAGTTATTTTTCATTACTTTCAATTTTAACAGGAAAACGAATTGAAAGAGGTGGACATCGTTAAATATTCTATAATTTCAATAGAATTATGAAAATCTTTCCAGGTTTTTGGATTAAAGATGAACAAATTTTAAACATAATTCTTTGTAGTAAAATATATAGTGAGTTAGAGGATTGTTAGAATGAAGATATCTAAACATTATATTATTTTCAGTTTACACAGGGGAACAGGGTTAAATATGTGGGATTATTAAATATTGTATAGTTTCAATAGTATTATGAAAAATTGGTCTCGGCAAAATTAAAATTTGGCATAATGAAATCGACCGCAATTTTTTGAACTTTCAGATTTGACTTGTGTGTTGACATTTGATTAATTATTATTGCACCTGGCAGAAATCAGATAATAGGCTCTTTTTCTGACATGGAAATTCTTTATCGATTTTAACTCGGAATTGGTGGATCTAATCGTGTTAAACTAAGAGCACCTTTTTTTCGCCAAAGATCTCAAGCTCCCCTAATCCGACGCGAAAATGCAATAAAAGTCTATTTTTACCATGTCCTCCCCTACTTTTGATGCACCGGTTAAATTATCGACGATTATAAGGTAAAATTCCGATTTAGCACATAAATTTTACATTAGAACCTAAATTTCATGTTGTTATCTTTAACGGTTTTTGAATATTCAATGAAAACCCATCTTCAGGATCCCCATTTGGGTGGCTGTAGCTCGCTAACGGGGGGTGATAGGAAACATTTTTATAGGAACTTCTGACCTTATTTTGATTCAATCTACTAGATCCTTCATTTTTGACCATACCTTTTGGAACACCCTATATACAGTCATGTAAGACCAAGAATTTGCCATGACATTTGCTTCGCTGGGTACACCTTTTTACTACAAAGCTTCGGTTTGATGTATGGCCACACGTTCTCAATTGGGCTTGCATCAGGCGACTGAGGTAGCCAATCTAGTGTGACGATAACGGATTTCCCGACTACACGTTTTACTCCAATGTTTGGGATCGTTATCTCCTGAAGAATCCGCTCTATATTTTTAACGACAAACCACCGTTTGGCAGTCGATACTAATGCCTTCTTGTAAATTTGCAGTGTTTTTTCAGCGTTCAAATTGTAGATAAAAATGAGCAGTCTCCCCAAACCTTGTTCCGAAAGACATCCCCAAATATAGATCTCCTCAGGGCGTTTCACGGTGCGCTCAACCAATCGGTTAGTGGAAATTGACCAGGTTCATGGGGTGATAAGATAACCTCAAAATGAAGCTTCATCAGAAAAAATTACATTGCTCCAGTCTCGATCTATGTTTTCCTCTGCCCACGCGGGTAGTTTCTCTGAATATTCTGCACAGCAATGCTTTCTTGATGGTACTCCAACAGTTCAAATCATTAGCCCGGAGATAAGTGAGAATCGTTTCATACGATATACCAACCTTTCAGCTTTAGTTTTTGCGCTCCTTTTTTACGTCCTTGTCCGACACTTTGCCTCTCGAACCAGGTTCTGGTCAATTAATAACATTTTTTAACTGAGAGTATCATTTCACCTACTTGCTACCGACTGCCCTCGACGTGCTCATCATTAGCAGCCGCTGTAGGAGTCGTTTTTAGACCTTTTGGATGATTACATAGTAACACAGCCTCGAAGCACAAAGCTTATGTAACACTCATATGTTGGGGATGGTGGTGAATCATTCTCCTCTGCTGAGGTCTCCCTGGAGGAAGTATTTGACCGTATATCCAAACTTGACCAGGTCCTGATGGTATGTCTCCCAGATCTTTAGTTAACTGTTCCTATGCTTTAGCCAAACCGCAATATATGATTTTTAAATTGTCCCTGGGGAGCGGTGTTTTTTCCTGACCAGTGGAAATATAGTTTTATTACTCCAGTATTCAAATCCGGCGACCAGTCAGACGCTAAAAGTTATAGACCTATTTCTATTCTAAGTTATATCCCAAAATTGTTCGAAAAAAATTGTGATAAACTAAAACACTTCATAAAACCTCTTTTAATTCAGGAACAGCACGATTTCTTTGGGGGCCGATCGACAACTACAAACTTGATCTTGTTGGTTCAAAGTACTATTGATGCAATGGAAGCAGGTGGTCAGGTTGACGTGGTTTATACGGATTTCATCAAGGCCTTCGACACTGTCAACCACGATATCTTGATAAGGAAATCAAGAAGTTATGGCTTTTGCAGATCACTACTGAATTGGTTAACATATTACCTTAGATATAGGAAACAGTTTGTGTCGAGTGAAGTATCTGTTACATCGGTTGTACCACCTGGGCCCGTTGCTGTTTAATGTATTTACTAATGACCTCTGTGAGGTGATTCTCTTTTCAGGGCCCTTGTTTTTTGCAGATGATTTGAAATTGTTTATGGTAATTCATTCTGTTGATGATGCTGTGAGACTACAGGGAAACTTAGATAGGGTGAGTGAGTGGTGCAGAAGAAACAAAATGAATCCTAATATTAAAAATGCAAGTTAAGGTCGTTCTTTCGGGAAAAAACTCCGCTTTTATATGAGTACAGTATCAATAATTGTCTTCTGGAAAAAGTCTCTTCATTTTGTGAGTTAGGTATTTATTTGGCCACTAAGCTCGATTTTCTTATTCACTATGACTTTATTGCTAACAAATGTTCAAAACTCCTTGGCTTCCTCTGTAGGAACACTAGGGATTTCCAGACTGTAGATAGCATGAATACTTTGTATAAGGCCTTGGTAAGATCTTCTGTAGAGTATCTGTCATGTGTATGGTCGCCTCGATCTGCTATACATATTGAGATTATTGAAAGGGTTCAGAAGAAGTATGCTAGATATGTTTCTTACAAATTTAAATGGAACATCACTGCCTATGGGGACCTGCTGCGAAGACTCAAGCTGCAATCGCTTTCAAAACATAGGAAAGTTGCTGATATCTGTTTCTTATTTTGTAAATGGTCATATAGACTGCTCCATTCTTCTGAGTTTGATATATTTTCGTGTTCCACCAAGATCAACAAGGAACCACTCACTCTTCGCCCCGAAGTACCATAGATGTAACTATGGCCTATTTTCGCCGATCACTAGAACCACTGATGGCGCTGGTGAAACAGAACAGAGATTTTTTTAATCTCTCTTTAAAACTTTTGAAAAAAGAATTGTTGACAGTCCACAGAGTTATGTGCGGACATTTGCTGGTGTTGTTGTATTGCGATAATTGTTGTATTATTATAATTTCTGTAAAAACTATGTATAAAATGAGTCTGCCCGTAAATAAATAAATAAATAAATATTCCATAATGTGTTATTTAACCATAAATAAGGTTAGAAATGAATCTCTTTCCCCCAAGCATTGTTTAGTGTAGTGTTTCAGCTTGTTAGAACTATTTACCACCCAAACGTGAAGTTTGTCGCTAGGAAAAATTTGGATAATAAATAAAACAAAGGAAACAAAACGTTTATATTTTATTTAAACTTTTACAACTGCTTTTCCTGTATTTCCACCACTGAGCATATCCGTAAAAGCATCAACTATATTTTCGAAACCAACTGTAATTGTTTCTTTATACTGCAATTTCCCTTCTTTAATCCACTTTAAATTTTGGTTTATACCTTCTAACGATCTATCTATCCATCTTAAAAACATAAATCCTTCTACTTTCAGCTGTTTGCCAACTATAGCACTTTGGACAATGGTTGCTAAAATTATAAAAAATAGTTATCCAGCCAATAAATAATTAATTATTATTTTATTAGCTTGCCTTAGCTGAACTCAGACAACCTCAAACAAAAAGGCTATGGGTGTCAAATCACATGATCTGGTTGACCAACTGACATCAGAGACCGGATTATATGCAATATAAAAATCTTGAAATATGCATGCAAATATGCATGAAAAATGATTAAAGTATGCATGAAAAGGGTCAAAATATGCAATATTAAATAATAATAAAAGTAGTAATTTTTAGTTTTTTATTTCAAAATCAGCATAAAATAAACAAGTTATCGACGATGTTTAAATTTAATCAACAATTATTTAAAAATTTTTAAAATTATTTAACATTTGTATTCTTGTACACGTAAACAATAAGGTATTGTTCCAAATGTTGGGTAGTAAGATTGTGTCTTCGATCCCTTAAAATATTTTTATAAGTGGAAAAAGACCGTTCCACATCCACTGAGGAACTGGGCAGTATTTGAATTTGGGTGCTATGCTAGCACTTATTGTTTCTGGTAAAAGTTCACCCGTCCCATTAATAAAACTATCAATTTGACACAAAGGTTCAAAGCCTGGGTTATTGCACAAAATGTTTTCAAACTTTTCTTAACTCTACACGGGAATACATCTGGCAATGTGGAGTTTATTTGACGGATTTTATTCATTAACTGAACTGATTCGGTCAACGCCAAACCTCGAGTTTCAAGCTTTTTAATACCCGCAGGTATGTGGGAAAAGTGTCCATGTCCATGGACTCCGTGAGCAAAGCACGTCACATGAATTAAATTTAGGTAAAATACTTGGAGGACTTTGGCTGCCTTGATCATATAGGGAGCAGCATCTGAGAGAAATATAAACACTCTTTCATCTGCAGAAGATTCAGGAAACATTTTTTTAATACCCTCATTCACAAATCTGGCGATCGTAGAATGATTTGTCTTGTCAAGTTCTTTGCAATGCACCCACAATTAAATCCGCAATATAGCGACCACAACTGTCGGTAGTTTCATCAGCTGGAATCCAAATAATGTCATTCTTAAGTTCATTACGTATTTCTTCCAGAACATGTTGGTAAATTGTTGGTACGTAATTTTTGCGCAGTGTTAATTCGTCTGGTATCTTTTGATTCAAGCAATATTTTCGCAAAAAATCTTTGAATGTAGGAGTTGTAAGTTGGTGGAGAGGAATATTACTTGCAAGCAATGCTTCACATAAATCCATGCTAAAGTGGTTTTTTTGTTTGCCTATAGAAGTGGAATCACTGCTACTTGCTGCTGTTATAAGTTGTTGTGGGCCTTTTTTTTGCAATCCTGCGATATAAAGACTTGTCTTGACATGATGATCAATTTGAAACTTTTTCGTGCACGAAAAATTTTTCTCGCAAACTCGACAATATAAAACATTTCCGTCGTATGTAAATGTTCTAGGATAATCAGCTACCCACGAAGAGACACTTTTTTTTGCGGGTGGCATGGTACACGTTAAACTTTAACACAACACGTTAAAAATTGCAAAAAGACTACACTGATGCAAGCGCTTCAACAATAATGTTAAAACTTAATATCCCGACCAAGAAACAAAGGAATAAAATACCGTCGTAATTTTGGGTTTCCTCTTGGCACTATAACCTAATCGATGTTTAGACTATTGCAGGTAATGTCCCGGCGATAAGATCGGTTCCAGACGGCGACATTAACAATACCTTGAGTAATTCAATTGCCTAGTAATACCGAGAAATATTGTAAATATAGGGAAAATATGCATCATTACTAGATTTTGGGTAAAATATGCAATAATCGGTGAGAATAGTCTAAATATGCAAATGCATATGAAAATATGACACACTATTTCTCGAAATTACAAGTCGACCAAAAATAGAAACCAATAAAGCAATATTATAGGGGGGGGGGGGGGGAGTTATTGTCTGTGCTGTTGCACCACCATTCTGTTGAAAATAAACTTAAAATAGCAAATCCATAAATTGCACGAAAGAAAAATTCATTTAACATCCTGGAGTCACGTGCGGCATCGATTGTAACAGCACTGTCAACGTCACCAATTATTCCTCAATACCAAAATGCACATCAAAGATTTAATTTTTTTCTATATAGTAAATATTTTTCTTGGCGTAATGTGCCCATCCAATATGACATTTGCTACATCTCTAAAAATTATTTTTCAAAAAAACAATGAATCATTTGAAATTTATTCAAGCATTCAACCAGCAAAATTTCTGCGTTGAAAATGAAATTTTTTTTTTCAATTCTTGTATCAATTATATTTTGTAAGCATCTTTATTCAAAATTTGCCACATACCGTCATAAGAAATGCCTAATTGTTGAGAACAACAGAATGGCAATGGTTTATTAGCAACAGTTTCACGAACAACAGCAAGATTTTTCCGATATTCTTGTTGTTTTTGAATCAATTTTATCTGAATCAACTGGAAAATCCAATTCAGTCATATGATATAGTTACACGTGAATAAAAATTGGATTATTCTTTACCAACGGATATAAATGTTTATATTCATACACAAGTACCAACATATTTTGAATTTTACATATACAGACAAGACGTTAAATTTTTGTGATGTATCTGATTTTGAAACTAAAAAAGCAATACTTTTAAAAAAAAAATAGGTTCGTCATATCTTGTCAACATTAAAGAAAATTCCTACCGTGGCTATACCACGCCGGCCTAGTAGAGGCAAGTATGTCTATATGCCTCCCCCTCCAGCGGCAAAGTAAAATAAATAACTAACATAAGCCTCACTCTGTGGAAATAATTCTACTCCAGTCTAGAGCAACTGGAGATTTATTTATTTTTTATTTGTACCTTTAGGGCGAACTGTATGGTTATATCCAGAAATAGCTCCACATACAGAAACACGTCCAAACGTTTTCATTTGATGCATTACAATACTGCTAATTTCGCCACCCACCTAAAACAAAATAATATATAAAAATTAAAGAGAAAATTAAGAGCATGTAGAAATCAGAGACGTAGCCAAGATCAAGGGGGAATATGGATGCAAGGGGCATTTTTTTAAGGAAAAAAAGAAAACACTAGAGAAGGAGCTAGTTATAGAGAGGGGCATCAGATGACAATCGATTAGTGAAACCCATGGTTGAAAAAAAAAGATCGTCTTGCAGTGAAACTGTAGTACCTTACATCCCACTCAATATAGTAAATTAACAAACGACGACTGAAGGGTTGGGGATTTTTCATAAAAGAAAACGCCTAGCTACATTGAAACTGCAAACTTACATCCATTTTAAATATCCATGACATCTACAGTGAAACTCTAAAAACTTACACCTTATTTAAAAAACGATAAATGGGAAAAAGATAAAATTTCACAATTAAGAACTTTAAAAACACTCAATTTAAAAATCAAGGGCCTTCGACACCGAATATATAACTATGTATTCTGTGCTCGCGGGTAAACATTTTCACAAAAGGGAACTACCAATAAGGAAAAGTTCAGTTTCTAGGGAAAATACTTTCTACATCCATGGGGTCAGGGGCATATGCACATCTCCCCACCTGGTTACGTCTCAGGTAGCAATAATATAGAATACAGCGAATTTCTTGTAGCAAGAATTTGCCGTATTTTTTGTTTGTGATTATTATAAACAGTTTCCAAAATACAAGCAAATATTAGATGCTCAAATTAATTCTAGCGAGTATAAACTCAATTTTCACACCCCGTGAAGAATATTCCAGAATTTTTTCAAAATTTTTTGATCAGTACTTTTCGAGATAAGGTGGGGGGACAGCGATTTTTCGGGATTTTTTAAAAATAATACAGAGAAAAGTGTGCGCAAATATTACATTATATATATATATTATTTTTTACTCGTGTTTTCACAAGCTTTCATTTGACACCGCACTCGATGACTTAGTAAAAAATTTTTTTTTTCACTTCCGACCAACCCCTTAAGTCAAAATTTAACTCTCAAAACTACACGGCTCTGAGTAGGCCATCAATTCCTATATTATTAACAAATTTCAACTTTCTATGACAAATAGCTTCGGAGAAAATCGGGTGTGACAGACAGACAGACACCGAAGTCATCTTATCCGTACGGAACACTAAAAATGATAGTTGTTTTGGTACGATGAATTAACCATTCAACAGACGAACTGAGAATCAACCAAATAATCTTGTCGCGATCGGAATAGAACCAAGAAACCAAATTTGGAGAATACGTTGCATGAGAGGCAATTTTCAAGCCAAAATCTAAAATGTTTTTTTTGAAGGACTCACAGGTAGTCCCCTCGAATACCCTCTAACTTCTGTAGACTATAGGAAATAGGTTGGTGGATCACTCTGAGTATAATTGCAATAGGTGAAAATACGATACTAATATTATTCATTAGGTTATGTACATTTAGTTTTATACCTAACACTTACATTATCAAAATAACAGTCCACACCATCTGGTGCAGCATTCTTCAACTCTTGTGCAATATCCTGCATAGTTTATAAAATGATCGAAACCCAATTCTTTCGTTAACCATTCACCTTTTTCGTCAGAACCAGTAATACCAATTACTTTTAAACCTAGAATATAATAGAAAAATATCCTTTTAATATTTTACAATACAAAAAAGCACCTTATTACTTTCTTATTCTTACAGGAGGGACAGGGATGTTTAAAATTTATCGACAATTGATTTTCATCAATATTAAAATATCTGAACACCCGTTAATGTGAAATTGTTCTTAACCACGATCTGTGAACTATTGAACGCCTACTTTAAAAGGTGGAGATTACAACCTAATCCATAGAAACCAGAGAGTTGCTGTTACCATCTTAATAACGGGGCAGCAAATACTCCTACGTAAGCCTCCTCCAACTCGACATGTCAAGTTCGAGAGATTTTAGCATTAAAACTACACGTTTGCCAGACGTGTTGGCGAGTTTCATGTGTTGGCAAGTTTATGAATCACAACACACAACAGCCGCCCGAAATATTTAGGAATGACTTTACGCAGCACTCTTACATTTAATAGACATCTCTCGAATCTGGCATAGAAAGTGAGCCAACTTGAGCCAGAAAGTTGCAGGCACTTCTTAGGATCCTCAAACTTTAAGGACTGCGGCTATAGCTTTAGTTTGTGCTCCAGCTGAATATTGTGCACCAGTTTGGTTAAGCAGCACCTATTCTAGAAGAATCGATGTCCAGCTGAACTCCGCGATGAGGACCATCTTCGGAACTCTTCGATCGACACCAGTCCTTTCCAACATACCCCCTCTCCACACACCTAAGACGAGAAGAGAGTGGGAAAAAATATTCGTCTCGTCAGTTCTTACCGATCCACGTAAATATTAAGAACCCAGCCCCAAGAAGACGCCGATCTCGTAAACCTCCTAGCGATACGGCCCAGAGTCTTGTGGTTGAAAACTTTTACCTAAAGACTAGATGGAGAACAGAATGGAGCAGCAAGCCATCTTTGTACTCCCATTTAGTCGGTGACTCCTCTATTACAATTTCCGGTTTCCAACTTCCACGATAAGAGTGGTCTTCTTTAAATCGAATCCGAACCGGCCAAAGTAGGTTCGTTTATCTTATGCATCGATGGGATTTTAAAAATTCTCCGCGTTGTATATGTGGTGCGGCTAAGTAAATAACGCATCATATTATCAGTGAATACAGCGAACTGGCCTTTGAAGGAGACCTTACTCAGCTGCGTGAGGTGATATCCACTGCCCTTGAATGGCTACGACAATTAAGCATGGATTTTCCCCCTACTCCCTCTACTATGTATGCGCTAAGCGCTGAATAATGGAAATAGTGCCTGCGGCACTCATACTCCGTTTTATGGTTTTTTGGAAATTTTTCGAAGAAAATTAGAGGAATTTTAGTAAAGAGAAATTTTGAAACCAGTTAAGACTTTTTTATTTGAAGGCATGTGTTTGTGTGTGTGTGTGTTTATTGCGGTTGTATTATTACAGGGGCGTTTACGTTCCTGTGTCGTGTGATGTTAAAGTCGAGATTGGGATTTATAGGGAAGTTGTTCTGGAAGATGAGATTAGGCATGTCTGGAAGTTTGGCGTAAAGAGTACGATGTCGTTTGTCTATACGTTCGATTTTTAAGTTCTTGTGTTTGTCTGTTCCCCTTATGTACCAAGGGGCGTTTGTTATGCGTCTAAGTATTTTGTTCTGACATGTCTGTAGTCGTTTTTTGTTTGTCATTGCTATATGGCACCAGGCGTTGCTGCCATACAACATGGCTGGTCTGATTGTTTGTTTGTAAAGTAGCGTTTCGTTTTTCAGGTTTAGTTTGCCTTTTCTGTTTAGTAAAGGGTATAGTTTATTGTAGTGTCTGTTTGTTTTGTGAATTTTGTCTGTGATATGTTGTTTCCAGCACAGTTTTTTGTCGAAAGTGATCCCTAAATATTTTAGGGTGTCGCCACAAACTATTTGACGATCATATAGCGTGACTGGATCTGGTTGTCTGCGTTTGTCTGTGAAGAGTATCGCTTGGGTTTTTTCTGGATTAGCTTTGATTTTCCAAAGCGTCATCCAGTTTTGTATTTCGTCCGTTTGTCGTTGTAGATGTATTTTTAGTCGTCTTAGGTTTCTGTCAGTGGCATATATTGCAGTGTCGTCTGCATATATTGAAAGGGATGTGTGAGGGATTTTTGGGATGTCAGCTGTGAAAATATTATATAGAATTGGTGCTAGGGGAGAGCCTTGGGGCACACCTGCTTCGATATTTCTTATTTGGGAAAGGGACTGATAGGCTTTTGCGAAAAATTTTCGGTTTCTAAGATAAGAACTGATGAATTTTATGAAATTAAGATTTATTTGAAAGGTATTGTGCATTTTGTAGATGAGCTCAAGGTGCCATACCTTGTCGAAAGCTTTTTGCACGTCTAAAGCGATCAGTCCCGTAGAGCTTCTTCGGTGTAGACCTGCCGAGATGCAGTCGACTAGTCTGACAAGTTGGTGTTCGGTAGAGTGGCTAGCTCTGAACCCGAACTGCTCGTCAGGGATGATGTTTTGTTCCTGAAGGATGTCTTGTAGCTCAGATAGGAAGATTTTCTCGGCTATCTTGGCGACGGAAGATAAAAGGCTGATTGGTCTCCAGTTTTGGGGAAAAGTGAGATTTTGGTCTTTTTTGGGAATGAGGGTAACGACTGCTGTTTTCCAGGGCTTTGGGAAAGTATTAAGATGGCAACTGGCGTTTATGATGTCCGTAAGTGAGTTTATTATGTTATCTGGGAATTCTTTAAGGGTTTTGTTTTTTATTTGGTCGAGGCCTGGAGCTTTTTTATTATTGGACATTTTGATTTGATTTTTTATCTCAACTGAAGTAGTGGGGGGATGGGGGGCGGATTTTCTGGAATATGTCTGAGAATACGTCTAGCGTCTCTTTCGATTTGCTCTTCACGGTCTATGTCGTCGTCTGGGTCGTTGTGTAGTTGGAATTGTTCCTCCAGCGAGTCTGCGAAAGCTTCGCTTTCTCTTCGCTGGAGTAAGCCGTTCCGTTTCGTCCGTGTAGTGGAGGAATGGAGGTTTCCCGCCCGCCACTGAGGACAGTCTCTGTAAAAGAATAGGTTGTTTAAGTCGTTGTCCGTAAGTTCTATTTGTATGCGTTTGTAGATTGTCTTTATAATTAGCGGTCCGTCCTCCATGTCAATCTGGATTGCGGTGCTCTCCAGACTGTCATGGATTGGTACCGCCAATTCGTGGTGTTGTAGTCTGTTTTTGACGAGGATGGCTGTGCCGCCCCCGCCCAGTTTGTCGTTTCTGTATATTGTATAGTTCTTGACGTTGTAGCGCATTCCAGGCCTAAGGAAGGTCTCTTGTAGCAGAGCTACGTCGATACCCTCCTCGAGCAAGTAATCCGCTAGTTCGTCTTTTTTGTTAGTTAGTGAGTCAGCGTTCCATGTTATTACGTGTAGCGTTCGTGGTTTAATTTGTCTAAGGGTGTGTGGCATTGCTAAAGAAGGCTTTTAGGATAGGGTTTGTTTGAATTTTGTTTGTGATGAGTTTTTGGTCGATTTCTTCGTCCGTCATTGTTAGTAGTTCTAATAATTGTTGTTGTTTTGTTGGTGGTGGTGTCGGTGTTTTTGTTGGTTGTGGTTTGGGTGGAGGTGTAGGGGTAGGTGTGGTTTGTGTCATGTTGGCATAGGATGTTCCTGGCACCAGTGTGTTGTGAGGTGAATGTTTTTGGCGCGTTTATATTTTTTGGTTTTTTTGGGCATTTGCTGTAACTGGAAGGGTGAGGGCCCTGACAGTTGCAGCAAATTGGAGCAGCGGTTTTTATTGCTTCGCAATTTTTGTAATAATGCGCACCTGCGCACCTATAGCATACTGGTGCCGCGAAACACTTAATTTCAGTATGTCCGTATTTTTGGCATTTTTTACATTGTTTTATGAAGTTAGGGTTTGTCGGTTGTTGCATTTCAATGGTCACTGGCAAATCCAGTATTTCTTCAATGTTGAATATATTTTCCTGCGATTTTGGCAGGAGAACTTTAATAATTGGGCAGGATTTTCGTGCTCTGCCCAATTTTAGACGGTATATTTCGGTGGGGGTGAAGCCCTGATCGATTAAGTCTTGTTTCACTGCATTTATGTTAATTGGCATATTTATACCGCGGATAAATATATTCAACATTTTTTCCTCCGGTAGGAGGAAAGTATGGTACTGGATTTTGCCGTTTGTTAGGTATGTTGTAATTTGTCTGTGGTTTTCTGTCGTCTTTGGTGTTAGTTGTATACCCATGGCTACCTGCTTGGGTTTGAAAGCAAGCTGGCACCCTAGTTGTTTTAATTAAGTCTTTTGTAATTTGGGGCCATTTGTCGGCGTCCCTGATTGTTATTGGTACTGTATTTGTAATGTTTTGTTTGGCGTTTTCGCCTGTGTCCATGGCGTCGTCGTCATTGTTTTGGTTTGTTTTGTTTGTTTGTTGGTTTGTTGTTTTTGGGATGTTTAGTGGTGTGATGTTTCGTCAAGATAAATTATTGGCCAATTCTCTGATTGATACTTTTTAATTTCATATAAATAAGTATGTCGCAAAATTCGTAATCCTTGTGAGTCTATCACTCCCTGCCTTTTGTTGATTTTTCGGAACGTGAATCCCATTCTTAAGAGAATTCTATGAAGGGTTGATCGGCCACAATGTATATTGGTCCCGTCCTGCACCAGTCTTAATTTTATTTTGTCTAGTGTCGGCACCAAGTGCTCTTCATACATAGAATAGATTTTTCTCCTGATGACGCCTTTTTCACAATCGTCTACATTTGAAAATCTTTCCGTTTCTTCCTGTTCCTGAGTGATGGTTTTCCTACAATACCCTTAATCATACAAATTGGGGTTTTTGTTAATTTACTGGTTTCTTGCAAAGCACTTTGTTTATTCAAATTTCTTTTTACCAAACTGTCTTAAACATTTTTCACTATTTGCTTAGCGTCAAGTGATAAATGTTTTCTCTTGCGATAGCCACTATTGCAGTTTTCCCACGGGCGCCACATAGTTAAAATAGAACCGTGACGTTGTAAATTGTAAGTAAAATTAAAAATAATAAAAAGTATCTTTCGAATCTTAATGAGGACCTGTGGTCATTAGGCCTACATTATCAAATACTTAAAGGGCTCCAAACCGGGTTGCCAGGTAGTAAATATATAGGTAGAAATAGATCCAATATGATTGCAGGCGCAAGTGAGGGTGGCATACAAAGCGGGTAAAATAAAAATTCATTTATCGTAATACCTGGCAACTATGCACAAAACCTTAATAGGGTCGTTTATTGCCTCATTGAAAAAGCAAAAATGCAGGATCTTGTATCTTGGTATTTACCATACTATAATTCTTAATATTTACCTTTGATCTTTGCTATTTGTCCTACATGGTTACCTACAGCACCCGCTGCACCACTAACTACAACAGTCTCTCCTGGTTTGGGTTGGCATATTTCCAAGAATCCAAAGTATGCACTATTTCTAAATGATAAGACATACAATAAATTAAAATTATTTGTCACAAAATTAACTAAAATAACTTGTGAACTATAACTAACTGTTAGTCAGTTGAACTAAAACTAACTAATCTAAATAAAATAATCTGCAACACATATACGTACTCTGCGAGGGGCAAGGGCCCTTCGCCTAGAACTAAAAAAAATAATAAATCAGTTAAAGCGAACGATGAAGACAATATCCGAGTAGAATTTTTAATTTTATTTTTAAATATGGTACCGAATCTGGAATTACGAGTGAAAGAGTGTCCTTAGGCGTGTATTTAGTTAACTTTCTATTTTGTTCTCTCTCGTAACAGATAGATAAATCCAGTTCAACAACAGACTATGCCCCTGAACTAATAGTTCTATCAGCCACTAAGTAATTTACAATTTAGTTGAACACGAGAGACTACATTAAAATGTTCTCGAAACTAAGAACTGTCACTAGAGATTAGCATACTTTCAGACATTTCTAGCGTTTCTTACTAGTATATAAGCGTAGTTTTGGCGCGTCAATCAGCTAGTGTATTTTCGATGCACTGGAAAAACTGTCTACGAGAAAATCAGCGAACCAGCTGAATTCAGCGCTAAACAAATCTCCCTTCATTGACCCCATAACTACAATAGAAAAATAGTCGGCAGTATTGAAACCAGTGGTTATTGCCCTGCAAGAAAAGAGCATGAACTTGGTCAAGGTAATAGAGCACACTAACACAATTATTGACGTATTAAAAGAATACCCTGAAGACATAGACCGAGTTGTTGTCGAATTATTTCAATAATATTGCATAAAAATCGGAGATAAAAATTTCTGTTTTATGGCATTCTGACAAGCAAACACACCGAAGCATTCCTTCATCAGACTGTATCAATGATTACTAGAGGCATTCACTAATTAAACCATATTTTTATTCGCTTACATTATCGTTAAATATTCAGTTCTCAATAGAACATACTCCATATTTTACCTTGGCAAAACTACACCCTCTATCCATGCTAAAAATGAGTATGAGTGTCTCAAAAAAAAATTGCAAAATCCTTTATAAAATATTCTGAATTGGAAGATATTACCGCGTAGGTGGTCATATGATACCTATAATTTGTCGAAGAAAAAAATTAACCTAGGACAAACTAAAAAATATTGAATTCATTGATGTTTTAAACGAAACGGATGCTTTTTTCCAACCATGAGAAAGACTCGATTTTGAGCACAATCGAAATTTTGTTAAAGAAAATCGAGAGGAGCGCAAGCAGAAAGTTTTAGAAAAAAATTTAGCAACTGCTCCCCTACTTTAATCTGGCATGAGCTGCCTCCCTTCTAGTTTAGATCCTGGATATGCCGTTATTATAACCTATTAATCGTATATTTTTAAGCAGTCTACTATAAAACTCTCGATTATTGGTCAACAACTTTTTAAGAAACTTTCTATTTTCCCAACGATATAAATTTAAAAAAAATATATATTATTTATTATCTAATAAAATTATTAAAATATTTTTTTATATTGGTGGTTTTTTTTAGTTCTAATATTTACATTCATTTTTTTTTAAACAGTAGTTACATGCTTACCCAGGCATACCCAATGCACCAAGGGATAAAGATATTGGTAGATCCCCGAAATCCGGCACAACTGATATTGGAACTAACGATTTTGTATCTTCACCATTACTGATAGTATGGGTTCTCCAACCAAATGAACCAACAACATATGTGCCAACTGGAAATTTACTATTTTTGCTCTCAGTTATCCTAAAACAACAATATATAAGACATACAAATTTCCCATTAAATTTGCGCTTTCCAAGTATTCAGTAAGCACAAATAACAAGCTGAAATACAAGTAAAATTTATGATGTTTTATTTGTACAGTATAAGCCCTACAGAAAAAATTTCTAAATCGCTATCGTGTGCGATATTTGTCAGAAATGTTGACCGGTGTATGGACTTGTAGTATTACCAAATTTTTGTCCCTCTGAAAGTATTACCATATATTAACGAATCACTAATTCTTTAGTCTATGGTACTACTATTAGCCATGGTATAAATATATGACTCTCTTACCGATAAGTTTAAAAAAACTTGCCACACCATATAATTATTATTAATTATATATTTGTTAATAAATTTTAACACCTCAAAAGTATTACTCCAAGAGTTCTATAAAGATAAGTTATTCCTTTGTCAATTTTACTCAATTGTACAATACTTGAATTGATTGAGCCGATACTCGGTGGAAATCCATAACTAGAAGTTTTGCAAGAAGTAAAACACTACTTAAATTTCCACTAAATTTTTCATTTTTAACACCATGACATGTTTCGCTGTACGACAGCTTCTTCAGATGGTTTGTTACAAGATGAGGGTAAAATTACTATAATAAATGGTTGGGTCACAATTTATGGCAGGTAATAAAATAATTTAATTAAAACAGATCTAGTAATGGTGAATTATTTAAGTCTAATTGTTCATTTATTAAGGAATCTGATTTTGTTTATTTCTAAAGATTCTAGGTAATTAAGTTTCAAGCCCTTTATGCAAGTATGTAATATTTCAACGTTTGGGTTGAATTGGTGGTTATTATCAATTAAATAATTTGCGTAATTTGAGTTATTTTTTCTATTGATGTATAATGAAGCATGTTCTTTCATTCTTTTTGAAAAACTTCTTCCTGTTTGACCTATATATGTTTTTGAGCAATTTCCACAATTTAATTTATATACTCCGGATCTATTGTCTCTATCTGTTTTAGTTTTGTTATTTTTTATAAATTTGCCAAGTGTGTTAGACGTTTTAAATGCTGTGTTAATATTTAATTTTCTTAAGAAACTATTTAATTTAGTGCTGCATCTACCAGAGTACGTTATTGACTTTACGTTTTTATAAGGTTCTTTATTACTCGGAAAAACTGTACTAATGGCCTTTTTTCTTGAGAATATTATCTATTATGGATGGTGAATAGTTATTATTTACTGTTAATTGTTTTATAATATTAAGTTCTTTTTGAAAATCGTCTTGGTTTAGAGGAATATTTTTTAGTCTGTGAATCATATTATGGAAAACTGCAAGTTTGTAACTTGGATGACATGAGGTATTATGAACAATTATGTCAGTATGTGACGGTTTATGATAAATAGAAAAAATGTGTTTGTTATTATGTCTTTTTATTGTTAGGTCAAGGAAGTTTAAGCTATTGTTAATCTCAACTTCACTGGTGAATTTTATATATTGGTGTATATTATTCAAAAAATTTTGAAATGTGGCAAATTGTCTATTAATTCCTGTAAAACAACATAAGACATCATCAACATATCTATGCCAGTATACAAATTTTTTAAACAGTGGGCGTTTTGTTATTTGGTTTTCTATGTTATTCATAAATATTTCCGCCAAAAGAGGACTAAGTGGATTGCCCATTATGAGACCGTCTAGGCTGCTGTATAGAGCGTTATTAAATTCAAAATAATTTTGTTCTGGGCAAACCTGTAAGCAATTTAAGATGTCTTGTTT
The DNA here is from genome assembly GCA_019049505.1 of Pachyrhynchus sulphureomaculatus. Lineage (NCBI taxonomy): Eukaryota > Metazoa > Arthropoda > Insecta > Coleoptera > Curculionidae > Pachyrhynchus > Pachyrhynchus sulphureomaculatus. The sequence goes on along the minus strand of CM032449.1, from coordinate 38,203,033 downwards.
TATTATTGGGTTGACATTGAAATTGTGAACCAACTATTTATTACAGTAATTTTATCCTCATTTTGTAACAAACCATCTGAAGAAGCTGTCGTACAGCGAAACTTGTCATGGTGTTAAAAATAAAAAATTTAATAGAAACTTAAGTAGTGTTTTATTTCTTGCAAAACTTCCAATTGTACAATATTTTAGCTCTCAATTGACTAGTTTAAATTTGACACTTTTTTATTGTTTTTTAGAGAACAGGAAACTTTCTTATCTTAAAGAAACCAATTTTTTGTTAGTAATTTCATCACACTATTACCCTTTTAAGCATAACCGTTGCTTATAACGACTTTTCCCTTGAAATCAAAAATAACACTTTAAAATTCTATTACATTTAAAAATCATAAATTAAATCAAATTTATCTGTTTATTACTAAATTCATAATAGTTGGGAATAACAGCGAATCGTATTATGTATCCAGTTAATTATTTGAGCTTTTATGGAAAACAAAAAACACCACAAGTTAGTATTCAATTATTTAATTTCCATGGCATACATTCCAATACTTATTTAATTTAAATAAATCGTAAAAGTAAGTAACTGCACATCCACAAAATTGAAACATTATGTTTTTTGTAATCTCTTAATTTTTATTATTGGGTGTGTCGATTAATTTTGAGGGATTTTTCGGTAAAAATATCGCTTTATAGTAAAAATATGGTTATAAATTGATTATTCAGAGTATTATCCATTGCTAGTCACTACTTTCCCCCATCTTTGTGGCAGCATATAAGTACCACGTTGAAAGAACGACTCATGTTTTAAGGCTACCCGAGAATCGACCCATTTTTTGGTATCCTCATAAGAATGAAAGCGCTGAACAAGTGATAAATCAGCAGAAGCAATGTTTGGTGAATAAGGCAGGTGAGGTAGCTTCTAGCGTTTCCTTGACGGGTTTTGCAATATATGGCCAAGCGTTATAATATTAAAAAATCTCTCTGTCGTGTCTTTTGTCATATTGCATGAATTGTTGTAGGTAACGTTCTCCAGTAATAGTCTCGTTGGGTTGAAACAGCTCGTAATACACTACATTCAGCTGATCCCCCCAGATTCACAGCATAAGTTTACAGCCATGAATATTTGGCTATGTCGAAGATGTTGGTGGTTCACTGGACTTCACCCATGATTTTTTGTGCTTTGGATTTTTCATCACATCACAAAAACTTTTCCGATTGTTCCGTTGAAACAGTTGATCACAGATGAAAAACCGCCTTTCAACGTCTTTCGGTTTCAATTCGTACGGTACCCAATTTCATTACCATGACCAATCCATGTAAGGGCTTGGAAATGGTTGTGCGATCAACTCCTAATGATTCTACTAGTTCTTTTTCCATTTGACATTGGTCTTCATCGAGTAATGCCTCCAATTCTTCATCTTGAAACTTTCTCGGCTGGCCTGGACGTTCTTTGTCTTCCATAGCGAAATCACCACTTTTAAAGCGTGGAAACTAGTTTTTATCGATTTAATATAATCACCATAGATTTCTGACAGCAGCTCTTCGAATTAAATAAGAAAAGTAACGCTTCCGCAAATGGTGTTTTGTTGGAACGTAATTCGACGTATTCAATGGTCAAAAAAATATGTTTGTTTCACTTTGACAAAATAATATATACTAAAAATTAATGTCTAATAATAGTGCTTCACAATGAATATAGCAATAGTATCCTCGATGCGATATAATACAAGTTCCGCCCTCTCTTAGCAATTCCTCAAAATTAATTCACACTTCTTATAGATATTATATTCATACATATACGAGGGTGATAAATCTAGTAAATTCCTACGAAATGAGGGCAATTTTGTTAAGCAGCTGTTGGCAAGCGTGACTCTAGTAACGGTTGTATTCAAAGTTTGAATCATATGCAACGCGCAGTTGTTTGTTTGCAGCTACCGTAACTTATCGGTGTTACAAATTTCGTAGAAATAGATAAAACCGAGAATCGTGCAGTGTCAAAATATGTGGACTGTGGCCTAGATAGAAACTGAACTGAAGGAAGTTCATTGGAACTTTGCACCTGCGTTCAATACCATTTATTACTGGATAAAGGAATTTAAACGTGGCCGCACGAGCACTGCAGATGCCGCACGTTCAGGACGCCTGACTGAAAAAATGATCGATAAAATTCGTGACGGAAGATCGTCGCATTCAGCTTCATGAGATTGCTGAGAAGGTAGGCGTCTCATATGAACGGGTATATAATACCCTGCATTAAGGTCTAAAAATAAAAACACTGATAGCGCGATGGATTCCGCGTTTGTTGACTTGTTTAGAAAAGTTGCTACATAATCTGCAGGATATCTAGCGTCATTTTGTGACGAAACGTGGATCCAGCATTATGCCTCGAAGACAAAATGGTAGTCACAACAGTGGGTTGGCCAAAGTGAATGTGCACCAAAAAAGGGAAAATGGTTTTATCGATGGGAAAAGTAATGGCTGTTTCTTGAGACTAACAGGGTACCATTATGAGTGACTATTTGGAAAAGGGTAAAACAGATACTGATTCTTATTTCGCAATGTTATTAGATCGTTTGCATAATGAGTTGAAGCAGAAGCGACCAAGATTAGCCCGCAAAAAAGTGCACCTTCACCAGAATAATGCGCCTGCTACGCATCGAGTGTTGCAACGCCAAAAGTGTACGAGCCAGGCTTCGAAATAGTTCCACGCCCACTCTGTTCCCCAGATTTGGTCCCAAATGACTTTTTTTTGTTTAATAACCTCGAAAATTGACTTGAGCGGGAAGAAATGTTCGTCTAATGAGGAAGTTACCTATTCTGTAAACGAATATTATGCCCAGAATCAAAAATTTTAATCTCGATGGACCATATATATATATATATATATATATATATATATATATATATATATATATATATATATATATATATATATATATATATATATATATATATATATATATATATATATATATATATATATATATACTACGGTCAGAAAGTATTTGCCCACCTAGTTATTTCAGTCCCAAAACAACAAAAACCCAGATAATATATGTTTTTTTTTTAATTTTAATGAATTATTATTTGTTTTCACATTATTTACAGTCTAGAAAATCAGAAAAATATTCATGATTTTCCAAGATTTTTCTCATCTATGTGACCTCCTTTGTTTTTAATTACCACTTTATAAAGTTTCAGCATTCTGTCCAATAGTTTCTTCAGAGTTTCTTCGGTTTTTTTTTTTTAACCCATTCTGCTTGTAAAAGTTCTCACAAGTAATTTTCTGATGTTGGATTGAGTTTTCGAACACACCTGTCCAAATGGCCCTAAAGCAATTCGATGGGGCTCAACTCGGGTGATTGTGGAGGCCAAGTCATTACTTCCAGGACGTCATCGGATTTACATTGGCCCAAAAGTTCTCTAATTTATTTGGCAGAATATTTAGAGTGGTTGCCATGCTGAAAAATAAATTTCCCCTGAAAAATATCTCTTCCAGAAGGAAGCATTTGAGTTAGCAAAATTTCTTAATACTGTTCTTTTCGCATGATTCCTTCTATCCTAAAGATTTTTCCAACTTTACCATTGCCAAAACAACCCCAAACCATTACTGAACCTCCACCACGTTTTACTGTAGGCAACAGGCTTCCAACATACCCTCTCCAGCTGACCGCCGCACGTAAACTCGTCGATTTGAACCGAAAATTTCGAATTTAGATTCGTCGCTCCAAAGGAAGGAATTCCACTGTTCTTATGTCCAATTTTCATGTTCTCGGGCCCATTCTAATCGTTTACTTTTATTCACTTGCCTAAGAAGTGGTTTCCTCACTGCAACTCTCCCGTGTAGTCCACCTTCTGCTAACCTGTTCTTCACGGTTGTCACGCTGATGGTACCGCTCCAGGTTTACTTGAGCCGTAATTTCTGGTGCGGTTAGCCGGCGATTACATCTGCAGGACATTGTTATAGCTCTGACTTCAACGGGCGTTGTTTTTCGAGGCCTTCCGGAACGTTTTTGGTTGAGAATTCCATGTCCCGCAGAAAATTTTTTTACGATGTAGTCCACCGTTCTCCTTGGCATCCGCATATCACTCGAGATTTGTCCACTTGAATGACCATTTTGATGTCTCGCAATTATCAAAGCCGGATTTTTAACGGAAACTTTTTTCATTTTTGGCATTTTTACAAAACAATTGAGCCTGTATCAATGACAAAGTACTATTTGTGAATGGTTAATTTCCAAAAGGGCAATGGTATTTATAACATAGTTTTTATCATAAAATGTTACTAGGAATTTCCATAATCCCTAGAAACTTAAAATTAGTTCTTACTTCAACTGGTATTCACAGAAATCGCCTCAAAACGATTATTATGCAAAACTTGGAAATTTGTTCTAATTGGTTTTTAATTTGTAATTTCACCAAAAAAGTTTATCTAAACCATTTTATGATGGACACTTGCTAAGAACAATTAAATTTACCTAATAAAATAAAAGGGTTTAATTAGGTATTAAATTTTGGCAGTTACATTGAAATTTCTAGGTGGGCAAATACTTTCTGACGGTAGTATATATATATATATATATATATATATATATATATATATATATATATATATATATATATATATATATATATATGTATATATATATATATATATATATATATATATATATATATATATATATATATGTATGTATATATATATATATATATATATATATATATATATATATATATATATATATATATATATATATATATATATATATATATATATATATATATATAGTCAATAGAATATTTTTATCATTCGTCACAAATTATTTTTTTATTACCTTGCTCTTGCCAATAAGCAAGACGTTAGTAATTGACAACAATAATAAATAACACTCCGTATTGGAATATTTACTTACTTTGCTACTTGTGTCCCTATCATAGTTGATTCTAATGGAATTACATTCGTATATATTCTCATGTAGGGATCGACACTTAAATATACTGCTTCAGCCAGGAACTCTAAAAATTCTCTTATATAGTAATAGATAAGACGGACGGGTTTCTATAAAGAGATATAGATAAATAATAGATCAAGAAGGCGACCCGAAGTTTTGACCTGTCGACGAACCGTCTGCCTAGTTATTCATTCTATTTGGCGAATCGAATAATAGCCTTTAACGTCGATTTTTTGGCCCTCGTGCCCTGGAATGCTCAAAATGCTACATCAATGCTGTTCTTGATAAAATCAGAGGGGGCCTGCAAAAGGCAGAGCCGCCAATACCGGAGAACGAAGCTGGACCCGCTTTTTCCAGCCAATTTAAAATTTTTTCATAAAATGTTCCAGTCGAAAACGACCATTTTTGGTTGGAAAAAGTGCTTCATCCTCCGACATTAGTGGCGTTTGCCTTTTGCAAGCAAATTTTATCAAGAACAAACTAAATTTATTGATTTTACATAGTTAAATGAAAATTATAATCAGTGATAATTGAGTGATTCCTAAATATAAAATAAAAATTAGACACACGTCCTCAATTACACACGAAAGTCTTTTTTTTTAAATTCAAAAATTATTAATTCAAATTTTAAATTCAAAAATTATTAGAAGAGCAAGGAGAAAAGCTGAGCGGTCGGATACCCTTCCTAAGTCAGCGCCTCTAATAATTAAGTAAACTGGGAAGTTATTTACCAGTTATACTAGAATTTGTTACTCGACATAGCAAATCCTTTGAACATTCAAATACGTTATTACGATTATATGTTTAACCGCCTTAATTCCGCAATTACCATCTAGGATACTATGAATACATACAATTCGCCCCTAGAATCTTGAAGGTCGTGCTAGCATTACTGATTTCCAATTTCTAAGCAGTTTGTAAAAAGTGGTTTACTGACAATTATGCTGTATACTACCGAAAGAGAAATAAATAAAATTAGGTAGTTTAAAAAGCAAGTATCGAAATTTACGATTATATGTTTAACCGCCTTAATTCCGCAATTATCATCTAAGATACTATGAATACATACAATTCGCCCCTAGAATCTTGAAGGTCATGCTAGCATTACTGATTTCCAATTTCTAAGAAGTTTTGTAAAAAAGTGGTTTACTGACAATTATCCTGTATACTACCGAAAGAGAAATAAATAAAATTAGGTAGTTTAAAAAGCAAGTATCGAAATTTACGATTATATGTTTAACCGCCTTAATTCCGCAATTATCATCTAAGATACTATGAATACATACAATTCGCCCCTAGAAACTTGAAGGTCGTGCTAGCATTACTGATTTCCAATTTCTAAGAAGTTTTGTAAAAAGTGGTTTACCGACAATTATCCTCTATACTACCGAAAGAGAAATAAATAAAAGTAGGTAGTTTAAAAAGCAAGTATCGAAATTTACGATTATTTGTTTAACCGCCTTAATTCCGCAATTACCATCTAAGATACTATGAATACATACAATTCGTCCCTAGAGTCGTGAAGGTCGTGCTAACATTACTGATTTCCAATTTCTAAGAAGTTTTGTAAAAAAGTGGTTTACCGGCAATTATCCTCTATACTACCGAAAGAGAAATAAATAAAATTAGGTAGTTTAAAAAGCAAGTATCGAAATTTACGATTATATGTTTAACCGCCTTAATTCCGCAATTATCATCTAAGATACTATGAATACATACAATTCGCCCCTAGAAACTTGAAGGTCGTGCTAGCATTACTGATTTCCAATTTCTAAGAAGTTTTGTAAAAAGTGGTTTACCGGCAATTATCCTCTATACTACCGAAAGAGAAATAAATAAAAGTAGGTAGTTTAAAAAGCAAGTATCGAAATTTACGATTATATGTTCAACCGCCTTAAGTCCGCAATTACCATCTAAGATACTATGAATACATACAATTCGCCCCTAGAATCTTGAAGGTCGTGCTAGCATTACTGATTTCCAATTTCTAAGAAGTTTTCTAAAAAGTGGTTTACTGGCAATTATCCTGTATACTACCGAAAGAGAAATAAATAAAAGTAGGTAATTTAAAAAGCAAGTATCGAAATTTACGATTATATGTTCAACCGCCTTAAGTCTGCAATTACCATCTAAGATACTATGAATACATACAATTCTCCCCTAGAATCGTGAAGGTCGTGCTAGCATTACTGATTTCCAATTTCTAAGAAGTTTTGTAAAAAGTGGTTTATCGGCAATTATCCTTATACTACCGAAAGAGAAATAAATAAAAGTAGATAGTCTAAAAAGCAAGTATCGAAATTTACGATTATATGTTCAACCGCCTTAAATCCTCAATTACCCTCTAAGATACTATGAATACATACAATTCGCCCCTAGAATCTTGAAGGTCGTGCTAGCATTACTGATTTCCAATTTCTAAGAAGTTTTCTAAAAAGTGGTTTACTGGCAATTATCCTGTATACTACCGAAAGAGAAATAAATAAAAGTAGGTAATTTAAAAAGCAAGTATCGAAATTTACGATTATATGTTCAACCGCCTTAAGTCTGCAATTACCATCTAAGATACTATGAATACATACAATTCTCCCCTAGAATCGTGAAGGTCGTGCTAGCATTACTGATTTCCAATTTCTAAGAAGTTTTGTAAAAAGTGGTTTATCGGCAATTATCCTCTATACTACCGAAAGAGAAATAAATAAAAGTAGATAGTTTAAAAAGCAAGTATCGAAATTTACGATTATATGTTCAACCGCCTTAAATCCTCAATTACCCTCTAAGATACTATGAATACATACAATTCGCCCCTAGAATCTTGAAGGTCGTGCTAGCATTACTGATTTCCAATTTCTAAGAAGTTTTCTAAAAAGTGGTTTACTGGCAATTATCCTGTATACTACCGAAAGAGAAATAAATAAAAGTAGGTAGTTTAAAAAGTAAGTATCGAAATTTACGATTATATGTTCAACCGCCTTAAATCCTCAATTACCCTCTAAGATACTATGAATACATACAATTCGCCCCTAGAATCTTGAAGGTCGTGCTAGCATTACTGATTTCCAATTTCTAAGAAGTTTTCTAAAAAGTGGTTTACTGGCAATTATCCTGTATACTACCGAAAGAGAAATAAATAAAAGTAGGTAGTTTAAAAAGCAAGTATCGAAATTTACGATTATATGTTCAACCGCCTTAAGTCCGCAATTACCATCTAAGATACTATGAATACATACAATTCTCCCCTAAAAATCTTGAAGATCATGCTAGCATTACTGATTTCCAATTTCTAAGAAGTTTTCTAAAAAGTGGTTTACTGGCAATTATCTTGTATACTACCGAAAGAGAAATAAATAAAATTAGGTAGTTTAAAAAGCAAGTATCGAAATTTACGATTATATGTTTAACCGCCTTAATTCCGCAATTACCATCTAAGATACTATGAATACATACAATTCGCCCCTAAAATCTTGAAGGTCGTGCTAGCATTACTGATTTCCAATTTCTAAGAAGTTTTGTAAAAAGTGGTTTACCGGCAATTATCCTATATACTACCGAAAGAGAAATAAATAAAATTAGGTCGTTTAAAAAGCAAATATCGAAATTTCTTTATTTTATTATAGACATAGCAGGGGAATCCCTAAAGCGCTTCAGCAGGGACGCGTATGTGGAAAGAGCCATTCACGTTGGACTTGAATCGTTGCAAATTGGCAGTGATGAGGGTCTCCATATAAACGACTGCTTGATAAGAGTTGTACGAGGAGGGACCAGCTGACCTTCATGTGAAGTGTTAACGCGAAGTATATTCCTAGCATGCACCGCTTTGGGAGAAATTAAGCGGACCATCAAACATACTTGTAGAATAGACTCAAGTCGCCAACCGTTCTTCGATGTTCCAAAGAATCAAGGTTACTGGTCAGTTCTGGATATCCAATTAGGCGAACAGCGCTCCTCTGAACAGAATCCAACAAATACAGTGTATGTTTACGAGAAAAGGCTCAAACATAGGAGCAGTATTCCATCGTCGGGAGAATTAGAGCTTTGTGCCTAATTAACAGTTGTGGAGTGTAAAACTTTCTAGTTCGAAATAATATTCACAGTTTTTGAGAAGATCTCCTTGCTACACTTGCAACATGCTTATGTCAAAACACTTTCGCCCAGTAAATTGAGTGACGATGCTGACGAAATGGAGTGTCCGGACATAACTATGTCGGTTTCAGCAACTTTAACTTTTTTTAGAAAAAACTGCCGCCAGGGTTCTTGTAGCGTTAATTCTACTTGGTTACTATCACCCCAAGATAGAATTTCTTCCAGGTCTTCGTTAAATTGAATATCTGTGGATATTTGCATGGGTAGCCGATGTTCGGGCGTTCAAAGTAAATGAAGAAATAAGCATACTGTCATCTGCAAAGTTATATTCTTTCCAGCAGATCGCTAATGTAAATGAGAAAGAGAGTAGGAGACAGACAAAAATCCATCAACAGCCACTCGTAAAAAACGCCCTCTGAGGACACACGACAGCCATAAACAGAACTTTTCAGATATATCATAAGAGCGTAACTTCCATTGTGCCAAACACGGTCGAATGTCTGAGATATATCAAATGCAACCGCTGGAGATTCTCCAGTGTTCAATTGCATTGTTCCAAGCATATGTTACATAAGCTAGAAGATCTCCTGTTGATCTTTGCTTACACGTGCCATATTGTTGGTCGCTGATCATATTCAATCCTTCGAGAGATTTTAGAAGATGCTGATTGATAGCCTTTTCCATCACTTTCTATATTATTGAAAGCAGTGTGACTGTGATGTCCTCAAGGTATTCTTGCCTTTTTTGAATATCGGCTGAACTGTAGCGAATTTCCAGCAGGAAGAAAATATTCGCATTCTGTAGGATAGGTTGAAGAGTCGACAGAAAATTGGTTTTAGTTCTCTCACGCATTATTTGAATATTACAAGAGGTATTCCGTAAGCGCCAGAAGATTTTTGGTGTCTAATTCATCAAAATACGTTTTATGATACGTTATCTGACGACAATATCGGGCATCCTTAACTATTAATAATATTTCAAAATTTGGTCAAATATACTTACCTCCATCCTTTAGAGGTGGAAGTTCCTCTTCTAACAATGTAAAATCACTCAATTTAGGTAAACCTTCAAACCTATTAGACAAAACAAATTTTTTAGCTTTTACCATTTTATAAAACGTATAATACTATATTCACAGCGAAACACTAATTTATTGATGTGGTGACAATATTGTAAAATACGCAAGATCTTATCTTTATATAAAATATATGGGGGGATATATATATAAGTCAAGATAAAATATACGTCAAATTAAATATATTACAAGTCACGTTCTGAATGTTTATTATTAATATTATCTTATATACCAAAAAATAATCTATTCATGTTGTTTTTAAAATTGAGCAGATATTTTAATAAATAAGAAAGGAAGAGTTAAATACAGGTTATAATTATCACATATGAATAAACAGCAAATTGGAGCCAGGTAATAGGTGTCCCGTACTATATACGTTTCTTAATCCAGTGATATCTTGAACTAGAGAGGACCGCTACCTTTAGCCTTCAAGTCTCCTTTAAAACGAGATATAAGGGCTTAAAGGCAATGTTTCTGCGAATATATGATTCTATACGTCAAATCTTGTACCGGGTTCTTCGAGTCAAATAAAAATATTATATAATTTTTTCATTGCTTCCAATTTCAACCAATATAGCAGGGTATATTGATAAGTCTGGTAAATTTCTACGAAATTACGGGGAAAGAGTGACCCCTAAAACAGGCCAAAAATCGCCCATTTTGGCACCCTCGAATTCTGATACAAATTGTATGCTAAAAGATTGTTAATGATGAGGATTTACTTATGACAAAGTTTTGAGTTGAATATACTTTTCGTATTTGAGGTATGAGGGATTGAATTTGTAATACAAATGAAGTTCTATAGATAGATATTTACCCCACTAGATATTAGCACCAAAAATCCCCCAATACGAACTTGCAGAACAAACAAGACGTATTTTTGTCATTCCGATTTTGTACCCCTTTCATTCCCAGTTTCACTAGATTTTCACCCTTAGGCAATGAAAGACAGAAGAGAAAAATAACGGCTACAGAAATGAGATTCATAAGGAAAATAGAGGACAAAACAAGGCCGGACACAGTATTAAGAATATACAACTCAGAAAGAATTTGAACCTGAAACCCGTGGTGAAAAAGATTGAAGAAGCACAACTAAGATGGTATGGAGACGTTGAAAGGATGCCTGAACAAATAATAGTTAGACAAGTGTTTGAAACCAAAGTGAACAAGAAAAGAACAAGAGGTCCACCTAGAAGGGCATGGTTGAGGGATGTTAGAGAGGCAGTGGCCAGAAGAGGAATAGAGTGGGAACACGCAAGACGAGCCACACAGGATAAAAAGAGGTGAAAGGAAATATGAAAAAGACAAATATAGAATAACTCAACCCCACGGGACTTACACCCCTAAAGGCGTAAAAAGGCATAAGGATTAGTAAGTAAGAAAATACGGCTCATTTTTGGCATCGCTATATGTGTGTGTGTGTGTGTAAAAATGTAAATGGGTTGTTTTGTTATATACATAAGATATGTCTACATCGCTTATTATAATACCATTTGTATAACATACATCCAAATAGTTTTGAAGGCAAAAATGGTAACTTCCACCCCTTTTATCTCAAAAAACAAATGGATACTCAACTTGAAACTTTGTCATTATTAACAACCATTTAGCATACAATTTGTATTCAAGGGTGCTAAAACGGGCAATTTTTGGGGTTACTCTTTTGTTAAACCGCATGACTGTTGGTAAGGGTGATTCTTTTGATTTAAAAAAGTGAATTGCTGTCCAGATACAAGCATCTGAAGAACTGAAGGAAGTTCATGGGGACTCTGCACCAGCATTTAAGATCATTTATTACTGGATAAATAAATTTAAACATGGCCGTTCGAGCACTGCAGCCACTACACGTTTAGAACGTTTCTTTTCTATATTGGAAATGTGGAATCTTTGGCACAGTGACACTACCCAGTATATACCACTACTACACCAAACACTTTTTTTTTCATTCGACGCGCGTTTCGCTAACTATGTTAGCTTCATCAGGAGCGAGCATCAGTCAATCATTGCTCCTGATGAAGCTAACATGGTTAGCGAAACGCCCATCGAGTGCAAAAATAAAGTATTTGATGTAGTGGTAATATATACTGAGTAAAGGTTTCTTTTGAAGAAATGGTTGATAAAATTCATAGTATCATGATGGAAAATCGTCGCATTAGGCTTCGTCAGATTGCTGACATGATAATCATCTTATTTGAACGAGTACGTAATATCCTACATGAAGTTCTAAAAATGCAAAAGCTGAATATGCAATGGGTGCCGCGTTTGTTACCCCCATTTCATATACGCGTGAGGAACGACATTTCAAAACCGTGTTTGGAAAAGTTACAGCTTAATCCGTTCTTTTATGATTGTGGACGAAACGTAGATCCACCATTACATTGCGGAGACAAAAATACAGTGAAAACAGTGGTTTGACGAAAAAAAGAAAGTGCACCGAAAAAAGTGAAAAGTTTTATCGGCAGGAAAAGTGATGGTACCATCATGATTAATTAATTGAAAAAGGGTAAAACAGTGTGTGGCTCTTATTACGCAACGTGACTGAACCATTTGCATAGTGAGTTTAAAAAAAGGCTACGAAGATTAGCACGCAGAAAGGATAATGCCCTTGCTCATACATCGGTCGTTGAAATAGCATAAGTGCACGAGCTGGGCTCCGAAATAGTTCCCCAGATTCGGCCCCAAGTGACTTTTTTGTTTCCCAACTTCAAAAATTGGCTTATCTGTGCTGTAAACGAGTATTCTGCACAGTTCCAAAAGATTTTTTTCTGAAGGAATTCAAAATTGGAATCTCGTTGAAGCAAATGTAGTGAGCTTAAGGGGAGATGAAATAAATGTTTATTTTTGCAAACAAAATGTTTACCTTGTTTTTTAAAGATTTTTCAATTCACACAGATATATGACTACATCATATTTATTTTTGTATAAAACTAGCACGGAATATATGTTTAATCATGCAGTGAGTTTCCTAGATGGACAGTTATATATATATATATATATATATATATATATATATATATATATATATATATATATATATATATATATATATATATATATATTATACAATTTAATGGATTGGACTGGAATGATTTTAACTGTAATCAAGAAAAAATGTTTCAGAAAATATAAACTAAAATAATTTGCCACAGCTATATCCTATACAATTTTATGCACATGTGCAATTGTATTTAATTTAGATTTACCTTTAATTTCAAATGCTAAATTTGGTAAATTGTCACATATATGACTATACCTCAGCAAAGGCCACAAAGGATAACAAATTTATGTTGTTTCTGTATATAAAACTATCAAAAAATAGCCATATGTACAGGGTTATTGGTTACAAAGAGACTACTCCTCTTACTCGCTTATTTCAAGAATTAGGCAAAATTGTTAAATACAGAGATTGTGGCGTATTTTAAAAAAATACAGAGCTAAAACAAAAAAAAATTGCACATCACATTTTGGCACTTTGATATAAACTTTAGGTTTTTTTGATGAAACACCCCGTGTTTTATTTTTTAGTTTTCTAGAACTATTATAAGGAATACCAATACATATTGTTTCGTGTTATACTGCAAGAAATGGAAGAAAATCACTTTTCTAACAATTGACTATAGTAAGTTAAAACTAAGTTATTTTACGTTAACCATATATGATGAGGATTCCTCGAAAAGCGCTGCCTGCTTTTAAGTGTTGACCGTGTCAACAACTCTGTCAGCTTGAAAACTGCTGTGTCAGTTTTCGATGGAGTATTAGGTCTCCGTACTTAGTAAAATATAGGAAATATTTATAGAAAATGTTTATTGAGAAAGCACAATAGGAATTTATAAGCATTCATGGAAGGCAAAAAAGAAACATTAGCTTAAATACATTTCTAAGAATATTTATAAACTGAAAAAAAGAAAACATTGACGTAAAGAGGTGAAAACTACTAGAAGCTGAGAAGAAAAAACTTAAAAGGGCGATATAACTCTAAATATGGTGTTATTACTAATCAAAAAATAACTAAAATAACTAACTAAATTTGATTACGTTAAATTATCAACATGTCGTCTATTCTGTTCAATATATTTTCTATTAATTCATTTCTGTATACATATGTACAGTGTTATTAGTTATAAATGGACTGCTCTTCTAACTGTTTGTAACATTCATTTTTTCCTAGATTTTAAGATCATGTTACGACACTGTTTCCACTTATAATTTATATTTTTTTACTTTACTTTACTTATTTACTAACTTTTAAGCAGTATAGTTTAAAACAGGACCTATTTAATTTGCATCGAACGCGTCCGATTGGCTAAAGAATTGTATCTGGGAAGTAGCCATCTTGAAGACGTGATTTTAAGGAAGGGAGAAAAATAATTAAGGGTCCCCGGATGGCATGAATATGGGCTTTTTTCCCATCATAGAGCCGCGGTGAGCTCTCCTTTTGATCATGTAGCCAGACAGGGCTTTTCCTTCAGTAAGCCGCCCAGTAGGCATTTTTTATCACGTTGCCGTACTCGTTTATTAGTGATGTAGTGCAGAAACGGTTTTAGTTTTCAAGTTCAAGGCCTTTTCCTTGAAATATCCTGCTTATTCCCAAACCTTTAGAGGTCGAAAAATGTTTAGCAGCCCAAGGGGATCTGGGGGGGGGGGGGGCAAGGTGGAGACAACAGTGTTATGAATATATCACCAGGACAGGCCAAAAAACTCATAGAAAAACCGTAAGTCATCAGTATATCAATCCATAGACCTAGTTTCCTGCTGACAAGTGCGTTTAGCATCGTCTATTCAAAACGGGTAACTCGTGAAGTTAATCCCACGAACTTTTAACATCGTGTTTAGCTTAATTAGAATCCTGATTTAAAGACTCTAGATAATCGTACCATCTACTAGACTAAGGGATTTTATTTAGTAGGATAGTAATTTTAAGTGTAGCGAAGTTAGAACTTTTAATTTTGTCATTAATAAACCCTTTTCTTTATTTAAATCTAGCGTTTCACTCAATCACCCGTTTTATCTTCCAAGACACAACGGTTTGTATCATATTAAATTTTTTTAACAACTACATAACCCTTCAGTATTTTTTCATTTTTTTGAGCTGAAGTTAGATTCTTTTTATTTTAAAATGAATGGTGCCCAAAATCTGTACAACCAAAATTTGAAACAACTATAGAGACTATTTTCAAAAGACGTACAAAAATTATCTCTTATCCATATTTTCTATCAAAAAACTGAGCTAGTTTATGTCTAATTTCTTTAGTTCTTTCAGTATTAATATCCACTCAATCCATTCTCAGAAATTAAGATATACGTAAGGGGTAAATAACGACTTCTATTTAATCAATAATATATTTATTAAAAGCAAAGAATTTAAGACATTACGCCCAAACGGGAGGGCATTTTTTTTAACACGCTACAAAATTGCGCATCAACGTGCGGGCGATACGAAGAGGGTACATGTTTTATTTGAAGAGTTAGGTAAAAATGTTGAATACAGAGTTTGTGATGTTTTTTTAAAAAATTATAGAGCTAAAACAAAGACAACTACACATCACATTTTGGCATATAACACGAACTTCTGGCTTTCAAATAAAACACCCTGTGTTTTATTTTTTAGTTTTCTAATTATAGGAATTCAAATATACATTTTTTTGTGTTATTTTGCAAAAATGAAAGAAAAAAACAATTTTTCTAACAATTGCCAATAGTAAGTTAAAACAGTGTTTTTAGGTTATTTCTTTTAGCGTTAAAAACGGGCATGTATGTATATATATATATATATATATATATATATATATATATATATATATATATATATATATATATATATATATATATATATATATATATATATATATATATATATATATATATATATATATATGTATATGTATATATATATATATATATATATATATATATATATATATACATATATACATGTGGGCAAAACTGCAATTTAACAAATCATTTACAAAATTAACCCACTATTTGCAATTAAGCAAATAAAATTTTAGAGGCAAAAAAGAAATAATCTCTTGCTAACAGGCGAGGAATAGCTGCGAAAGGAGAGTAGGGCAAATTGAACCTTGAAAGAATCATAGATTAAAATATATTAACGTTTACAAAAATACTTAACGTTGATAAAAGTGGATTTTCCACCATTCAGAAAAAAACGCAAAAAATTTTAGGATCAAAAAGCCAGAAACAAATCGGCGTAATCATAAGCAGAGAAAGAGGCCTTGTGTTGTGTCAGTGTGGATGGACAGTTTGTTCCACCAATGCTTATATTCAAAAGAATGAGACAAAATCCTGAATTGGGGGGTAGCACACCTTCCGAGAGTGTTGTCGCCATTTTAGACACTGGCTATGATAACTAAAACTTATTTATATAATGGATGAAATATTTTATAAGCGTAGTAGAGCCAACCCCAGAAAATAAAGTGTTACTTCTGCTTGATGGAAATATAATTCATTCGAAGAACTTGGAAGCGTTAAACATAACAAAGGCTAATGGGATAATAATATTATAACTGCTTACTACTCACCGGCTTCAACCATTGGACGTCTCTTTTTTTTTCAGTATTCCGTACGGAACACTTATAAGATCACTTCGTTGTCTGTCCGTCTGTCACACTCGATTTTCTCCGAAACTATTTTACATAAAAAGTTCAAATTTGGTACTAATATAGGAATTTACGGAGTCATCAGAGCCGTATTCTGTTGAAAGTTAAATTTTGACTTAAGAGTTTGGTTTTTGGGGGTGAAATCGGAAGTGAAAAAAAAATTTTTACCAGATCATCGAATGAGTTGTCAAATTAAAGCTTGTAAAAATAGGAGTTCAAAAATATATACATATAATGTAGTACTTGCGCATACTTTTCCTTGTATTATTTTTAAAAAATCGCGAAAAATCGCTGTCCGCCCTATCTCCCAAAGTACTGATCAAAAAATTTTGAAAAAATTCTCAAATATTCTCCATAGGGTGTAGATTGAACGAAAATTATCACGAGCGCATCACCTTTAATAATTTATCTGGTACATAAAAAAAAATCAAGGTCAGCAGTTTTCAGTAAAGGTCGGAAAAAAACTTTGTTGAAAACTCATGAGCTGTTATTATATTCAACCAACAGAAAATGGTTGAGGATAAGTCCAGGTCGTCAAATAACGCAATATTAATTTGCAAGTTTATTTATAAAAGTTTACCAAAGAGCTGCTATCATTGACACTACTGTGAACAGATTTAAAGCGGCTAGAGTCTGGCCCGTGGACAAAAACGTCTTTCCCGAGCATTTGTTTAAAGCAGCTAAAAATATAAATGCTCTCTCTCTCTTAAATAAACTCAAGTAATGAAAGGACATCGATCTTACATGACGCTTTTATTATTATCCATAATGAAAACAAGCAATTGCTCAGCAGATGTTTCCGAATAGCCACATTTAAACAGTGAACCTTCTACTTCGAGATTTAACGCTAGAGCTTTAAAATAAATTGTAAAATCTTTATGCCCAACACTATAAAAAATACTGTATAAAAAACTGTGGAAATTACATCAATTCCTGACAAAAATATGTTAAAAGAATCAATAAACAAAAGAAATAAGCCTATAACAAAAATAATACGATATACCCCACCCTCTGAAACTGACCACTCAACCAAAAAGCTACCGACCGGCAGCAGATACCGGAAATTAACCCTTTGATGCTCGCGACTCCCACCCATAATAAAGGAAGGATTTTTTGTCCACGTCTGACAAAAAAATCCTTTGTATTCTTTAGATTCTATAAAGCCGAACGATTTTAAGACCTACGCCAATAATGTTTTTAGTAGGCTATCCTTTTTACAATGAACCAAATAACATTTTGCTGAATAACATATGTTAAAATTTTTACTTATTGGGAACAATTGTTGAAATATAAAACTTGTATAATTAATATTTTGCCAGGAAATAAATATTTAAAAAGATAACAATATTTTTCTTTTATTTTTGTTTAGTAAAAATCTATTCAAATATGAACAAGACTATAGTAACTGTATATAACCTTACATTCTGGTTCAAGTTAAGTTTTTATTTAAAAATTTTTCCCAGCAGACTAAATTAAAAAATTTTAATAACAATAGCAAGATATATATATATATATATATATATATATATATATATATATATATATATATATATATATATATATATATCAAGGATTTTCTACAGCTCACGCTGTCTTCCTTCTCTCAGCCTTTGATTCCATCCGTTTCTATCTTCTCAGTCTCCATCTGTTAGACCCCTGTCCTCCATAGCCTCGTCCACATAGTCTCTCCACGATCGTCTGGATCTTCCTCTTTTTCTTCTCCTTATAGGGCTCCACTCCGTTATTTTCTTTATCCACCTATTATCTTCGCTCCGTCTTATGTGTCCATACCATTTTAATCGTTTTTCTTCAATGGTGTTTATTGCGTTCTCTTTGATGTTCATTCTGCTTCTTATTTCTTCATTTGGTATTCTCTCCATACGTGTCACTCTACAGCATCTTCTACCGTGTTAATTTTAGATTTATTTCTTTTGTTGATCGTCCATGTTTCTGACCCGTATGTCAATATGCTTTGTATTATTGATTTGTATATGCGTGTTTTGTTTTTCTTTGCAAGGTGTTTGTCCCACATGATCGAATTTAATTGTCTTATGCATGTCCGCGTTTGTCCTAATCTAGCTTTGATCTCTTCTTCTGATGTTACGTTTTTTGAAAAGATAGTTCCTAAATATTTAAATCTATCATTTCCTTTGATTGTTGTTTCGTTATCGACTTCTAGATTCTCCACATTTCCTTCCTTTGTTGTTAGATATTCCGTTTTTTATCAAAGTTTATTGCTAATCCTGCTTTAGTGTATTCTTCTTTCAGTTTTCTTACCATATAACTGAGGTCTTCCTCATATTGCGCTATGATTACTTGGTCGTCTGCGAAACTTAGAGTATATAAGTAATCTTCTCGTATTGGGACTCCCATTCCAATACATTTTTACTTCCATTTTTTTAATGTTTGTTCGAGGTATATTTTGAATAGTGTTGCGGATGTAGAACATCCTAGTAATAGGCCTTTTGATGTTTGGAGTCTCTTCCCTATTTTATGTCCTATTTTTATGTTCACTGTGTTGTTTTCGTAGAGAGCTTTTACTGCGTATATTAGTTCTTTGTCAATGCCTATTTCTTTCATTGCGTTCCATAATCTTTGTCTTGGTATTGAGTCATAAAAAATCTTTATGTCTATGAGGCTAGATGAACTTCTCTATTCTTTGCCGATTTTTTTTTCATTGTTTGTTTTATAGTGTATATGTGGTCTATACATGATTTTCCGGCCGTAAAGCCTGCTTGGTCTTCTTCAATTTTTCCTTTTATATTTTCCTCTAGATATTTTTAATAATTTTTCCATACAAACGTCCCATACTCGATATTATGCTTAGGCCTCTATAATTTGTGCATTTTCTGCCGTCTCTCTTTTTAAATATAATACTATGTAGGCTTTTGACCATTCCTCTGGTATTTTTTCTCCATAGCCAAGGTACCTTCACAAAAAAATACAAATCATACACAAAATAATAGCCATTAAAGAATAAACATCCAGAAATGACTGAAAGATTATTGGGTACATAGGAATACCAGTCCCCCCAACCATGCAGAAGACGCAACAAGGTCTTCAGTGGATGAATGTACTAAAAAGCGCACTGTATTCACTGAACTGTAAAACTGTAAATCAACTTTATAAGTTTTATTGAGTTTTAATAAGGCTTGTGCAGTTATATGGTACACCAGTGGCGGCGTAAAATAAAAATATTCATGACGTCGTTTCTTTAAAGTCGATTGTTTCCTTCATTATTAGATCAGCAATTTAAGGTAAATTTTCTGCAATGGATATTGCTACAAAGATGCTCCAGTTCTAATATATGCAGTGAATTCCATAACACCCCGTATATATATATATATATATATATATATATATATATATATATATATATATATATATATATATATATATATATATATATATATATATATATATATGAGTCATTCTTTGTCAACCATGTCACCTTTTCCTCCATTTCAAATATTGAGGTAAAATGGTCTATGGGGGCTCAAAATTTTCGACAAAGGGAGTATTTTGAAGGTCATTTGGCAATTTTTTGAAATTCAATATAGCGCCGCAATATGGCGCTATATTAAGCATAAAGGAATTTCTCAAAATCAGGTAGAGCAGTTACTGTACAATGTAATGTTGTAAAAAACTGTAATTTTTTATGTTTTTAGGGTCACTGAATACGAATATGATGTTAAAATTGCATGTTGACAGCTGCCAACTGTTAAATCGACTGTCAGTACCACAAAAATAACATCTAAACCTACAGCTACAGATAATTTTTATGTTTATAACTAACTGTCATACCCTACGTTACACAAGAAAAAGGCAAATAAACCTAACGAGTCCTAACTTACCCTAGCCGACACAATAAAGAGACAACGGTACGAAATAAGAATTGTCCGGCCCCTTTATCTCGAAAAGTACTGTTCAAAAAATTATTAAAAAATTCTGGAATATTCTCCACAGGGTGTAGATTGAAACGAAAATTATCACCTTTATGGTATCTGGTATATAAAAAAAAAAAAAATTTCAAGATCATCAGTTTTCCACAAAGATCGAAAATAAACCTTGTTGAAAACTCATTTCGGGTGTGTTTTATGAAGTAATTGATCATTTTATAGCTCCGTAACAAAAGTTTTTATTTTAAAAGCAATCAACATACGGAACACTTAATTGCGTAAGTCCAACTTGTACTTGACGGTAATTAAATTTGTATCACATTTGAAAGTGGTTAGGATTTTTAACCATATATCATTAATATATATATATATATATATATATATATATATATATATATATATATATATATATATATATATATATACAATCGTTGTTATTGAATCGATAATTCGACTTAATAAAAAATATTGCTACTACTAAACTCATACAACTTGCACACAAATTATTCATAGCTTTGAAGTCGCTTTTCAAAATAAGACAAACTAAGTTTCTCTCTGTAAATAACTTGTATTTTAAGCTTTAACAATGGCTTTTCCTAAATTACCACCTCTTAACATATCTTTAAACGCATTATACATATTTTCAAATCCTACTGTGATTGTTTCGTTATACTTCAGTTTTCTTTGCTTGACCCATTCCAAGTTTTGATTGAAACCTTCGTGCCATCTGTCTTTGTATCCAGATACTTGGAGTCCTGTCATTTTTAGTTGTCGTGATACCAGTGGATAATGGACTGGGGTAGCTAAAAATGGAAAATAAGTAAGACGTAATAATATAATACTAGGTATATTCGGAAAGTAAGGTTACAACGCGCATCTAGCCCCGAGGGGACTTTTTTTCCAAGTTGACACTCCTGCGTGCAGAGGAGGTCCTAACGAAGAGAGCGAACGGCCGTTGGAATCAGTAGCCTGGCGTTAGAATCGTTTGTCGAGATGACTCCACCCATTCCCGATCCCGCCAAGTGCGAGGTGCGCTATCTTGCGATTGCTAAAAATGAGACCGCTGCAAACATTTACCGTGAAATTGTTTGTTTCTGTTTGTGACGGTAAAAACGTTCGACCAAATGATGAAGAAAGGATCGGGAGACCATCGATCGTCAAAAAGTGGCAGGCCGTATAACTTAAAAAAAAATTCCGAAAAACTGTGAAACTTTATGAAACATTGCGTTGAAATTTCGGTGAATGCCAAAAATGCTAACGGACGAACACAAATTGAATTGATTTCGTGCAGCTCAGGAGCTTCTCGGCCGTTATGAAGTAGAGGGAGAAGATTTTCCTTGACTCAATAGTGACGGGCGATGAAACATGGGTTGCACACTACAGGCCGGAAAGCAAAAGACAATCGATGCAGTGGAGGCATACGGCTTCCCCATCTGCAAAAAAAATCAAGGAACAACAGTCTGAAAAAAAAATCATGGCAACATTTTTTTGGAATCGAAAAGGGGTACTCCTCGTCGACTTTTTGACTCCAGGTGAAAACCATTAATGCTGACAAATACCGCGAGACTCTTAGAAGGCTGTGTCGAACTATTCAGAACAAAAGGAGGGGCGACTGACGAAGGGAGTTTGCCTGTTGCACGATAACGCCCGCCCCTGCACCGCACTCAAAACAACACATCTCCTCACCTCATGTTTTGAACCATCCCGCCCATAGTCCAGACCTCGCACCGAGTGACTTCTTTCTTTTCACTCTTTTGAAAGAGCATATGGGCGGAAAACGTTTTTCTAGCGATGAAGAAGTGAAGAACGCGGTGCAGATACGACTGATGCAGGTATAAAAAAATTGATTCCACAACTAACTAAATGTAGAGCACTCCAAGGCGATTTGTGGAAAAAATAGCTGAGTACTACCGTATTATTTCCTGTAAACTTTAATAATAAATATGCATTTTTCAGTTTTTAATGACTGTTGTAACCTTACTTTCCGAATATACCTCGTAGTTCTAACTTTTTATGGGCACAGCGCACACACTGTAATGATAAAAGAAGAGTGCTGTCATTAGCAAAGCTATGCATCTGATTTTTCTTCTTTTCCAACACATTGGTAACGTAAAAAAAAGATTGTACGAGACAGTACGGATCTCGGAGGCACACCGGAGTCGTTACTAAAGATGTCGGCAGAGGTGTGAGTTATCGCTATACGAGGAATGTTCCAAAAGTTTTCGGATTAACAAAGATGTGGATTTATCACTGCATGATCGTTGACTTTATCCTTTTCTACTAAACGTGTAACACCTATCACTTACGATAGCTCCTAACAAACAACTGCACGTGGCATCTGTTCGAAAGTTTGAACAGAACCTTTACAAGAATCACAAAATTTCCTGCCATTTTGTAGAAATTTACCCTTATCAATCCACGCTGTATGTAAATCAGTCATATTTACAGATCTGCAAAGTTATAGTTTTAGACGTACTGTAATTTCACAATTAGACTCTAACAATCGGTAATTTTTAAAAAAAAAAATTTATGTTAGTGCGTATGTATTGCAGTGGAAGCCAAAACCCAAAAGTACAAAAAAGAGCCAAATTAGGAGCTTCTTCGTATTTTCTTACCTTTAAGATTTTTCTCATTATATTCGGCAATCGAGCCACATGCGCACACACGTCCGTGTATATTCATTTGGTTCATTACAATAGTGCACAGTTCACCTCCGACCTAGAATTTTAAAAAAATCAATCAATTAAAAAACTAATCGGTTTTAACATTAAATAATTCGAAAATTCCTCTAAATAACTCACATTATCAAAAAAGCAATCTACACCTTCAGGTGCAGCGTTTCTTAACTCTTGCTCAATATTCTGAGTCTTGTAGTTTATGAAATGATCAAAACCAAGTTCCTTGGTTAACCATTCACCTTTTTCATCTGTACCTGCTATACCGATCACTTTCAAACCTGAAACAAAGAGATAATATTAAATATATATGACATTATTAATTGTTATTAATTTGTGGGCTAAAAAAAAAAAATTACCGTTCAAAAATCCCTACAGACTTCAAACATCGCATCACCATATTTTTAGTGTTCCGTACAGAACACTTATAAGATGACTTCGGTGTTTGTCTGTCTGTCTGTCTGTCGGTCGTCTGTCTGTCACACCCGATTTTCTTCGAAACTATTTGTCGTAGAAAATTGAAATTTGGTAATAATATAGGAATTGATGGCCTCATCAGAGCCTTGTTATTTTGAAAGTTAAATTTTGACTTAATGGGTTAGTTTTGGGGGGTTAAATCGGAAGTGCAAAAAAGTTTTTTACTAGGTCATCGAGTGTGGTGTCAAATGAAAGCTTGTGAAAACACGAGAAAAAAATATATATAATGTAATACTTGCGCACACTTTTCTTTGTATTATTTTTGAAAAATAGCGAAAAATCGCTGTTCCCCCAGCTTATCTCGAAAAGTACTGATCAAAAAATTTTGAAAAAATTTTGCAATATTCTCCACGGGGTGTAGATTGAACGAAAATTATCACGAGTGCATTACCTTTAATAATTTATCTGGTATATAAAAAAAAAAAAAAAATCAAGGTCATCAGTTTTCAGTAAAGATTGGAAACAAACTTTATTGTCGAAAACTCATTTGGGGTGTGTTTTGTGAAGTCACTGATCATTTTATACCATCGTAACAAAAATTTTTTTTATTTTAAAAGCAATCAACGTACGGAACACTAATTGTGCAAGTTCAACTTGCACTTGACCAGTTTATTTTTTTTAAATCATCGTAAGAAAATTTCGTCGTTCGTTCCAAAATATGAGAAATATATTTTTTAAATGGCCATTTTACGCAAATACTGTGATAAAAAATTGATCAATTCGAGAAAAAAAAATATTATTGACTTTACTATTGATTTATTATTGACCAGATACATGTATTCCCATGGATTTTTGGTCACTGAATCTAAATATGATATAAGATTTGCGAATAAACCTATTGAATTCGAGTAATAGTCCTAAAAGTGCCTCAAAGTTGTCAAAAGTCGTCAAGTTAACAATAATAACGAGAAATACATATTCCGATGTATTTTCAGTCACCAAATATGATATCTGATTCCTTCGTACAGCTATTGATTTCGAATTAGGTTCCAAAAATTGCCTCATACTGGTCGAAATTGGTTAAGTCAGGAAACCTAACATATTTCGATTTATTTTCGGTCACTGAATCCAAATGTTATAAAAATGGCCAGACGTAATATTGGTCCCTAAATTCAAATCTAACGTCTGATTTGCTCATGTATCTATACGATTTTAAGGTCATAAAGGAGCAGAATCAAGAATATATAATGAGCCTGAAGCCTAACATAATCCTAACGGATTAAATCATAAAAAGGAAGAGGAGAGACTTTTTATATCTGATTGTCATATAAAATTTTATTGTAAGTGAAGTACTAAGATATGAATTAGTAAAATTATAAGTTGCATAAGAATAAATAATTTGTATAATAGTTTTCTCTCGCAATCAAGATTAGTGTACGTTTATGGTTTATTTTAATTTGTCAGCCCGTATATGCTATGAGAGTTGTTTACTGACTTTCAAAATATTATTTTAATAACTAAAAAATTTACTCGAATCGTTTTTAGTCGTTAAAATTTTCAATCTCATAAAAATTTTTACACCTCAAGGTGAGAGGCAAGGGGACTCCGTTAATCGAGCACCCCGGGTCGTGAATGGCCAGGGGGCTCACGTTAATCAAGCAAACCAAGCAGTGAGAGGCAAGAGGGACTCACGTTAATCAAGCACCCCCAGCCGTGAGAGGCAAGGGGACTCACGTTACTCAGCGTTAGGCAAGGGGACTCACGTTAATCAGCACCCTAAGTCGTAAGAGGCAAGGGGACTCACGGTTAACAAGCACCCAGAGTCATTGGAGGTAAGGGGGCTCACGTTAACTAAGTTGAAAAAAGCAATATTCCATAAATCGAATGCATGATTTCAAGATTAATAAAATGCACTTTTGTGCACTTTGAGCCCCTTTTTGGACGCTAACTGAATTCAATAAATGTATGAGCAAATCTGATATCATATTTGGATTTTCAGTGATTAAAAATACATCGGAATATGTATGTCTAGTTATTATTGCTAACTTGACCAATTTTGACCATTTCGAGGCCATTTTTGGACCTTAATTCGAAATCAATAGGTGTATGAGCAAATCAGATATCATATTTGGGTTCAGTGATTAAAAATACATCGGAATATGTATGTCTCGTTATTATTGTTAACTTGACGGCTTTTGACCACTTTGAGGGCGTTCTTGGACCATTACTCGAATTCAACAGGTTTATTAGCAAATCGGATATCATATTTAGATTCAGTGACTAAAAATACGTAGGAATACATATTCTGGTCAATAGTAAATCAATAGTAAAGTCAATAATATTTTTTTCTCGGATTGATCATTTTTTTATCACAGTATTTGCATAAAATAGCCATTTAAAATACATATTTCTCATATTTTGGAACGACAATTCTATTCTAAATATTTTTACGATGATTTAAAAAAAAAAAAACATGGTAATCCAATGAAATTTGAGGTCTGTAGGGATTTTTGAACGGTAATGTTTTTTTTCTACCCACTGTGCGTCTGTCCGGCTGTCACACCAGATTTTCTCCGAAACTATTAGACATAAAGAGTTGTTTTTAAAGTTAAATTTTGACTTAAGAGGCTAGTTTTGGGGGTGAAATCGAAAGTGAAAAAAAAATTACCAGGTCATCGTGTGAGGCGTCAAATGAAAATTTGTAAAAATACAACTTCAAAAATGTATATGATGTAAAACTTGCACATACTTTTCTTTGCATGCTTTTTAAAAAATGGAAAAAATCCCTGGGCTCCTCTACTGATCAAAAAATTTCTAGAATGTTCTTCATAAAGTGTAGATTGAGAGAAAATTATCACGAGTACATTACGTTTAATAATTTATATGGTATAGAGAAAAAATCTATGAAAACTATGTGACTTGACAATATGGTGGAGGCTTTGTTAATTTACTTTTCAGTGCATTACTGCTCGCGCATCGGAGACAAAAGAATTTTATTTTATTTGCTTAAAATTAAACAAATATTTAGATAGTAAATATCTGTTTTACACTTTTATTACTAGATTCTAGACTGAGCTAGAATGATTTATTGGCTATTAGCTAAGATACTAAGAAAAAACGTGAAAATACATACTGGATCTTAGGATATATACATGTCAGGGACCTAATTTACTTAGCCTAAGCAAGGATTTTATTTTATTTTAAAAGCAATCACAGTAAGGAACACTAATTTGAGCAAGTCCGACTTGCACAGGGTCGTCATCTTTTTTTGTCATATCGTTGTATTTTATTGAATATTTATAGCGAGATTTAAGTCAATTGTATTATCTTAAACTTTCAGCCCCGAACTTACAGTTGGGAAATGTTCTGAACCATAACCTTCACCTCTTATGCAACCTTCATTTACCGTCAAGATATTGTGGCGTTATTATACAATTGTAATATAGATTTTAACGATTTAGTAAAAACCACTGAATGATGTCTATTCACGGACGACATTCTGCTGGGGTCCTCAAGAAAATGTCAGATTAGAGACGGAAGGCTTTTTCCTCATATTGCTATACAGGACCAGGTCATTCGAACCAAAAACTATCTAAAAAAACATCGATCACAACTTCGTGAACAAATAATCAGTATAGGTTTGGATGTCAAACATCCAAGACATTACAGCACGTATGTAAAAGCAGAGACACGATACAGTTACTAAGGGACTTCACCAAAACTTAGCAGAGCAACTGAAGTTGTAACACGTGGTTAGGATGCCTTATTGAAACAACAACTACAAGCTATACTGGAATCAAACTGTGTTAAATAACGAAACCGTCCCTCACAATAGGCCCGGTTGTGTACTGGCGTATAAATCTTTTAAATAATAACCTATCGGAGAAATATAATAAAAAAAAAAATTAATGAATACAGAAATTTGAAAGAACAAAGAGGAAAGTTATGAGAAATAAATAGCATCAAAACGATTCCCACTGATAATCATAAATGATATGAACGCTGCAATGCAGCAATTCCTTAAGAATCTACAGATGATGATTCTAATTAAAAGGCTTTGAAATGTTCCACACGTTTAAGCCGGCGCACGTGAAGAGGAAAGTTTAGTACGCCTTTTAAAATCACCTCAAGTCCCTCGGGAAGGCACCACAAAAACGAGAGGTCGGTGCCCGCGACCGATGGTCCTCACACCAGCCACCTGGCAGGAAGGGGCAACTGCTCCAAGCGGAAACGCATGCGTCATTCATTAACTATGATTGAAAAAGTGGTAAGAGGACGCAATGGGTTATAATTCCCCCAACAACAATGTCATACCAAAGAGTCTCATACAAAATATTTATTTAAAGAATGTGATACAAGAATCAAGATTTTGGGCCTTGGAAAAGTAGGAAATATAATAATAGTTATAAAAATGAAATTTTTCATTTGTATTGGTTTAAAAATAAATAAAAATCAATTTTCTGGTCATATACAGCACAGTTTAACTGCTGCTCATATATAAATTTAAACTTCTAACTGCTAAATTAGACTAGTTTTAAAGTTAGACCTTTTTACTGAATCAGGCAGTAGGTATCTAAACCTTAATGGTATTTTTGATTGTCGAAGTTCTAAGAGACATCAAATATAGTTTGTTGGAAAACCTTAAAAAGAGACAGCAATAATTTTTGACTCGCTTCAGTTACTCAAATTATAAATTTGTCCGGTGATAACTATTGAAGTAGAAGTTAAACGTGTCCATTATTATTTAAACAAAGTATAATTTTGAATTTTTTCTTTAAAATAATAATAACTTTTTTTCCACATTTTGGTCTATTTTATCTTATTGATGTTGGAAATAAGGTAATATCAATGCCGCTGCAACTATGAGACTGTATAGTATACAAAAATCTATAAAATTATCCACAGAATAATCAAATTTGTATAATATTTTTTTTAATATTCACGTATAGAACTTACCCTTAAGTTTACCCAATTGACCTACAATACTACCAACTGCCCCAGCTGCTCCGCTAACCACTAATGTTTCTCCAGGCTTTGGTTCACAAAGTTCCAGAAATCCAAAGTAAGCGGTATTCCTGAAAACACACATTTTTAAAGGCTTTTAACATAATAACCTAAAATACCTAAATGTTTATTATTTCTACAACTACGGTCAAACTTGGATTGAGCATACAAGGCACAATAATTTAGGTATACTTTAGTCTATTCTTAAAGGGTATTAGTAGTAGCTATTTTAATTTTCATTATCAAAAGCTTCAAAAAGATCAGAGAATACAGAGAATATAACTTACCCAGGCATACCGAGTATCCCCAGAACGAACGATAACGGCAAATCTCCCAAATCAGGAACAATGGCCACTGGATAACCGGAAGGTGAAGGATCGCCGTTAGAAATAGTATGACTTCGCCATCCAAATTGGGCAGTAATATATTTACCAATGGGAAAATTACTGTTTTTACTATCTTTTATTCTATAATAGAGGAAACAATTGAAAATTCACTTTTGGTACATGATTAATTTAAAAACTATAAACTTTAAGAATCCCTTACATTATCCTTAAAGGCCACGCAAAAT
Source organism: Pachyrhynchus sulphureomaculatus (assembly GCA_019049505.1). Classification (NCBI taxonomy): domain Eukaryota; kingdom Metazoa; phylum Arthropoda; class Insecta; order Coleoptera; family Curculionidae; genus Pachyrhynchus; species Pachyrhynchus sulphureomaculatus. The sequence goes on along the minus strand of CM032449.1, from coordinate 38,173,740 downwards.
ATGAAAAAATAAGACTTTGATTTAAATCTAAATTGAAAGAATCTTAGAAGAAGAGAATAGCAACAAATAACTAATACGTCTACATATTAAAGAAAAATAAAACTCGTTTCTTAATAATCGCTTAATAATATTAAATACAAAAATGACTAACTTAAGTAAGTAACAAATAGACAATTAAAAATATAACTTATAAACATCTGAAACTACTGAAACAAGAAAGTAAATATGTTAAAATATTAGTAAATACAAATAAAACGAGATATATAAATAGATAAACCATCCTTGGCTCCCCTACCCACTAAGCCCCCCCACTGACTGGACAAGAGTCGACCTTATTTTTTTAATTCTGTACATTTATTATTAATATCAAAATTATCAATATGATGTCAATATAGCTACATATGTCTTGATGGGCGAAAGGTATTTCCTTAATTAAAGAAAAAGTTTACGTTATGAGTACAATGTTATGGGTGGGAGAAAGCACGGCCTCTGTTGCTTGCGAATCATCTTGCTTTAATACGTTTACCTTATACGAAAAATGTAATGAATAGAAGAGATGATCATGTCGATTGTATGATTCATCTCCCTCTGATGCTATTACTTTCACGATACGGTAAGTTCTCATTTAATCGAAAAATAGTTACAAAGTACATATAAAATCTTCCACTTAAAAAAATGATATCATCATCGATCAGTCTATATTTCTCCACAGTTGCACATAGGCCTCCCCAAGGTGCTTCCATCTTCCCCTATCCTGAGCAGCTGCCATCCTATTTGCGGTTATTCTTTTCAGATCGTCGGTCCATCTAGTTGATGGTCGCGGCTTCGTTTGTCCGCTCTTGGTCACCAGTCCAAGATTTTTCTTGTCCATCTACGGTATTTTATTTTCGCAACATGCCCCGCCCATTCCCACTTCATCTCCGCGATTCGCTCCAGGATATCATCAACACCCGTTCTTCTGCGCATATCCTCATTCCATATTCTATTCGTTAGGCTTATACCAAGCATCAATCGTTCCATTTTACGTTGTTTACATGCCAATGTTTTGATGAGAGTCAAAGTTTCTGCATCATAAGTGAGAGCGGGCAGGATACACATATTAAAGCTTTCGATTTATATATATATATATATATATATATATATATATATATATATATATATATATATATATATATATATAACTTTGTACGGTTTGTATTTCGGTGTTATTTACATTTATGAGCTGGTTAGGTAGTAGGTTAGTCATCATTTTTATCTTGTCGTAATTGATCTTTAAACCAATTTTTTGGGTCGCTTCTTGCAGTTCTTGAATCATAACTCAACAAGTTGTCGGATATAAGTACGATATCGTCCGCGAACCTGAGATGGTTGACCTTTGCCCCATCAACACTAACGCCTCTGTTCTTCCATTCGAATTTCTTGAAGCCATGTTCTAGAACACTAATGAACAATTTTGGTGACAAGGTGTCTCCCCGCCTTACTCCTCTTTCTATTTTTGATCTTTTTTGTAGGGGTGTGAAAATTAACAGTTATTAAGGCGTTTTTGTATACATTTTCTATAATTTTTGAATAGCGATGATCAACTCGACATTCATTCGATGCTTTCAAGATGGCAGTTAACTCGACAGTATCGAAACCCTTATGAAAATCGACAAATATGAAAACCAGACGTCTATGAGAGTCAACAGACTTTTCGATTAAACTTTTTAAACACTGTAGATGATCAGTTCCAAAGTTGGTTCGAAATCCACCTTGTTCCTTAGGTTGGTAGAGCTTGAGTTTAGTTTCTAGTTCATTGGTTAAAATTCTAGTATATTATAAAATAATAATATAGATTTACTTTAAACTTTTTTACATCATCCTGTGAGGACAAGACATTCCTCAAATTTAGAGGGGCCGGAATTCTTTTTAAACTACTAACAGCGGCTGTGTTTTTATATTCTTAATAAATTAAAGACATACCTTATAGTGGCTCACAGCGCTTGTTAGCGATCTCGGAAGATATATAACCGCTTCCTAAAGGACAAAGACAGAGAAACTAATATTTTGCCTTGCTAAATTCAAGGATAAATTAGGCATTTAAACATTTATAGGAACTTATTGTCGGAAATAAAAAGAGAAGTCCTTCAAGGATGTCTTTTATTCCTACTTTTTTTAATTTGTATGCGGAATATATAATCAAGTCACCGTTAGAAGAATGTTTAAAAGGTGCCAAATCAATGAAAGTGTAGTCAACAATTTAAGATCCGCAGATGACACCATAGTTCTGGCAGAGTCTAAGGAAGATTTACAAACCCTTATAAAGGTCTTGTCAGAATCAAGTGCCCGGTTGGGATTAGAAATAAACCCGACGGCTGAGACAAAAATGGGCAGAACAATGCTCAAATAGGCATTGACGATGATATTACCCAAACCATCAATAGATACATATACTAGGTAGAGAAATCAACACCCAGTTGGATCATTCAAAAGAGATTAGAAGAGAGAGAGATAACCAGAGCCGGTTTCATCAACATGCGGAAGTTCTTGTGACAACCGAGGTTATCCATCCATACAAAATTACAAACATTGAAGTGGTACGAAACGTGGACCATTAAGCAGGAGGGCTTAAAAAAAAGCTCCAGGCGTTCGAAATGTGGCTATACAGACGCTGGACTAGCAAGACGACCAATACCGAGGTGCTAGGCAAAATGAATACTCCACAATGGATAGACTAGACAATTAAGATCAGAAACACACATAATGCGTCACACAGAATACGAACAATTCCATTTTCATACTGGAGGGAAAAATAGACGGAATACAAAGCATTGGTAGAAAGGAGAAATCATGGCTAAGAAATATAAAAGACTGGAAAAAACCGACGTGAAAAAACCGACGGGAAAAAACCGACGGGAACATCCTGATATATATATATATATATATATATATATATATATATATATATATATGTATATATGTATATATATGTATATATATATATATATATATATGTATATATATATATATATATATATATATATATATATATATATATATATATATATATATATATATATATATATATATATATATATATATATATATATATATATATATATATATATATATATATATATATATATATATATATATATATATATATATATATATATATATATATATATATATATATATATATATATATATATATATATATATATATATATATATATATAGATATATATATATATATATATATATATATATATATATATATATATATATATATATATATATATATATGTATATATATATATATATATATATATATATATATATATATATATATATATATATATATATATATATATATATATATATATATATATATATATATATATATATATATATATATATATATATATATATATATATATATATATATATATATATATATATATATATATATATATATATACATATATATATATATATATATATATATACATAGTATATATATATATATATATATATATATATATATATATATATATATATATTACCATAGTAGTCGCCAACCTCAAAAAGAAGACACATAGAAGGAGAAGGATTGTTGCAAATGTCTGAACACAGACAACAAATTAGATTTAATTGCAATTTAGAACCGTCCTACTCCGACAATAACAATCATGAAAATAAAAATATGACACAATATAATTATAAATGACAATCAAATTTAAAGATGAAAACAAAAATGACATCATCTGTTAGACTTGGTTGTTAGCAACTGTAAGATATAATAAATTTAACAAACATTTCTAACTATTCAGTATATATCACCACTACCCCAAAACACTTTATTTTTGCACTCGACGCGCGTTTCACTAACTATGTTAGCTTCATCAGGAGCGATGATTGACAGGCCGACGCGCGTCGAGTGCAAAAATAAAGTGTTTGGTGTAGTGGTGATATATACTGAGTAGTGACATTGTGCCAAAGATTCCACATTCCCAAGATAGGAAACATTTCTAAGATAAAATTGGTGCGTAGGGTGCTTTTTTTAAAAATAGAACGTTCTCGAGATATTTCGATTGTGCCAGATTTTATCAACCTCCTGTATATTTTCAATGATATAACAATTTTTTAGTTTATATACATATATACTTACAGCGCTACTTGAGTTCCAATTATTGGGGTATTCAAGGGTATCCTGTGAACATATTTTCTCATATATGGGTCGACGCTTAAATACTGTGCTTCTGCTAGAAATTCTGTAAATAAAGTTATTTACAATGTCCTCCAAAGTATTCCCATCATATGGGAAGATTTTTTATAATGAGTTTTAGTTGAAATGCGGCTTTCGGTTCAGCAAAGATAAAAAATGATCTAGCGAATGGTAGTCCCGTGATTTTCGTTAGATTACATTTTTTTGTTCACGAAACTTTAAAAAATTGCCAGCCAATTACGTGTTAAATTTTGCAGGCGTCCCGCTCTCGAGAAATTCCTTTCCAAGGGTAAGAGATGTATAAATATTTATTGGCAATATCATATAATTCTGTATTTATTGAAATCGTACATCAACCAGGATTACTACGAGTGACTCGAGCGATTAAACTAGTTCCTCACTCATTGCTTAGATTTGAATTCGGGATGATAAATCCCTGAAATAATGTAATGACCATCCGATTATTCAAATCACTCGAGTACCAAGAACTCGAACATCAAAATTAATTAGTTTTCGCCAAAAATAGAAATGCTGGCGTAACTTTAAAAATTTACTATCTAAATTGAATTAAAGTCACTGTCAGTACTAAATTAAGGTTAAAATGCAAATAGATAAAAATATAACAAATTCTATATCTCGTTTACACATTGATGAAATATAGAAATAAAACAACGTAATTGAATATCCGCTTATTTCATTTCCATAGATGACATATTCAATCAATATAATCTATAACAAAAATTTATTTAATTTAAAAAGAAGTTGTAAAACTTAGTGACCGCACGCCCACATACTCATAATAAATATGTTGTGTGACATTCAGGTTTTCTTTAAATCATGATAAAATTGAAACATTAAGTTTATTAATTCTTTAGTTTTCATAAGATATCTACATCAAAGCGATGATATTTTTAATTATTCTTAATTTTACATCAATTTAATACGATTTGATTCGATGTTTAAAATTACGATAACTTCACATCAGATGTAACAAAATCAAATGTCACTATTGTTGCACCCGGTAAATTTTTCACAATTATATAAAATTAACAAAAATTGTTTTTTCTTTATAAAATATGTCGAAATTTTAATCAATAAGCAAGTTCTCAGCAATATTTTTGAAGATAATGGAGGACACAAGCCTATTGTCAAAGTTGAATTTCAACTAAAATCGGTAATAAATGTTTTCATATGATATGAACTTTTTAGAGAAAACTGTATAAAAAATCTCCTGAAAAATAAAAAAATATAGTTAGTTTTTAGTATTCTGTATGGGATCACTTCGGTGTCTGTGTGTTCATGTGACCGTGTGTATGTCTGTCTGTCTGTCATCCGATTTTCTCCGAAACTATTTAACATAGAGATTTGGCACAAATATAGAAATTTATAGCCCGATCAAAGGCATGTAGTTCTGAAAGTTAAATTTTAACTTAAAGGGTTACTTTTAGGGTGTGAAATCGAAAGTGAAAAAAATTTGCCAGATCATCGAGTGGGGTGTCAAATGAAAGCTTGTGAAAACAGAAGTTCAAAAATATTCATAATATAATACTTGCACACACTTTTCTTTGTATTATTTTTAAAAAAATGCCAAAAATCGCTATTCCCCTTATCTTGAAAAGTGTTGATCAAAAAATTTTGAAAAAATTCTGGAATATTCTTTATAAAATGTAGATTGAACAAAAATTATCACGAGTGCCTTACGCTGGTATAAAAAATAAAATCTAAGAAAACTATGTTGCTTAACGATATGGTGGAAGTTATTGTAATATACTTTTTCAGCATCTTACTGTTATCAAGTGACGCGTCGCTCCTGTAGAGAAACAAAATTTTATTTTATTTGTTTATGATTAACCAAATATTTAAGTAGTAAATATTTGTTTTACACTTTCATTACTAGATTCCAGATTGTGCTAGATTGATTTATTAGCTATTAGGTAGCTAAGATACTAAGAAAAAACGTAAAATACATATTGGAACTGAAGATATATACATGTCAGGAACCTAATTAACTTAACCTATATAAGGATATTTTATTTTAAAATCAATCACCCTACGGAACACGAATTGCGTTTTGGTAAGAAGTTTTTAAATTAAAATGTTAACTAAAAAATTGTGTCACACAAAAAAGTATAAATATATAATTAAAAATAATAATCAATAAGTATAAGTAATACTATATTTTACCTACGTTTTAGTTTCGATACTGATTTCTTTAAAGTTCTTACTTACAGAAAAAGTTTACTTCGCATCATTAATAATTTTTGCTTTTGAATGGCTTCTAGCTTCACAGAACACGATCGATATTACGTTTTTGTATTATATTTATAACTAGCTGTGCTCGCGGCTCCGCTCGCGTGGACTACAGAATTATTGTTTAGGTTTTTTTGTAAGAGAGCGCGATGGCAACAAATTTTTTTCCGGCTTGATTCACTATTATCGTCACTGCTTATTCCTTCTGTTACCTAACGTAACAAAATATATACTAAAACCTGATCAGAGAACATATGAATTAAAAAAAAAAACACGTAAATCGGATAAGGGGTTCTTGAGTGATAAGCGTACAGACAGACAGACAGACAGACAGACAGACAGAGAAACATTGCGTTTTATAATATATAATACCATATTTCCATATTTTTTGAATTTAAGCTGTTTTTTGAGGAAATAGTAGTTTTGATACAATAATATTGACTCATAAAATCAAATTTTAATATGTACCAATACACAATTTTTTAAAAAATTTTTGGTAGGTTTGATAGGGTGAATATCTCTCACCCCAAAAAATTTACTCTGTCAAACCTATCAGAAATCCCTAAAAAATTTTAATGGTATAGACTGAAATTGGATTTTGTCAGTCAAGATCATTATTTCAAAACTATTAGTTGATCCAAAATTAGCTTTAAAACAATTCCAATTAAAATAACCGGTCAAGTGCAAGTTGAACTTGCGCAATTAGTGTTCCGTACGTTGACTGCTTTTAAAATAAAAAAAATTGTAATGGAGGTATAAAATGATCAGTGACTTCACAAAACACACCCCAAATGAGTTTTTAACAAAGTTTGTTTCCAATCTTTACTGAAAATTGATGATGACCTTGAAATTTTTGGTTTTTTTTATATACCAGATAAATTATTAAAGATTTTTTTTTTTTATGGGTCTAGCACACGTGCCACAGGGAAGTCCCTAAAGCGCTACAGGAGCGACACGTGTGCGGAAAATATGCGGCGAGGTAATGCACTCGTGATAATTTTCGTGCAATCTAGAGAGAGAATATTCCAGAATTTTTTCAAAATTTTTTGATAAGTACTTTTCGAGATAAGACTGGTGGACAGCGATTTTTCGCGATTTTTTAAAAATAATACAAAAAAAGTGCGCGCAAGTATTACATTATATATATATATATATATATATATATATATATATATATATATATATATATATATATATATATATATATATATATATATATTTACTCGTATTTTCACAAGCTTTCATTTGATACCACACTCGATTGCCTAGTAAAAAAATGTTTTTTTTCACTTCCGATTTCACCCCCCAAAACTAACCCCTTAAGTCAAAATTTAACTTTCAAAACTACATGGCTCTGATGAGGCCATCAATTCCTATATTATTACCAAATTTCAACTTTCTATGACAAATAGTTTCGGAGAAAATCGGGTGTGACAGACGGCAGACAGACACCGAAGTAATCTTATAAGTGTTCCGTACGGAACACTAAAATATGGAAGATATTGCAAAAAAGGGGATTCTTTGGTAAATCTAATACAACCTTACATATACAGTATTTTATGAAACTAAAAGTCATTCAAAAACATGAGTTGTCTTTAATACGAGTAAATAAAAACTTAAGAATTTGTAAAAAAATTATCTGCTGTTCTGCTTCACAGCCAGAACTCAAGGAAAATATAGTATAACATGTTTTAAGGGCCCTACTTATTGATTAATGCTTATTTTTATTCCTATTTTTTCGCCATTAATCTTTAAAATTGAAAACATTTCACCAAAAATGAAAATATAAATGCAACAGCATTGCTACCAATATTAAAAAAAATAGGCAAATAATTGCATATGTAATTATTTACTTACCCCCATCCTGCACAGGTGGCAATTCCTCTTCTACCAATTTAACATCAGTATCTTTTGGAAAACCATCAAATCTTTCGATAAGTAGCCATTTCCTTGCTTTAACCATATTTCTTATTATTTTTATGCCACTAAGATATCTATTATGTAACAACGGCTGACCTAACATCGGATTTACCTTTAAAGTTGTTAACTAAACATAAATACAAAAAAATAAAATATACCTTATCACTGAAGTACCGAACTATTGAACCTAACCTGAAATTACGACGATAAAAGAGCGCCAGTCATTACATAAACATTTGTAGTAAAGATTTATTTGATCTAACCTGAAATATTTAGATAGTGTTACAAATTATCTTTTAACAGATAAAATTAAATTTAAAAAAAAATTGTATTCGCTATTTTTAATTGCATATTAATTCATCATTATTATGTACATTGCCTAATTAAACAGCAAGTTTGAAACACTAATTATATCATATTTATCTATTTGTACACTGTAATGTTTTTGAATGACTTTTTACAACTTGTTAAAATCCGGTCCGTTATATCAGATTCAAATCTAAAAATAGTAGTAGCCTCAAGCGGCTAAAATTCAAAAAATTCGAAATCCAATTACTTTGAATGAATTTTCATAAAGCTTTCGGATCATATTACCCATTAAAATCTATTGCTGTATATTGAATAACAAAAGAAATAAATAAAATAAAAAATATATATAATCTGATACAATGTAGGCTTATTAAAGTAACACGTAGGCTGAAAAGTTCTTAGGAAGTACCAACCGTCAAACGATACGTGTCAAAATTTCATGACCTTTCGATTAGTTTATAAGTTACATTTTGATATTTTCAAAACAATGGAAAAAACTGAATTTCGTGTGTTGACTAAACACTGTTTTTTGATGGGAAAAAATACCGTTCAAGCAAAGCAATAGCTTGATAAGTGTTACGGGGACTCTGTTCCTGGAAAATCACTCATTGTTTGTTTGTTTATTGGCTCGGCTCCATCAGTGCCATTCGCCAGCACGATTCAAAAAATCACTCATTATTTACTGGTATGCTGAATTTAAACGCGGTCGTATAGATACAAATAATGCTGAACGCTCTGGACGCCCAAATGAGGTGGTTACACCGGAAAACAATCAAAAAAATTGAATGACCGTAAAGTGAAATTGCGATAGCTGACGCCCTAAAGGTATCAAAAGAACGTGTTGGTCATATTTTGTATGAACATTTGGGCATGAGAAAGCTCTGTTCGAAATGGGTACCACGTTTGCTCACAGTAGACCAAAAACAACAACGTGTTGATGATTCTGAGCGCTGTTTGAACCTATTTCGGCGCAATAAAACGGATTTTTTCATGTGATATGTGACAATGGATGAAACATGGATCCACTACTACACACCAGATTCAAATTGGCAGTCAGCTGAGTGGACAGCAGCCGGTGAGAGCGGCCCGAAGCGACCAAAGACACAACAGTCGGCTGGGAAGTTTCTGGCCTCCGTACTTTGGGATGCGCATGGAATAATTCTCATCGACTATGCTGACAAGGGAAAAAAACCATCAATAGCGAATATTATATAAAGTTATCGGTGCGTTTGAAGGCAGAAATCGAAAGAAACGGCCCCAAATGAACAAGAAAAAAGTGCTCTTTCATCAAGACAATGTACCGTGTCACAAATCAATGGTTACGATGGCAAAATTGCATGAATTAAAGTTCAAATTGCTTCCTCATCCACCGTATTCTCAAGATTTGTCCCCCAGCGACTATTATCTATTCCCAAACCTCAAAAAAATACTCGCGAGAAAGAGATTTGGCTCCAATGAAGATGTTATCACCGAAACTGAGGCCTATTTTGAAGGCAAAGACAAATGCTTCTACAGGAAAGGTATAGAAATGTTAGAAAAGCGTTAGGCTAATTTTATCGCTCTTGAAGGAGACTATATTGATGAAAAAGTAGAATTTTCCAAATAAAAATGTATTTTAAGTAGCTAGACCAAAAACTTTTCAGCCTACAAGTTAGTTCTATGCAGAAATTATGTTACAAATGTATTTCTGTAGGGATAATATTAAAAATAAGTAGTAAAAAATATTAATTTTAATAAAAAGATTACATAAAAATATTTATTTATTGGTTTATCATACAAAATTAAAAAATCGTAGAATTGAATTTGTTCAGTTTCATCACTTTCTTCTACTTCATTTATTTTTATACTCGTTATAGGAAATGCATTTAAACAACGATCCCCATGGCACTGTGAACATATTACAGTGCAATATACGTTAAACCCCTTTTTTCGACATCTGCAGGCAGATCTACATCCTTTTCTACAGTTACAAAACAGTAAATCATCTGGAGCTGGAGACTGATTCAACATTATTGACACAAATATATTAGAATCATAATTCCAACCCTAATTTTCAATAGAAATGTCATTACCTAATCATATTTGTACTCTTTTTAGATGTTCAAATGCTGCATCAGATGTAGGCACTAAAAATAGCAATTGAACACAGATATTTTTAGCTGTGCCTTTCACCCAAAAAGTGAATCTCAAAGTAGTTAATTCTCTGATTTTTTTGGAGGCACCGTATAAAGCCAGAAAAATTATTGTTTGCACCATTTTTTCTGTATTGAGCAAATAAAATTAAATAAGATAAAAAAAAATTTGTAATATTGGTGACCTTTTATACAATAGAATTTACATATATTTGACATTACAGAGTGATAAAACTAATATAAAACGATCAAATGGGAAAAATCCTTTTGCTGACTTTTTCTTATTTAACCTTATGAAGTCGACACAAGAAAAAACACAGATTGCAAATGTCAGCATCACCTCGTAAACAAGTCTGAAACCGTTGACATCCGAAACGAGTACCTATAGGGCCATAAATAAAAGACTAATTAGTAGTAACATAAACACTTAATATATTAATATGGGAGTTTATAATTTGAATTAATAGGCTAAGGAAGAGTGATTACTACGAACCAGTACATAACGTTTGTCTGTATTGTATCGCATATTGTTTTTAAATACAGATATTATAGAAAATCATCATAGTTTTTCTTGGTCATCCCGACACAAAAATACATTGTCAATGTTGAATACAAATTCTAGCTAAAAATTATTGGCGATATTCTTTGGAGATTCTCCATCATTATCACTTTAAATAATCAATTATTCATCAAAACCCAAATAGAACACATGTGCCACAGCTCTTCGAAACTACATATTTAAACATTCATAACTAGTGTTCAGTTAAATGTGAAATAATGTAATAATTCGTATTGAATCATGGACTAGTTTCCACTACAAACTATTTGCACAAGTAATAAAATAATTTGCAAAATAACTAAACAGCGAAATTAAAGTAGCTCGTTCAATCACAAAAAATCCAGCAGCTGTTACATCGGTTTTCAACAAGTCGATTTTAAAACACAGTGAATCCAGTATCTGGTGGTATTTGGATGTTTCTTTGAAGGTCTCCCTAACTTTGAGGCACGTGGCCATAAGTACATCTTTTTCTCTTTTAGTGATATCACAGATAAAAATACACACTATCAAAGGGATCTAAAAAATAAAATTAATAGAAGTGTTCTCAATGTCACCAGCAACAGTATATTTGATTGTCAACAATTTGACTGTTGACAGTAAAATGACCGTCGATCGGTTAACCGTTTATAGTTACGCTAACTGTTAAAAGTCTTCCGTATCAAAATTGAGAAACGGAACACTTATAAAATCATTTTGGTGTCTATCCGCCATAGCCGATATTCTCCAAAAATATTTGACATAGAAAATTGAAATTTGTCACAAATATGGGAATTAATGGCTTAATCACAGCCCAATAATTTTGAAAGTTAAATTTTGACTTAACGGATTAGTTTTGGGGGCCATCGAGTGGGGTGTCAAATGGAAGCTTGTGAAAACACGAATTCAAAAATATATATGATGTAATACTCGCGTAAACTTTTCTTTATATTACTTTAAAAAATTGCAGTAAAATCTCGATACGCAGGCTTTTCAGAAAAAGGGAGGTTTTTTTTGGAATAGGCCTAAAATGGCATAATTTTGAAAGATTTACTAGAAAAAAATCGGGGGGAGGCCGTTTTTGCTAACCTGAACTAACTTTGGTCTCCAGTCACTAATATAGCACGTACATCATTTGTTTCACATTAAGGTAGGACATTTTAGTTCAGGTTAGCAGAAACGGCCTCCCTCCGATTTTTCAAAATTAGGCCATTTTAAGTCTATTTAAAAAAAAAAACCTACCTTTTTCTGAAAAACCCGCGTACCGAAATTTTACTAAGATTGCCAGAAATCACTGACCCTTCACCCTATTTCTAAGAGTACGAACAAAATCAATTCCAAAATATTCTGGAATATTCTCAATAAGGATTGAACGAAAATTAACAGGAGTTATAATTTATCTGGTATATGAAAACAGATTAGAAACAAACTTTGGTTGATATATGTTTCGTACTTGTATACAAGTCCCCAACTTGTTTAATAAAAAAATGTTATTCACTGTATGAATAAAAGTATAAACACACATGCACAGCAAGGATCTACGATAATTATTATCGGAGACTTTAACATATATTTTCTGGAATGTGTCTATCCACCTACTCGAATACCACTAGGCTTATACAAATGATAAAAGATATTAGACTGTCTGAAAAGTTCTCGGCCTGACACATAGATGGCGTTAGAAACTGTAAAACTAAAATTGTATTGGAAAGTTCCATCCTTTATAAAGGGTGATTCATTTAGAAGTACTTTTTTTTTTAAATAAAAAAAAATGAATAAAAACAATTTTATTTTATAATCTTTATTATCATATAAAAGAACCATTCTTTACAATTATTTCTTAAAGATAATTTCTTTCAAATGTTGTCCGCGACTACGGTTAACAACGTCCATTCTGAAGTTCCAATTTTCAATGACGCGTGTGAGTATTTCGAGTGGTATTTGGCCAATGACTCGAGTAATATTGGCCTCCAATGCCTTAATTGTAGCTGGCTTATCCATGTGGACTTTGGACTTTACATAGCCCCAAAGGAAAAAGTCAAGTCAATTTTTCTCGAAAACAGTGGATCTTCTGCAAACTTGTCAAGAGCCCAACGACTAAAACGGAAACGATTCGGAAGGTCGGTCGGCTTCAGTTGTTGCACTAGTTGAATTTTGTATGCTTTTAAAGAAAGATCCTTACGTAAAATACGCCAAGTTGTTGAATATGACAGGCCAAGCTGTTGAGAACGGCGACGAATCGACACTTCACGGTCTTCGCGTACACTCTCCGCTACCGCCCCTATATTTTCTTCACTACGTGCTGGATGTGGTCTATTCGGTCGAGCATTATCCAATAATGAAAATTGGGTCTCAAACTTATTGATGGTGGAGCGAATTGTGCGTTCGGTAGGCCGATTATGTGGACCATAAGTTGCTCTAAGCGCCCGATACACATTCCTCGTAGAACGCCCATTTTCGTAATAAAGTTGAACAATTTGTAGACGCTGTGCCGGGGTAAGTCTTTCCATTATGAATTGTCAAACACTACTGAACAGGAATGCCACTTCAGTTGACACTACGCATGCGCAATCTGCAATTAAATCCCCATCACAAAAAGTACCTCTAAATGAATCACCCTTTATAAACACTTGTAAAATTTTATTTTAATCTGTCAATTCATTCGAGTAGTAGCAACTGTTCAATATTGACGTGTGATTGATGTTTTTAAAATGGAAAAAATTGAATATCTTGCAGTGATTAAATTTTTTGTTTTGAACGGTTTAACACCAATAGAAATTCATATGAAATTGTTAAAAGTTTATAATGATACATCACCTTCACTTTTCACTATGAAAAAAATGGGATGATCCACGCAAAGGTCGTCCAAAAATTGTCATACACCACAAATCATTCAACAAGTCCATAATATGGTGTTAGATTATCGATGAGTGAAAGTGCGTGAAATAGCTGGGGCCATAAGCATCTTAAAAAAACGAATTGGAAATATTTTGCATGAAGAGTTTGATACGAGAAAGCTTTGTGCAAGATAGGTGCCGCATTTGCTGACAATTGACCAAAAACCCATTCGAATGCCTATTTCTCAAGCGTGTTTTGATCGTTTTAGGCAAAATAAAATGGATTTCATGGCTGGAACCAGAGCGAAAAGAACAGTCGAAACAATGAACTGAAGCCGGTGAAAATGCACCAAAAAAGGTAAAGACGACTACATCAGCAGGGAAGGTTATGGCAACAGTTTTTTGGGATTACAAAGATGTTTTGTTGAACGATTATCTTCAGAAAGGTAAAACAATTAACTCTGGCTATTATTGTAACATTTTAGATCTGTTAGATGCAAAAAAATCATGATCAATAAAAGATTCAGAAACGCCATACCAAAGATGACCACAGGAACCGATATTGAATCTGACTATATCTTGCATGAAGCTAACATACGAATGCTTTTGGCAAAGACTAAGAGAAGAAAGAAAAACAAACGACACAACCCAACCAACTACTTAAAAATACTGAAATAAATATGAATTATACAGACTGTTTAAATGAACAACTAGATGCAATATCTACCTCTAATGATATTGAACAGGACTGGGTCAAAGTTAAGGAGTTTGAAATTGGGATCAACACTTACCTTCAACAGTCAACATTAAAAATGAAAAAACGAATGGATGACCCAACATATATTAAATCTTATGGAAAAACGCAGGCAATGCAAAAACCAACAAGATCAGATTGGTTATGCCCATCTTCAAAGAGAAATCCGTAAAGAAATAAGGATTGCTATGGCTGGAACAAAGATGTATCGAGGCCGAAAACTTGCAACGTCTTGGTGACACCTTCCACCTTCGTAAGAAAATAAAAGAAATAGCTGGAACATATAAGAAGAATCCCTCCTCGCATATCCGGAATGAGGCGAATGAACCGATCTTGGACCCAGACGAACAGCTTAATACATGGAAAAGTCACACCTCAAATTTATTTAATGATGACAAATCATGTTCACCAGATCTCTTAACGGACAATTCGTCCGACCCTGAAATATTGAAGAGTTAGGTGGTTCATGCTATTTCACTAATGAAAAATGATAAAGCCCCTGGTCCAGAAAACATGTTCTCAGAGACATTCTGTAAACTCAGTAATGATAATTTAACAAAGCTTTTAGCACTCTTTAACAACATTTATGATACTGGGAAAATACCGAAGGAAAAATTGGCTGCGTTCTACATTTATTACCCTGCCAAAAACCGCCGGCTCTAAACAATGTAAGGACTATCGCTTAATTAGTCTCATGAGCCATTTTCTCAAACTCTTCTTGCGCATCATTCATACGAGACTATACAAGAAATGCGAAGAAGTTAGTGGAGATAGTCAGTCCGGATTTAAGGGAGGTTTTGGGACGAGAGAAACCATCTTCAGTCTCCAAATTCTGGCTCAGAATTGTCTGGATCAGAGACAGGATGTATTTATGTGCTTCATAGACTATGAGAAGGCATTCGACAACGTTAAACATGACCTCCTCATGAAATACTACTAGGGCTAGATTCTAAAGATATAAAATTCATTGCCAACTTATATTGGAATCAATCACTAGACGTAAGACTTCAGAATGGTTATACAACGGAAGATTTTGAAATAAGAAAGGGAGTTAGACAGGGTTGTGTTTTGTCATCCATGCTGTTTAATTTATATGTCGTTGAGGCAGTCTCGAAGAGTGATCTGGATATCAAAGTAAACGGTGTTCCGATAAACAACATCAGATATGCAGATGACACTGCCATTCTGATAGATAGCGCAGATGCTCTTCAAGTATTATTGGAGGCTATACACAAAGCAGTAGAAAATATTAGATTAAACATCGACATAAACAAAACCAAAATCCATGATGATCAGTAGAAATCCAATTCAAGACGTCCGAATTCATATAAATGGCGAGAATATAGAACGGGTTAACAAGTTCAAATACCTGGGATGCCTGTGAATGAGAGATGGGATCCGGACATGGAAATTAAAGCCAAAGGCAAGAGCAACTTTCATCAAGTTACGCAAATTCATTTGTAATAAAAACCTTAACCTACAAGTCAGGTACAGGATGGTTAAGTGCTATGTTTGGTCCGTTTTGCTGTACGGTGTTGAAACATGAACATTGAAAGTGTCATCTATTAACAAACTGGAGGCAATTGAAATGTGAATACTCAGAGGAATGCTGATAGTATCTTGGGTGGATAGAGTGAGGAATGAGGAGGTGATCGAGAGAGCCAACCTGGAAGATCGCGAATTACTCGAAGACAAAAAAAGGAGAAAGATTTCATACTTGGATGGATATTATTCGTGGGGAAAATTATAGCTTGATACTGCAGGGTAAAATTCAAAGCAAAAGGGGAACGGGACGAAAAAGACTATCATGGCTTCGCAATATTCGTCACTGAACAGGAATAAGTGATTTTCGGTCTCTCGAAAATACGGCTTTAAACAGACTCATCTGATGAGAGAAGTTTGGTACAGACGCCTATGCAGGAATCTGCACGGCACCTTAAGAAGAAGAAGGATGCAAAAATTCGTGAGAAAAGAGCTGCTTTAAAGACGAAAATAATAATTTTTCATCAAGACAATGCACGGGTTCACACAAGTGTTTTGACGACGGCAAATTCAACGAATTAAAGTACGAATTGCTAGAACATCCAGCGTATTCACCAGATTTGGCTCTCTCTGACTATTATCTGTTTCCAAACCCGAAAAGATTTCTGCCTGGAAAGCGTTTTTACATCAAATGACGAAGTTATTGCAGCCGTGGATGGATATTTTGCAGACCTTCCGGAAATACACTTTAATGATGGTATTAAATTATTGGAAAAACGTTAGAATAAATGTATTAAAGTTTCGGAAGATTATATTGAAAAATAAAACACATTTCCCGTCAAAAAAATTTTCTTTCATTGTTAGGTCGAGAACTTTTCAGACTGTCCACGTACTAGAGACAGAACCTTGATAGACAATGTGTTTTGCAATTTTTCTAATGATATAAAAGTTTTTTTAGCCATCACAAATAAGTTTGCGTCCGAATCCTTGATATTGATTTTTGAAAACTTATTTGGGCTGTATTTTGTGAAGTCACTGATCATTTTATTCCCCCCTAATAAAAAAATTTTATTCTAAAAGCAATCACAGTCAGGAACACTAATTGCGCAAATCCGACTGGCATTTGGCCAGTTTTCTTATAAGAAATTGCTTTATGAGGTTAGAAATACAAGCGGGTTTTCTAATTTCTAAATATTTTGAGCAAAGATTTGCTTTAAATTTTATCACAAAATCCAAATTTCTTGCATGCGCGTACTGATTAGTCAAATATATTAGGAAACAGCAATGAATATTTAGCAAAATCAAAAGTTTTCAAGTAGTAGAAATCATTTAAAGATGGTAGAGCCGCAATTGAAGACGAACCGTGTTCTGAAAGAGGTCTTGTAGACCTTATGTCTTTGCCAGGAAAAAAAAAACTGAAAAGATTTCATTATCCACAACTAAAATAAACGAAATATTATTTAACTAAGATTAATGTGAAAATCAGTATAAGGGAGAAACCAAGCTGTATTTGCTAACAACTATCCTGAATAATCATTCTACCAATAAAACTACTTTTGTTAACTGTCACTAAATATATTTGTAAAGATTTTACAATTGCGTTATCGCGATTTCGTAGTACAACTACATTGTCAAACGCTTAACTGAGACTAAAACAGATTTTTGGTATTTTATGTTTATATGATGAACAGATGTGAGTTTATTATATGTCAAAACAGTTGGAACAGAACAGAATTTGCTACGTCTAATTGACTATTCAGTAAATTTATATTATTTTCCTTTGATTGTCTGTAGATTTCTATGGATTCTAAGAAATTGAGTTTTGACCCTTTAGGTGCCATCTGGAGTATTTGTAAACAATTGATATTGGGAAAAGTATGGCCTGTTTCTAAGAAATGTTTAGCAAAGTGTGATTTTTCATTTTTTAGCCTATAAGAGGCATTGTGTTCTGCGAATCTTGTTTTGAAATTCCGTCCCGTTTGGCCTACGTAACAGCTATTGCACTCTTGACAATTAAGTTTATAAACTCCTGATTTATTGTATTTATTAGTTTTATCTTTGGCATTGAAAATAATATTGGATAATTTTTGAGCGGGTTTTAAAGCTATTCTTGTTTTTTCGGTCGTGAGAACTTGGGATATTTTATCCGAGATGGGACCAAAATATGTCAGAGGTATGAATGTTTTCTTTTCTCGGTATTCTTTTACGGGGTAGATTAAGCTGAAAGTGATTTGTTTTCGTTTACGGCTTATTAAGGTATTAATTATTTTAAGTTGGAAGCCGTTATTGAGTGCTATATTTTTGATTGTGTCCAGTTCTTTTTTTAAATTATTTTTACTAAGAGGGATATTGAAGGCTCTAGGGATCATAGATCTATAGGCTGCCAGTTTATGGGAGTTAGGGTGTATTGAGTCAGCTGGGATGGTGACATCTGAAAAGGTCGGTTTGCGGAAGATATCGAATTCTAGTCTATTTCCTTTCTTCAAAATTGTAACATCTAAGAAATTTATTTTATTATCTGTTTCCTTGGTGGAATTTAGTTCAATATCATTTCCAAGGAAACGTACTGAGATGTCATCCACATATCTAAACCAAAAGAGAATATTGTTCGCGTGTTGAGTTTTTAGAAAACTATTTTCCAATTCTGACATAAAAATTTCGGTTAGCAAAGGACTAAGTGGAGACCCCATGGCACGACCATCTCTTTGTTTGAAAAATTGATTATTGAACTGAAAATAATTTCCGGTTATACAAAATTCGAACAGTTTCAATATATCTTGTATTGTTATATTGATGTTGTTTTTTGTAACATAGTTTTTATAATTTCTAAACAATCTTTATTTGGGATATTGGAGAACATATTTGTTACATCGAATGAAACTAGAAGGGCGTTATTTGGGATGGAGATATTTTTAAGTTTATTTGAGAGGTCTATAGAGTTTTTTGTCTTGTATTTTGGACTGAATTGTGTAATTTCTTTAAAGATGGTGTTGAGATGTGTTGCTAGATTTTTTTAAGAGGGTCTTGCTGTACGATACTACTGGTCTTATTGGCGAATTTTCTTTATGTATTTTTATCAGGCCATAAAGTTTTGGTCAGGTAGGATTTTGGTTTATTATTTTAAACTTTTCTCTTCCATCCACAATGCTCAGGGTTTCATTTAGCAGGGTCTTGAGTTGTTTTTGAATTTTTTTCCGTTGGATCTTTTTTTTTTTAGTTTTATTGGATTTTCTTTTTCCAAAAAATCATTTACTTTTTGAATGTAATGGTTTTTATCAAGAGCTATGATGGAGTTGCCTTTGTCTGCCTTTGTTATTATTAAGTTATTCTCTTTTATTTTAGACTGAATGGACGCTATCGTTAGTTGTTCTTTGTTATTGCAAGTAGTGTTTTTTGTGTTTATCATTATATGTTTTATTTTTTCTTTTTTAATATTTGTGTCACCTATGTTTTTTATGGCTGATTCAATTTCGGATATTAGTGTTTCGGTAGTATTTTTTATATTAAAGTTAGGGTTATATTTTTATCCTTTTTCAAGCAGTTTTTTCTCACTTTCTGTGAAATTTGTATTAGAGATATTGATAAATCTATTATAGAAGGTTTTTTTGTTGGGTATTGTTTGAAGTTTCGCTATATTTTTTATTCTCTATTAGTTTTTTAAGTTTTTTTGATTGAGTTAAATAAATTTTGTAAATAATTTGGCTAATTTTTATTCTAGTATTATCATCAAATATATCGAATTCTATTGGGTGGAGTTTATAAGCTATAGCTGTTACATAGGCCAAACGGGAAGGAATTTCAAAACAAGATTCGCAGAACACAATGCCTCTTATAGGCTAAAAAATGAAAAATCACACTTTGCTAAACATTTCTTAGAAACGGGCCATACTTTTCCCAATATCAATTGTTTACAAATACTCCATATGGCACCTAAAGGGTCAAAACTCAATTTCTTAGCATCCATAGAAATTTACAGACATTCAAAGGACCATAATATAAATTTACTGAATAGTCAATTAGACGTAGCAAATTATGTTCTGTTCCAACTGTTTTAACATATAATAGACCCACATCTGTTTATCATATAAACATAAGATACCAAAAATCTGTTTTAGTCTTAGTTAAGCGTTTGACAATGTAATCGCGATAATGCAATTGTAAAATCTTTACAAATATATTAAGTGACAGTTAACAAAGTAATTAAGTAGTTTTATTGGTAGAATGATTATTCAGGATAGTTATTAGCAAATACAGCTTGGTTTCTACTCCACAGAAAAAAGTCAAAAACTGCTAAAAATTGACTTTGTCCAGTTTTAGTGGTTTATACTGATTTTCACATTAATCTTAGTTAAATAGTATTTCGTTTATTTTAGTTGTGGAAAATGAAATCTTTTCAGTTTTTTTTTTCCTGACAAAGACATAAGGTCTACAAGACGTCTTTCAGAACACGGTTCGTCTTCAATTACAGCTCTACCATCTTTAAATGATTTCTACTAATTGAAAACTTTTGATTTTGCTAAATATTCATTGCTGTTTCCTAATATATTTGACTTATCAGTACGCGCATGCAAGAAATTTGGATTTTATGACAAAATTTAATGCAAATCTTTGCTCAAAATATTTAGAAATTAACCCGCTTGTATTTCTAACCTCATAAAGCAATCTCTTATGAGAAAACCGGCCAAATGCAAGTCGGATTTGCGCAATTAGTGTTCCTAACTGTGATTGCTTTTATAATAAAATTTTTTATTAGCGGGTAATAAAATGATCAGTGACTTCAGAAAATACAGCCCAAATAACTTTTCAAAAATCAATTCGGACACAAACTTATTTGTGATGTCTAAAAAAACTTCTGTATCATTAGAAAAATTGCAAAACATATTGTCTATCAAGGTGTGTTTTATTTTTCAATATAATTTCCGAAACTTCAATACATTTATTCTAACGTTTTTCCAATAATTCAATACCATCATTAAAGTGTATTTCCGGAAGGTCTGCAAA
The DNA here is from genome assembly GCA_019049505.1 of Pachyrhynchus sulphureomaculatus. Classification (NCBI taxonomy): domain Eukaryota; kingdom Metazoa; phylum Arthropoda; class Insecta; order Coleoptera; family Curculionidae; genus Pachyrhynchus; species Pachyrhynchus sulphureomaculatus. Next base: position 38,152,313 of record CM032449.1, on the reverse strand, counting down.
ATATCCATCCACGGCTGCAATAACTTCGTCATTTGATGTAAAACGCTTTCCAGGCAGAAATCATTTCGAGTTTGGAAACAGATAATAGTCAGAGAGAGCCAAATCTGGTGAATACGCTGGATGTTCTAGCATTTCGTACTTTAATTCGTTGAATTTTGCCATCGTCAAAACACTTGTGTGAACACGTGCATTGTCTTAATGAAAAATTATTATTTTCTTCTTTAAAGCAGGTCTTTTCTCACGAATTTTTGCATCCTTCTTCTTCTTAAGTGCCGTGCAGATTTCTGCAATATAAATTTACTGAATAGTCAATTAGACGTAGCAAATTCTGTTATTTTCCAACTGTTTTAACATATAATAGACCCACATCATATACACATAAAATATCAAAAATTTGTTTTAGTCTTAGTTAAGCGTTTGACAATGTAGTTGTACTATGAAATCGCGATAACGCAATTGTAAAATCTTTACAAATATATTTAGTGACAATTAACAAAGCAATTAAGTAGTTTTATTGTTAAAATGTACTGTCACAAAGTAACGGACCAGTCAATTAACTCTTTAATCATTCTATCAGTCTGTGGCCTTAAAAAGACTCCGACCAGGTACGCCTTCAAAACTAGCCTTACATCTTACTTAATATTAATGTGCATTCCCACTTAGATTTGACTTACATCTAGGAATCTATAAATAAAATATAATCCACTAAAAATGTATTAAAAGTGAGGAAAAGTTTCATAGTATGTTAAAAATACTCGTAAGCATTTTTTTACATAAAAAAAATTATTTAGACGCATTCATATAATTGTCTTAATATTTTATCTCATTTTTTCCTTAATTCAACTTTAAAAAATTCGTTCAAAATGGACAGAATTTCTAGTTCCATTAGGGTATTTCTTACGAGAACAGAGAGAGCATTATATTAGAGAGAGACCGAAAATAATTTGGTTTTCAAGGTAGAATGAATGTGGCAACGTAGCTTGCTTCCCGCGACGCGCAATCACGTGTTATTCATAATAACGTTGATATTTTTACATGATATACAATAAAAATTATGTTTAATTAAAACGATTCCTTGGATTGTTTATTAAAAATATATCAATTATGAAGTATTTACAACCATATAAATGCGCGCATTTATTCTAGTATCTTTTAAAAGAAAGTCCGATCAGTACGATGCATATACTAGTCCGGGAGCTCACGACCAAAATGCTACCCCATCGAAGAGTAGCAGATAATAGTTTCACTTTGTTAATTATGCCCCCTTAGTCCCTCCAGGTAGTTTGAAGCCTCAAGTCTGGTTCCTGTTCATGGAAATGCGCTTTAAAGCTGCAAGAAAAAGTTGGTGAACGAATCCATCGCTGAGTGGCAGATATTCTGGGTATAGTTTCATTTTTGTGAAATATTACTGAAAAATGAATATCTGCAGTGGATATTGGGTCAATCCAAAGTTATAACGGTCCAAAGTTGCAGAAAAATGGACCCACCTGAACCCATAGAGGAGTGAATGAAATTCGTTTTATATGTTCGTTGAGCTTTATAGATACTAAAAATAACAGTATCTGCCATGGAGTCTGATTTTTTATTAAAACGCGCGCGCCTGTCCTACAAAGCGCGCGCCCGTCCTGTAATTTGTTTTTCTCTCAAATACTATAAACATCTCGAGAGACGCTCAAATCACCATTGAAACTGTTACAAGCAGATTAATATATTTATTTAATTTGCAGTGCAATTTCCCTCTATATTTGTTTTATATTTAACATTTAAATTTCCGCATTCGGTTAATGCCAATACAATAATGACCGAATACTCCATCAGCCACCCCGGGTTTCACTGTGTTCTTTTTAAACTTTGAGCGTTGCGGCTCCACTCTAGTGTACTTTAAGTTTTTTTGGGTCGCAGAATCCTATTTACAATTAGTTTTTTGGATAAATGACCTATTAATGTTATTAACAATTTTTTAAACAATTACACAGGGGAACAGCTGTTTTGGTGTCGAGGTTTTTTGAGCTGATTCTATATCAATTTGATGTCCTGAATTCAAATAACGTATTCATTTGTACCTAGAAGCTCAAATTTTTAAGATATACAATTTTAGAGAAATATAAGTTACATTATTGTAACTCAAATCCGTAAGTGTAGTAAACAAAAGTAGATACGAAATTTTTATTTTAGTTATACAAAATACAATATTATGTCGTACTTACAAACAAAAAAAAACATTGAAGAAATGAAATAGTCACTCAACACTTGGAAAGCTTCTTTTCCGCGACATTTTTGAATGTTTTTTTAAACAGTCCCTTTTTAAACTCCAGCAGTAATCTGCCGTCATGTGCATGTCCCATCTTCCTTGGTAGCGGTCCTCCATAACTTTAATATCTTGATGAAATCTTTCACCTTGTTCCTCACTCATGTCTCCTAAATTTTCTGGAAAACGGTCTAAGTGGCTGTGTAAATAGTGTATTTTAATACTCATATTGCACCCTAAGGATTTGAAACTATTAAGCATCTTGTTAACCATTTCAACATAGTTTTGAGCTTTATGTTTGCCTAGAAAATTTTCTACAACTGCAACAAATGATGTCCAAGCTTCTCGTTCAACTTGATTCATTGAATTTATGAAGGCAGGATCCTTAATTAATTGTCTTATTTGTGGGCCGTCAAATATCCCTGCTTTGAGTTTTTCTGTGCTCAACTGATGCATTTTTACCCCTATATATGCAAAACAAGACCCATTCTTATCAAGAGCCTTTACAAATTGCTTCATTAAGCCCAACTTTATATGTAACGGAGGAAGTATGATTTTTTCTCTTTCAACCAAAGCGTCGTTAATGACATTCTTTTCCCCAACGTCCATGTTTTCTCTCTGAGGCCAATCTTTTCTAACCCAGTGGTGTGTTTTTGTCCCTACTATCCCAAAGGCACAAGAAACACGGATATTTCGTGTAACCACTTTGCTGCCCAAGAAGAAAGTTTACCATTTTTAAGTCTACACAAATCATCCATTGATGTTCGTAATACTTTATCTTCTGCAAGACCAAAGCTATGGTATTATATTCTTCTTTCAGTTTCGTTGAGTGAGCTAGTGGTATTGAACCATATTTATTCCCATTATGTAGAAGGACACATTTTAAACTTCGCTTTGAACTGTCAATAAATAGGCGCCAATCATCTGGAATATATTCAGAAAGTCCCATTTCTTTCATGAGTCCCCTAATTTCGTGACAAAATACAAGATTGTCTTCTTGAGAAAAGAATGGTAGCAGATCTTTTTCTCTTGTACGGTAAAAGGTAATTTTGGTTCCTTGTTCCAGTAAATTTTTGTCGTTCAACCTAGAAGCCAGTACTTCAGAAGCTTTTTCGATAAATTGAGATCCCTGGTGAGATCATTTAATTCATTTTGATTGAAGCGTTGAGGAACTGATGACGTCCCCTCATAGTCACTGTTAGTTTCATTAGCATCAGAAGAGCGATCAGAGGGAAAATATTCGTCATCAGAGATATGTGGTAGCTGATGAAATGTTGGAATCGGTATTTCATCTGAGTGCGGGATAGGGCGTATTGCCGAGTCTAAATTGGGGATAAGTCCACTTACTGCGGTTATTTCGATTGATTCCATTAGTATTTACTAAACAGAAATAACAATCATTGAAGTGGTTTTTTGGTTCTCTCCAAACCATTGGTACGCCGAATTTTAGACATTTTCTTTTTCCGGTAGTCCACTGCCGTAAATGCTCTGTACAAGTTTTACATACGAGATGCGGGGCCCACGTTTTGTCCTGATCACCAAGCTTAACTCCAAAGTATCCAAGATACGCTCGCTTTACAAAGTCAGTAATAGTTTGTCTGTTTTGTTGAAACATGTATTCTCCGTATATATAGCAAAACACATCAGGTTGATTTACACAACTTCTTCTTGAACTGAAACCTGAACTCATTTTAATTCTGTTCAATAACACAAAAACACTCTTTTCTTAACATAAAATAACACGCCGAATTCGATCTACTCTCATTAGTAAGAACGCACAAACTGACGAGACTTACCCGAGTTAGGTGATTAAAAGGGTCAGTTCAGGTACCTGATAGGCAATGGTTCCACTATTTATAGATTTACCTGGAATTTACTCAATTACAGACTGACAATAAAACCATTGTACCTACATTAATGAATATATAATAATTTTAGAACTCTCATAAATGAATATACTGAATAAAAACCACATTGGTAGATAAGTTGATGTATCTAAAAAAGTAGAGCTGATAGATTTAGCGTCCCAAATATAGTTAAAATCAGCTCTAAAATCCCAGGCACCAAAACAAAAATATTTTTTTGTTGCCCTGTGTTATCTAAAAAAGGGAATTTGATATAATTTATTTTTATACTAGCGAAATCTAAGTTTATTAAGCGCTCCACCCATATTTTGTTAGACGTATTTCGACCCACTGAATACGAATTCAAAGTCTATTTTTGCAAAAACTTAACCTTTTTATTGTTATAAACCATTTATTATAAAAATTATGCTAATAAACAGAATTACATAGAATTTATCTCCATAACAGCAAAATCTAAGCTTTTTACGAGCTCCACCCAAGTTTTTTGGATGAATTTTGACCTGCTGCCTGGATTCTAATTCATTTTTCCAACTTAATAAAATAAAGAGCTAATCAGTTTATTTAAATAAAAATATTTGTATTAAATTCCGACAGAAAAATTAATATAATTCTTATAAAATGCCAGTAATAATAAAATGATTGATTTGAAAAAAAATGAATGAATTTAAATTTATCGAGTTAAATAATATTTTATTAAGTTATTATAGAAAAAAAATTAGTCAATTTTTAGCAAAAATGGATTAGAAATTCGACTTTAACGTGTCAAAAAACATATGATAGGGAAAATTAATTTGCAAAGGCAGAGTAACTTAAAACTCCGCTACGCCAGTCCCAAGCCTGGGGTCCCATTGCACTAAGGGAAAGCGAGGAGGGGGAGGAGTAACAACCTCGTTAAAAAACCAGGGTTCATCTGGCCCGGATGATAGCACCCTGTCAGGGCTCCTGCCTAGGATACAGGCGAACCTGCTGCCTTGTAGGAAGACGTTGAACTCGCCAAAGGCTAGAGGAAGAAAACCTTGACCACAAATTGACCGGCCCTCCAGGTTGGGGGTTGAGGCATCGGGCTAACTCCTCGATACTCGGAAAAACGTTACTGTTAAAAAACCTAGTCAACAGCCTCGGAATAAAGAACAAAATACACGAAGACGACAAACGCTACGAAAACGGATAATGAATTTTGCAACATGGAATGTGCAAGGATGGACGAATAAGACCAATGAAGTAATTTTTGAGCTCCAAAAATCAGATGTCTCCCTTGTGGTACTAACAGAGACAAAAAAAAAGGGACAGGGCTCAGAAAATTTAGGAAGGTATGACCGCTTTTACAGCGGTGTACCGAAAGATAAGCGTGCCCAGCAAGGCGTGTCCATCCTGATATCTAAAAAACTCAGAAAATGCATAACATCATGGGAACCAATCAGCGAAAGAATTATAAAAATGAACTTAACAATGCAAGGACATAAAGTTACAATCTTTGGAGTATATGCAATAAATGATGACGCCCTAGTAAATCAGAAAAACGAATTCTTTGAGCTACTAAATAGAGAAATAGTAAACGTTGGAGATACCAGAGAAGTAATAATCTTAGGAGACCTGAACGCTAGATTAGGGAAAAAAGTTCAAGACGAAGTAGTAGGTAGACATGGAGAGGAAATTCTAAATGATAACGGCCAAAGACTAATAACAGTGTGCGAACAAAATGAGTTAAGAATAACTAATGGATTCTACTCACACAAATGGATCCATAAATATACCTGGACTAAGCCATCTAGAAACCAGCGATCCATAATTGATTACCTGATTGTCCGTCAGAAAACAACCCTTAGAATCCACGACGTCAGAGCTTATAGAGGAGCTACTTGCGGTAGTGACCACCATCTCCTAAATGCAAAAATAAGCTTTACTGGTAAAAAGCCACACACGCATACTCAAAAACGTGACGACTATGAAGAGATAGAATTTAGTAAATACAACCTAGAAAGCTTAGACCAAGAAAGTACCAAAAATCTGTACAGAAGGAGACTAGATGAGAAACTTCGACCACATCAGAGCACTACAACCACATTAAAAACTGTCTACACGAAGCAGCAAAAGAGTCACTAGGATTCAAAGAAGGAGAAAGCCGTCTAAAACCTTACTGGTGGGACTCGGATATAGAAGAAAAAATAAAAGAAAAGAACGAAGCACATAAAAGATACCTCAGCATGCGAACAGAAAACAACAAAGAAATGTATAAACAACTTCAAGCTAATGTACGTAGGATGATTACACAAAAGAAAAATGAAACTTGGGAGAGACGCTGTAACAGAGTAAACACGTACATAGGAGGAGCCAAAAGTACAGAAAGTTGGAGACTTATAAAATCACTGCGCCAAAATACCAAAAAGGAAATTATATCGCCCATCACTTTAACAAATTGGGATAAATACTTCAGCTCCTTACTTACGGAAAACCGAGAACTATACAGAGATCCACCTGAGGAAATTGACGCCCATAAAAGTGACCGCATCACCGATCCGTGTTACAGTCAGAGAAGTAAAAGAGGTGTGCACAAAACTCAAAAACAGAAAAGCTCCTGGACCTGGAAATATACCAGCAGAATTGATAAAATATGGCACACCAAAGTTGTTTGAACATCTAACCAATTTGTTCCAAAAATGCCTCAGCACTGAGCAAATACCACAGGAATGAAAACTATCTTTTCTGACACCCCTACATAAAAAGGGCAACAAAGAGAGCTGCGATAACTATCGAGGTATTGCAGTCACGGGGACAATAAGTAGAATCTACGGAAAAGTGATAAAAGCAAGAATAGAGCGAGAATATGTGGACAGCGAGGCAGAAGAACAAGCCGGGTTCAGAGCAGGAAGATCAACCGTAGACCACCTTTTTTGTCTAACTCAGCTCATAGAAAAGATGACAGCGATGAACAAGGAGTTACATATTCTCTATGTGGACTTGAAACAAGCTTACGATAGCGTCCCACTTACAAAACTATGGGAATCATTAAAAACAACAAACATAAACACTAATTTGATCAGAGCAGTGCAAGATCTATACCAAAATTGCCATATCCGAATAAAAATCGGCAATAAAATATCAAAGGGTTTTTCCCCAAATAAAGGTCTAAAACAGGGCTGCTGCCTATCACCAACGCTTTTCAAGATTTTTCTTGAGAAGGTGCTTCTTACATGGAAACTCAAATGTAAAAATATGGGAATCCCGCTCAACGATACTGTTCTCTACACTCTTAGTTTTGCAGATGACCAAATAGTAGTGGCCCAGTAACAAGAAGACTTGGAATATATGACCAGGAAACTTATTGAAGAATACAAAAAATGGGGTCTACAAGTAAATCTATCAAAGACAGAATATATGTGCATAGGGGGTACGCAACAGGATTTGGTGACAAAAGACGGACACAATCTTAAATCATGCAGTAGCTATAAATACTTGGGTCTAAATATAACCAACAACGGAACTCTCGATGACGCCATCAAAGAAAGGAATATTCAGGGCAGGAAAGCTATCAGGTCTCTGAACAGTATTTTATGGGACCAGAAAATAAACAAAGAGAACAAACACCGAATATACAACACAATAGTTAAAAGCATTGTAACATATGGTAGTGAGGTATGACAGTTAAAAGAAAAATCCGTTAAATCCCTAGAGGCCACAGAAATGGACTACTAGAGACGGGCAGCCGGAAGATCTAAGCTGGAAAGAATAAGGAACGAGAGAATTCGTGAAATTATGGGTGTAACAACTTAAATGGTATGGACACGTCCAAAAAATGACACCAGAGAGGCTCCCAGAACAAATATTAGATTGGACACCTACAGGAAGAAGAAGAAGAGGTAGACCAAGAATGAGCTGGAGAGAGGACATTGACAAAGAAATGCAAGAAGGAGGACTGGAGGAAGGCCAGTGGAATGACGGCACCGAATGGAGACTGCGTATCGGAAGACGTCGGAGAACGTTGTGAAACCGATATAATAATAAAGAGTAACTTAAGCTTTGCATAAAAAATACAAAAATTCTACTGATAAAAGCAGGAACTGGACTTCATGGCACATATTCGGAATTTCACCTCGTATTATAGTATTCGAACCGCTGCCGCTACAGCTCTCGAATGAGTTCAGGTCCAAAAACTCTATAAAGATTTAAAAATTCGTAGAAATTCAAAGAACCAGGATCTACGGCAGGTAATATTTTTTCACTTCTTTTTGAATCCCAAACTAACTATATCTCGAATATCTGCCACTCAGCGATCAGTTCATTTTTTGAGCCCATTTTTTTCAAGAAAAAAAAAGGTTTACTTCCACAGGAACCAGTCTCCGTGGTAGATATTAAGGCTATAGTATCCTCGCAACATATAAAATTGCCACTCTGCGATGGGTTCACCTACCCTTCATTTTTTGCAACTTCCCCCTCCAAAACCACGCACGGTAGGAACCGGAATTTGGATCTATAAGTTGTATTTTGTGGTTCAGTTTGTCACATTAAATAAGTGATATATTTATTTGCCGCTCTTCGATAAGTCCAAGATCTTGGTTATGAGCTCTGAGACTATATATGATTCAAAATTTGAAAGAATGTCCGCATCCGCGTGTGTAGTCTTCTTCAAGCTATTGCCACAGCGAAAATTCACTTCATAAAATTCAATAAAAAGTAATATTTATCTAATATTTTTGCAACAACTAGGAGGTAAACTGCCTTCATATTTTAACAAACGAAAGCAAAATAATTTTTTTTATGTATATATAAGTTTTTGTGACTTTTTACTTTTTAATGCACATACCACAACAAAAAATTGTATAAACCGCATGCTTTTGATCGAAGAAAAAGTATGGAATCCTACCTTTTACAATTAATTATGGCAAAACGGCATCGTAAACCACCTTTATATTGAAGCAGTGAATGCATGATGCTAAAAATCTATTATTTCTCAAAATTTCAAGCAAAACTACTTTCAATAGTTACTCGTAAGAAATATCTTAAATTTGTTGATATTCTTAATTTTCTACGCACCAATAGCCTCCCCCTTCTTAAATCCATTCCAGAAGTGTTATATTTTAGATTTTTTTACTTACCATGTAGAGAGTTGGAAATATAACACAAAATACTGAAAAGTGATATAATCGCATACCAAGACATATAAATACAGATAGTTGCAAACAGTAAACAGTGATACACAGAATCTGTATTCCAAAAATACTTTTAAAGTATTTTTTAAAATATTGTGTAGCCTTAACGCAATCATATCAACTTTTTGAACAGCTTTTAAAAAACCACTTAGGTTTTCTGAATCTTCAGATTTAAGTTGTAAAACCAGCTTTTCCACCCATTGAAACCTACTTTTTACAGCTACTAATAATACTGACATTATTACACATTGCAAAGCAATAAAATAGTAAAATATAAAAAATGGAAAATGAAGCAAATATTGAACCCATAATTGTATTAGCGCTTCTTATCATTATCATGTTACCAGAAATAGGTATATAATAACCGGCATACACTATTATGAATATTAGTAACATCAGATAAAATAAATAACATTTTCCATTTTGAAATAGTTGCTGCTCAAACGTCGGCCGGGTCCTTAATAAAGTTTTGTCAACTAAAGTAAACTCGGTGAGTAATTTTTGCCAAATCCGCCGTTTTTTGTAAGAAGTTATCAGCCCAGTAAGTATGGCAAAACATTGACTGCATGTTAGGGTGACTTCCAAACATCTAATTATTATTTTCGTATCTTGATGTAATTGGTAACTGCCCCAAAAATATCCACTTGCTAATAATATTATTAATAAGATATAAATTATCACTTTATATTTTAATTGTCGTTCCTTTATCAAACAATTACTGTAAAAGTCAAAATGCGGCACAATTCCAAAAAATTGGCCAAAATGTGCAATCGAGGCAAAGAAGAAATTGTCGTCATCAAATTCCATAATTTTTATGTATTCTAAAGTTACTGGTTTTAAACAATGTCGTATATACTTGTGTTATCAGAAATAAATATTGATTTCTGCTTCATAATAATTAATTTCCTTTATTTTCATTTAATTTTAATATAACACTTTAATGCTTTTAAAGTAATTTTATAATTAAATTAATACCATAATTTAATAAATTGACAAATAGTTATTTCCATTGTTATGATGAAAATCCATGTGTTGGCCTTCGGACATTAATGCATTTTTTTAATGTATGTCTGTCTGTCACACCCGATTTTCTCGAAACTATTTAATATAGAAAGTTAAAATTTGGTACTAATATAGGAACTGATGGCCTCATCTGAGCAGTGTAATTTTGAAAGTTAAATTTTGACTTCAGGGGCTAGTTTTGGGGGGTGAAATCGGAACTGAAAAAATTTTTTTTTTACCAAGTCATCGAGTGGGGTGTCAAATGAAAGCTTGTAAAAATATAAGTTCAAAAATATATATAATGTAATACTTGCGAATACTTTCCTTTGTAATTTTTTTTAAAATATCGCAAAAAATCGCTGCCCCTCCCTTATCTCGAAAAGTACTGATTAAAAAATTTTGGAAAAATTCTGGAATATTGTCCAGAGGGTGTAGATTGAATGAAAATTATCACATGCGTTACCTTTGATAATTTATCTGGTATATAAAAAAAAAAATTCAATGTCATCAGTTTTCAATGAAGATCGGGAAAAAACTTTGTTGAAAACTCATTTGGGGTGTGTTTTTCTAAAGTCATTGAGCATTTTATACCTCCGTAACAAAACGTACGGAATAATAATTACGCAAGTCCAACTTGAACTTGACCGGTTATTTATGCGATAAATTGCGTGCGTTTAATCACATCTAATAACAAATTATTTTCGAAGTGATTTATCGGTCTGCACAATTACTATGTGATTACTATAGGAGATACAGAACAATTGACAAGCGCAAGGAAATTTTAAAAAAGTTCGTATTGACACCGTTTCCGAAAAGGTACAGATTTTAAAAGGAGCCAGATAGAGTTGCATCCTCTCACCTTTACTCTTTAATTAATATGCGAAAAAAATATTTGATATTGATGTAGTAATTTACGGAGTCAATATTAACAACTTGAGATACGCTGATGATACAATTTTATTGACAACTAGTCTAGAAGATTTCCAAGCATTAACTACTATGGTTGCATCCAAAAGCGCAGAGTACGGACTGAAACTAAATGTTAACAAGACAAATTGTCGTCTGCAACCTAAGGTGACTCAGTCTAGTGTCGTCGATCTTAATGCCCTTTCCGTCCCAATTTAACTCCTTAAAGGGCCAGCGTAAATAATTTAGGTGAGATAGTATCTCCTCATGTCCTGTGACTGGCCGAAGTCAGACGAAGGAACGAGTGATGGATTACTTTGAAGTCAGGACATGCATTCTACTATGCCGGAAATATAGAAGATTCCTATAGTGGTATCGGTTTCCTAATCAACAAACCAACATAGTCAGTGTAAAGAAAATATCACCTCGCGTCGCGTATTTGATATTCAATTTAAATAATAGATACAGCTTCAAAAATATTCAATCATATTGCCCTACACCAGATTATGAAGATGATGAATACGACGAATCTTACACAGCAGTTCAAGAGGAATGTCCCTGTCACCACGATCTTATAATGGGAGATTTCAGTGCGAAGATTGGTCTACAACAAGACGACGAAAAAAGAAAACAACTACGACCTAATAATGGAAGCGTACATTCAAACGAACTCAAACAATTGAACAGAACTATAACTAAAGAAATTAGAAAAGATGTCAGCAAATACCACACAGACAACATAAGAACAGAAATGTGTTTTTAAAAGAATTTCATGGTTCACTGGGTCAAAAGCTTTAGCTAAGTCCAAAAATGTTACAATTATTGGAATATTTAGGTCTAAATTATTATAAATTCATCTTTCGTTCCTTTACCCTTGACAAAACTATATTGGTGTTCTGATATTAATTTGTTTTTCTTAATAAAGTTGTATAAGCGAGAGTGTATGATTTTTTCAAAAATTTTAGCTATATTAGATATTAAAGAGATAGGTCTATAATTTATTGGATTATGTTTTCACACCAGCTTTATAAATGGGTACTACCTCTGCAGTTTTTAATGCGTTTGGCCAAACAGATGTATTAATGCTTAAATTAAAAATATGACTTAAAGGTTCAATAATCTGATCAGCAATACTCTTAATAATTTTTACATATATTCCATCAACTCCTCCACATTTTTCTTTTAACTGATTTACAATTGCTCGGATTTCATGAGGGTCTGTTAATTTGATATAAATTGAGTTTCTATTCATTTTTGATAAGTTGAGTGACGCTCCGTGCGGTTTTTCAATATTTTTAGCTAAATTGCTGCCCACATTACAGAAATAAGAATTGAAAAGATTCGCTATTTCTTTTGGGTTTTCAATCTTCACGTCATTATCCATAATAAACGACATTTCATTTGGGTTTGTTTTTATATTGAGCCTAATTTTTCGTTGTATATATTTCCGTAGTAATTTATTGTTACTATAAACATTTTGAACCATAGCCGATTCAAGTTTTGCTCGTTTAATTACTCTATTCAATACCTTGACGTAATTTTTGTAATCAGTCTTAAAGCTTTCCTGTGTTGGATTTTTTTTCCATAAATTATACAATGTTTCCTTGGTTGAACAAGATATTATGATACCTCGGGTTATCCATTTTTTCCTTGGCGCATATTTATTACCATTTTTTTTTCTTTTTGTGGGTAGCTTTATTTTGGGCTGTTTGTAACATTTCAATGAAATAATTTGTGGCTAGATTAGGATCTTTTATTTGCAGAATGTTATTCCATTGCAGTTTATTTTCCTCAGAGGTCAATTTTTTATAGTTGATCTCCGAAGTCCAGCCATCTACTTGAGGGCAACAAGCATTAATATTAATTTCCAACACTAACGGATAATGATCAGTAAAAACATCCATAATTTTATAAGATTTAGAATTGCATTTTAGTTTTAACAAACATGTTATCAATGCAAGACTCCATTTCAGTGTTATCTTGTGATGGCCTAGTAACGCCATCGAAGAAAGGTATATATTCAAATTGTAATAGTTGACTTAGAAAATCTATGGCTAGATTATATAATAATAATAATAATCTATATAATATACCGGTTGTCCCATTATTCCGTGGACATAGAACTACCACGTATTTTTGGAATGAAAATAAGTCGATTGGACACAATTTACCTCTATACAAAAGTGCTTCGTTTGTCCGTTAGAGGGCATCAAAGTAAAAACAAATAAACACATTTTTTAAGATATTTTAAGAACCGATATTCCGATTTGAATGAGATTTAGGGTGCCCATGTTTTGCTAGGCGCTCTAATATTTGACTTTCACAAAAAAACCGAAAGGTTTCGAGAAGGGTCAAAACTACTCTCACCCCTACATAAATTCTAGTAGAAATGTTTTGCAACTTTAACGACGACTCTGAATTTTTTTCATAAGAAGGTCCTTTTATTTACTTCATTTTTGTCTCATGTAAAAAAAACGCCACCTCGCATAGTTCTTGAGAAAAAAAAATGTTTTTCCGATGCTGACCTACAAAACAATTTTCTTGTCATATCAACCGTTAAAATCTAGTAGGCCATAATAATCTAGTTGGCGAAAATGTGGAATGTTATGTCAATGTCACAAATGATTTTTGACAATAAGCTTCATAAATTTTAAATTAATTAACGTTTGGGTTTATTTTTGATTGATAATTTGTTGTTGTTGTTGCTTGTTTTCCCTGTGAATATGGAATATTCTTTTGATGAACAGACTGATATGTTGCTAGTACTTGGTTTTTGCGAAGGTAATTGTAAAAAAAGTGTTCGAGTGTATCAAGAGAGATATCAAGAGAGATATCCGAAAAAACGATTCAATCCTTGAGAATCAATACTGTTACCTCGTGGATTTTAAATGAACAAGTCCAGGTATCTTAAAAAAAGCACTGTTAACCGGATTTTAAATGATTCAACTCATTCGTTCATTTCACGTTCAGCCCGTCCAAGAATTGTTGCCCATTGATCATCACTCACGTCTGAGATTTGTACGAAATGTTTTAGAATGCAGAGCAATTAATAGGCTATTTCAGAAAAAAAACTGTTTACGGAGGAGTCATGTTTTACCCGTCGTGGTATGATAAATTTGCATAATACACATGTTTACGCCGAAGAAAATCCGCATGCAGTTACAGAAAGACGTTTTCCACGAGAATTTAAAATTAACGTTTGGATGGGGATTGTTGGTAACTTTTTAGTTGGCCCATATAGGTTAGCTAATAACCTAAACGGAGATAGCTATCTACATTTTCTACAGTATTCTTTACCTGAATTACTAGAAGAACTGCCCCTGAATGTAAGAAGAGACATGTTTTTTATGCACGATGGAGCTCCACCCCACTTTGCTGTAAGAAATTATCTGAACGGGAATTTTTGTGGTAGATGGATTGGTAGAGGTCAAGAAGCTTCAATTCAATGGCCACCCACCTCGTTCCCCGGAGCTTAATCCTTGCGATTTTTTCATATGGGAAGCGTTGAAAACAAAAGTATACGAGGTCCAGATAAACAACGCCGATCAACTATGGGATAGGATTCAAAATGCTGCGAATACATTAAATAATAATGATATTTTAGAGAGAGTTGGTTTCAATTTTTTGCGCCGTATTGTTATGTGCAGGAACGATGGTGGTGGTCATATTGAACAATTTTTGTAAATAATACTATTACCTGTGTTAAATAAAACTCGTAATAATAATTAATATCATACTTACTTGTTTAATTTCACCAACTAATTTTAATTATGAGTAAAATGCTTGTTAGTCTTTTTATTTTTGCGTAAATCATTAGCCAGAATAATGTTGTACAAGAGACAAAAAATGAAGTAAATAGAAGGACCTTTTTATGAAAAAAAATTCAGAGTCGTCGTTAAAGTAGCAAAACATTTCTAGTAGAATTTATGTAGGGGTGAGGGTAGTTTTTAACCCTTCTCGAACCCTTTCGGGTTTTTTGTGAAAGTCAAATATTAGAGCGCCTAGCAAAACATGGGCACCCTAAATCTCATTCAAATCGGAATATCGGTTCTTAAAATATCTTAAAAAATGTGTTTATTTGTTTTTACTTTGATGCCCTCTAACGGACAAACGAAGCACTTTTGTATAGAGGTAAATTATGTCCAATCGACTTATTTTCATTCCAAAAATACGTGGTAGTTCTATGTCCACAGAATAATGGGACACCCTGTATATGAAACGCAACGTCTCTTTTTCTGTCTGTCTGTCCGTTAGTGTGCTTATCATTCGAGAACCACTTATCCGATTTACGTGTTTTTTTTTTAATTCTTAACTTAATCTTTATCAAAAAAAAATTATAATATATATAAAATGCAACGTCTCTCTGTCTGTCCATTAGTGCGCTTAACACTGAAGAACCACTTATCCAATTTACGTGTTTTTTTTATAAAATACATATGTCTCTGGCCAGGTTATCGGATATATTTTATTATGTTAGGTAACCTAAGAAGTAAACAGTGACGATAATAGTGAATAAAACCCACGCAAGCGGAGCCGCGGGCATGGCTAGTGAAGAATAAACTAACAAATGGAAACCGTGAAACCTTCAAACTTAAGAATGAGGACAGCGTAACTACAATTAGACAGGAGCTTTTAATTACAACAAAGTGTGTTCACAGAGAATTATTTAAAAGCAAACACATGGACGGAAGAGAAAGATAGGTTTGAATCAAGGATCTGAAGATTTGCCAGACATAATCATAGGAGAAAAAATAGCTTCAACCAAATGAAAAATAACAAATCAGCGGACGAAGATGGAGTTGTAATAGAAACTGTGAAAATAAGAGGAGACATTAACACTATTATTCAACTTAGGTCTATATAACGGAACCACTCCTCAAGCCTGGAACAACTCCATCAAGATTCTTTTACACAAAAGGTGACATCACTGATATTTCAAATTACAGACCAATCAGCTTACTTTCTCACCTGCTTCACTTCTTCATGAAAATAATCTCAATACGCCTAAAAGGCAAATTAGATTTCAGAGTTCCGAACTAGTTTTTGTCCAAATGATCACCTTCTAACGCTAAAAATATAGATCGAAAAAGTTATAGAGGATAGATAATAAACTATTGGTATTAGTTTTTATTGACGTCCAAAAAACATTCGATACCATTAAACTACCAGCAATAATGGTAGCCTTAAGAGAATGGAGAAGCGATTATAGATACGCAAAATTAATAGAACATATATACAGTACTGCTTCAGTCACCCTTAAACTTCATGAATCAACATCATCATTTCGACTTGAAAGAGGAATCAGACAAGGAGATACCTTATCCCCACAACTTTTTATAGCAACGTTGGAGTATGCATTCAAAACTTTGAACTGGGATAATACGGGAATTAGTGTAGATGGCGAATATCTGAATCATCTTAGATTCGCGGACGACATCGTCCTGATTACAGATAATATGGAAGATGCAATAAAAAATAGTAGAACTGACACGGGCTATAGGACGAACTGGTCTAGAACTGGCAAGGACCAAACTCATGACTAATCTGGTGTTAAGTGAAGAGATAAACATATCTGGACAAATTAAACAGCAAGTAGACGACTACAAGTATTTAGGGCACAAAATACGATTGGGCAGAGACAATCAAACATGTAAGATACAGAGAAGAATTGGCTTGGGATGGGCAGCCTTCGGAAGACTATGTGATACGTTCAAAAACAGTGATGTACCTCTTAGTCTCAAACGAAAAGTATTCGAGCAATGTGTAATACCAATCCTGACATACGAAGCTGAAACTCTTACTCTGACAAGAAAGACAACACAGAAATTAAAAGTAACACAGCTTGCAAAGGAAAGGTCAATGCTGGGCGTTACAAGAAGAAATAGAATCCCAAACAAAATGATTAATGATCGTACGAAGATAGTAGATATCATAAAACGTATTACCGACTTGAAATTGAGGTGGGCCGGTCACGTGGCGCACTTGACGGAAAATAGGTGGATGAAAAGAATAGTTGAGTGGAGACCACGGCAACACAAAAGAAACAGAGGCAGACCATCTTGCTGATGGACGGACGACCTAAAGAAAAATTACCCAGAACTGGATAGCGTAAGCGCAACATCGAGGAGACTGGAAGGACTTGACGAGAGGCCTATGTTCAGCAGTGGACAAAAGAGGCTGGATGAGGATGAGTATCTCCTTGTCGCACTCCTCTTTTTAATGGTATGTCGTTAGTGATAGTTGTTTCATCAATTTTAATACAGATGCTTCTTTATAGATGTTCTCTATTATATATATATATATATATATATATATATATATATATATATATATATATATATATATATATATATATATATATATATATATATATATATATATATATATATATATATATATATATATATCTGGACAACAAATATATATACAACCTTGGCCAAAAGTATTAGGCACCCTACAATTTACTTCATTTCTTGTGTTTCAGGGTAAAAAATTAAATTCGTATGTTTTGTAAAATCGTATATTGAGGTAAAATTATGAAATAAATTAATATTTGGTGTGTCCACCCTTAGCTTTAATGACAGCAGCAATTCTTTGGGGCATGCTGCCTACAAGCCTAGTACATTCAGTTGTACTTATGGCATCCCACTCATCCATCAAAGGGCTTTTTAGCGGTGCTTTTAATGTTATGCTCCCGTATCTTGCGCTTCAGAATACCTCAAAGATGCTCGATAGGGTTTAGGTCTAGAGACTGCGCCGGCCAATCCAACAAGACAATGTTATTGTCTCTGAATCGGCGCATCGTAGCCGCTGATTAATGACAAGGTGCATTATCTTGCTGGAATTTGATGTCGTCTAAATTAGTGTCGCCAAAAATGCGCGCTAGCGAAGGCATCAGTACAGTTTCTAGTAGATTTATCTACTTTTGGCTGTTCATGCGGCCTTCATAAACGAACATTTCGCCGACACCTTTAGCAGCCATGCAGCCCCAGATCAAAATGCTGCCTCCTCCGGGTTTTACAGTAGGTACCACGCAATCTGGATGGTATTCCTCACCGATACGCCGCCTCACGAATGTCACACCTGATGTTCCGAATAGCTGTAAGAATAGAAAAAATACTCAATTAAAAAATTAGTTATTATTTTGACTAAAACGAATTAACTCAAGAGTAATTGTATGTAGTTATTTGTTAAAATAAATCATATAAAAACTTACCTCAAAGTTGGATTCGTCGGACCATACAACATTAGACCAGTCCTCTTCGCTAAAATGTTGGTGCTTCAGAGCACTCTAAGCGTTTCTTTCTATTGGTCTCTGAAAGCTAAGGCTTCTTTCTAGCTTTGCACCCTCTTAATCCGGCTTCTGTCAGTCTTCTCCTTGCCGTTCGAGAACTAATTGGCATCCCAATCTCTTTCGACAGAGTTGCAGCGAGCTCAGATGACGTTTTTTTTTTCGATTTTTAATAGACTCGCGGATGAGTTTTCTGTCCTGTCGCTCATTAGTCTTAGGTTTTCTGTCCGTTCTCATTTTGTTGGCATGGGAGCCAGTCTCCACAAACCTTTTAATAGCACATTGCACTGCGCACCGAGAACATTTCACTAACTTGGCTATTTCTACTTGGGTCTTGCCTTGTTCATGTAGGGTTTGAATTTTAATTCGTTTTTCGATACCAAGCTCCCTTTTCTCAGGCATTTCTCAAATATAAGAATGTCCTGTTCACAAATAAAACACGCACGGAAGCTTCTTGACACTACAAGTAGTAAAAAGAGACTGATAAAACAGTAAAAAAAATTTTCAAAAAACCTCATTATCGCAATTTTGTGGGCCAGATGCTTTACGGACCTGTAAAAGAGATTGTGTATTGTTTAAGTTAGCGGACCTGTAAAAGAGATTGTGTATTGTTTAAGTTAGCTTTTGACAGCGCTGCCTATTTCAGTATTGTTAAAACAAGTCTTTTTTTTTAATTTTATATATATTATATATATATATATATATATATATATATATATATTTATATATATATAGCGAAGGTATATATATATATATATATATATATATATGCATATATATATGCCATCTCGAACATTCATTTCTAAGGAAGAACGTCAAGCCAGTGGTTTCATATATATATATGAACCTTATATATATATATATATATATATATATATATATATTATATATAGCAAACTTCAAAGCTTATATATTTTATAATTCATATATATATATATATATATATATATATATATATATATATATATATATATATATATATATATTAGCATATATATATATATATATAGGGGAAATACAAAATGCACTTTCATATTCATTTGGATATATAGACAATATATGACCGTTGTCTTGACCGTGTGTCAAACAATTAAAAATAGTGTTGGGTGTTATATATATATATATATATATATATATATATATAATATATATTTCATTATTTTTTTCGGATATATATATATATATATATATATATATATATATATATATATATATATATATATATATATATATATATATATATATATATATATATATATATATATATATATATATATATATATATATATATATATATATATATATATATATATATATATATATATATATATATATATATATATATATATATATATATATATATATATATATATATATATATATATATATATATATATATATATATATATATATATATATATATATATATATATATATATATATATATATATATATATATATATATATATATATATATATATATATATATATATATATATATATATATATATATATATATATATATATATATATATATATATATATATATATATATATATATATATATATATATATATATATATATATATATATATATATATATATATATATATATATATATATATATATATATATATATATATATATATATATATATATATATATATAAATATATATATATATATATATATATATATATATCTATATAGAGTCTATTCTTGCATTTATTAGGGACTTTTATTATTATACACCTAATATTGTTGAAAAAAAATTCGGGTTTTTTTTTGAGAACTAGGCAGGTAAAGAATACAACATCTAAATATTACACTTAAATTTATTAATACACAGTTACACAACACAATTTATACATTTGTCGAAGCATTTACGGGCTAATATAAAATTATATTCAGTACAAATTTCTTAGCAATAAACAAAATGCAGTCTTATCGAGAATTATAAAAACAGTTTATTTTATAATTTCACTTCAAATAACATATTTTGGTGTTAGTTAAATAAAAGTAACAAGGATAACAAATATATTAAAAAGCACAAGATTTATAAAATTTTGAACCAAAATAGATTTTTGCACAAACAATTGATATAAAATACTATTTATTTAATAAAAAATTATGTTTTTTTTTATTTTAATACAGTTTAATCCAAAATTTTACTTTTGGTCTGCTTTCTTGTATAGGGTGTCTACTCTCTGATATCTCGTAAAATATTAGGGAAAATTATAAATTAAAAAATGATAAAGTCATGTTCCTACTAATACCCTTAAAAATAAGTTGTAGATTAATTAAATAATCTGAAATTTTCTCACTGAAGAATAAACTGATCTAGGAATTACAACTTAATAAATTAACTGATCAGAGATATTACGGTAATATATTAATCATAAAGAAACGTTGAGTATAGCAAAAGCTTCAGAAATATTAACAACCACCATTACATTTTTACAGGGTCTAAAATGATATATTTTGAAACAAAGCAGCTAAATACCGTCGATCAAGTAAGAACGTGTCGCTTATAACTTGTAGTCGGTAAAAGATATTCCTTCTTTTTAAGTTATTATTGGCACTCCTGCAAACAATGCTTTGTGGAAAGAGATTAACTTCTAACCTTGTTTATGCTTAAATAGTACGTTATCGAACATGAGTGCTCCATACGCTTCGCACTTTTGGGGCTGTGTTCCTATGTAATCATACAAAAGGTCGGAAAATCACGCCAACAGCGGCCGTATAGGTACAAGAGCAAGTGGACATTCGTTAGCAAGTGGATGAAACGATACTCTCAGTTAAAAATTGTTGATAACCTACCAGAAAGTGTCAGACGATGACGAAAAAATGATTATTAACATGTTTTCCCGAATTCGTCAATTAATTTTCCATAGATCGAGACTGGAGTAATGTAATTTTTTTTCCAATGAAGCTTCATTTTGACGTTATGTTACCACCCAACGAGCCTGGTCTTTTTCCACTAACCAATTTGGTTCAGGGTACCACTGTGAAGATCCATGTTTGGGGATGTCTTTCGGAAAAAGGTTTTCGGGAGACTCTTCATCTTCATCTACAATTTGAACGCTGAAAAAATGCTCCAGATTTACAAGAAGGTATTAGTACCAACTGCCAAACGATGGCTTGTCGATAAAAATCAGGAGTGGATTTTTCAAGAGAGTAAAAATCGGAGTACAAGATGTAGTCAGTGGAAAGAAGAATCCAGTATCGTCATACTAGATTGGCCATGCCACACAGTGGGATGAAGTACTACTAACTTGGACAACATTCTCTCTACCCTTCAATTTTCATCGTTTTGCAATATTTTTTTTAATGCTCGTAGTGAATAGTACTTTAAACAAGTTTTTCGGTTTTTTATTTATTTTTTAAAGAAAACCGATTTTTTGTGAAAAAATTGTAAGTTTTCCGTAAAATAGATATTTGGATAGTTATGGATCCTGATCGAAGTTAGACTTGAAATTTTCCAACGTTATAATAGTTTTTTTTAATGTGTAGGATTTTCAAGTATTTACCATTTTTTGTTTTTTTTTTGAAGATTACTTAGTGAATATAAGAATGAATATTACATTTTAGATGTTCGACAGTTAATTAAAGTTTAAATTCACCAACTCCACCATAAACCTAAACTCAAAATGGTCGGAACTGAAAAAATTTACCAAATTTGGATATTTGTCAACATTTTTTGAGTTTTTCTAGTAAATATACGAATTTATTCTACTTTTTAGCTATTGCCATATCATACGTAAACCAAAAATGTAACAAGAACGTTGACTCGAAATGGTCTAATCTGAAAAATCAGGCCCATTTTTCACCTTTTTCTACAGCTACGTTCTAATTAATTCACGCAAATTTCGCATTATTTTTGTGATAATATTGTAAAATTATTTAAATTTAAAATTATCTTATGATGAACTAATTTCAATTACCCTCACCCTAACATAACCTAATGGAGGAAGATTGAATCAACAACTCCGATTCTAATATGACCTAATCTTAAAGGTCTCTAAACTATCATAACCTAATCCTAAGAACTTTACATCAAGAACTCTAAACCTAACATAACTTAAGACTAAGAACTTTACACCAAGAATTCCAATTCGTTAAACACACTTCTTTAAAGATCAAAAATCAATGTTTGTTTAATTTTTTTATTATTATTAAATTTAGGGACTTTTCTATCAATAATATGTATTTTTGAAATACTTATGTGATAGTAGAAATAGTAGTTTTCTGAGAAAATTTGGATAATTCTGCATGTTTTCCTTTTTCAGTCAATTTTACGTAGGTTTTAGTATTTTTATAATTAAGTTTGTGTTTTACTTTTTTCATTAAGCTTGTGTTAAAAATACATAATCTTTAAATTTATGTTGAATAATACAGAATTTTTCATATTAGATTTTGAGTTCTTGGTACAAAGTTCCTCCATTAGGTTATGTTATGCGAAATTTGCATGTATTGACTAGAACATAGCAGCAGAAAAAGGTGAGAAATGGCGGAAATTGACCTGATTTTTCAGATTAGACCATTTCAGGTCAACATTCCTGTTACATTTTACATTCTTGGGATGATATGGTAATTGCTAAAAAGTAGAGAATATGCATCTATTCACTAGAAAAACTCGAAAAATGTTGACAAATATAAAAATTTGGACAATTTTTTTGGGTCCGACCATTTTTACGTTTATGGTAGTTTTCTAGTGAATATATGAATTTACTCTACTTTCTAACCATTCTCATATCATCTCAAGAATGTAAACCAAAAATGTAACAAGAACGTTGACTCGAAATGGTGTAATCTGAAAAATCAGGCGAATTTCGGCGATATCTCACCTTTTTCTACTGCTATGTTCTAGTCAATACATGCAAATTTCACATTACTTTTGTGATATTGGTAAATTATTTAAATTTAAAATTATCTTATGATAAACTAATGTCAATTACCCTCAACCTAACACAACCTAATCCTAAGAACTTTACATTAAGAACTCTAAACCTAACATAACTTAACACTAAGAACTTTTGTATAAATTTTTTTTATTATTAATTTTATTAAAGTTTTAGAAACTTTTCCATCAATAATATGTATTTTTAAAATATGTGATAGTAGAAATAGGAGTTTTCTGAGAAAACTTGGATAATTCTGCACTTTTTCAGTCAATTTTACGTAGGTCTTAGTATTTTTAGTATTAAGTTTGTGTTTTACTTTTTTCATTATGCTTGTGTTAAAAATACGTAATCTTTAAATTTATGTCAAATAATACAGAATTTTTCATATTAGATTTTGAGTTCTTGGTGGAAAGTTCCTCCACTAGGTTATCTTAGGTTGGGGTAATTGAAATTAGTTCAGTCATAAGATAATATTAAACTTTTTAATATCACAAAAGAAAAGCGAAATTTACATATGTTGCCTAGCAGTAGAAAAAGGTGGGAAATGGCCGAAATTGGTCTGATTTTTCAGATTAGACTATTTCTAGACAACATTCTTGTTACATTTTTGGCTTACATTCTTAAAATCATTTGGTAATTGCTAAAAAGTAGAGTAAATTGATATATTCACAAGAAAAACTCGAAAAATGTTGACAAATGTAAAAATTTAGTCAATTTTTTCGGGTCCGATCATTTTGAGTTTACGTTTATGGTGGAGTTGGTGATTTTTAAACTTTAAATAATTGTCAAACATCTCAAATGTAATGTTTATTTTCATATTTACTAAAGAATCTCGAAAAAGGCGAAAAATGGCCAAAATTGGTAAATATCTGAAAATCTTACACTTTAAAAAAAACAGTTATTATTGCCGTAACCTGCGATCCCAAAAACCCATTGTAAGGTTGGAAAATTTCATGTCAACGTCAATGTACAGGATCCGTAACTATTGAAATATGTATTTTATGGAAAACTTGTAATTTTTTCGAAAAAAATCGGTTTATATTAAACAAATAAATAAAAAAAAATCAAAAAATTTGCATACATATTTTAAAGTACCATTCATTTCGAGCAAAATTATGACAAAACGATCAAAATTAAAGGGCAGACAGAATTTTGTCCAAGTTAGTAGTACTTCATTGGACTATGTGCCAGTTGCTCGATGCATCAAGCAGAAGCTTTGTAGTAAAAAAGTGTACACTGCTGCTTAATTTTTAGTGTTCCGTACGGAACACTTATAAGATCACTTCGGTGTCTGTCCGTCTGTCTGTCCGTCTGTCACACCCGATTTTCTCCGAAACTCCGAAATCGGAAGTGAAAAAAAAATTTTTTTACTAGGTAATCGAGTGTGGTGTCAAATGAAAGCTTGTGAAAACACGAGTAAAAAATATATATATAATGTAATACTTGCGCGCACTCTTCTTTGTATTATTGTTAAAAAATCGCTGTCCACCCGCCTTATCTCGAAAAGTACTTATCAAAAAATTTTGAAAAAATTCTGGAATATTATCCACGGGGTGTAGATTGAACGAAAATTATCACGAGTGCATTACCTTTAATAATTTATCTGGTATATAAAAAGAACAAAAATTTCAAGGTCATCAGATTTCAGTAAAGATTGGAAACAAACTTTGTTGAAAACTCATTTGGGGTGTGTTTTGTGAAATCACTGATCAGTTTATACCTCTGTAACAAAAATTTTTTATTTGAAAAGCAATCAACGTACGGAACACTAATTGCGCAAGTTCAACTTGCACTTGACCGGTTATTTTTTTATCTATACTCAATAGTTTATAAGATATCAAAGAATTACACATACAATCGATCTCATACTTTTTTACACATCAATCGTTTTTTTAAAAATAATCAGGTTTAAGTTTTGGTCACTTTCGGTGTCCCACGAATTAAATATCCAAGGTCGTACTTTTATAATGAAAAGAGCAAGCCATTTGTTATTATATTGGTCCAAAAAGTTTTTTTAATTTTTTACTTTGAAGATTTGGAGTATTTTTTGATATCACAGCTGAAGTTAATAGTTATTTACATATCGGTAACGGCTCTGGCTGGTATAGTTCCGACTTACCTTACCCAGAGTCTCGGGTTCGATCCCTGATAGGTCCGTACACTTTTATCTTAAAGTATATTTAGTTAGACCACATTTCATGACGTTCGGCTTGCCAGTAGACATCGGCATGTAAAAAAGGAACCTAAATGGAGGGCCACCCGGACCATGAAAGGCTGATGATGAAGGCACCAACTTCGATGGAAAAACTGCCGGGCACACTGGTAATGGGGGACCGCTCGGACTATTAAAGGCTGATGATGAAGGCATCGCCCTTCCGTATAGATAAGACAGATACCTAAGTCGGTCTTCGAGGACTGGGAGCCTACTCTGATAGGAAAAAGCTGCCGACGAAATGTTAGCGCACGGTTACTGGAATCGGAAGGCGGACGAGATAAACAGCTCTCTGTTGAATGAAACGTATTACTGAAGTCGAAATGAAAGGTTCGAACACCGTGATTAACGTACATATTTCACTGCCATGCTGTGAACGCGTTTCTAGAGGCAGTAAAGGCTTCGTCACCACCGTCGAGGTTCTTGGCTAACGGAGAGTGAAATGAAGAAGACCGTAAAACAACGGGCTGAGAGAGTATCATCTGCCGACCATGTGGTTCGAACTACTATCATTACTTACATGTCAAGTTCGGAAAGTACTATTTTATAGTATGAGTATATTTCGGGACGACGCTGTAAACGAAGTAGTAAAAGCTTACGAGTCCTGTTAAGAACGTGGCATGTACAAAGTTTTTGATGCATTCGTATAAATTAATTTAAAATTAATAAATGAATAAGCCTTTAATTGTCAAAATTTGCACGACACGATATGAAACATTGATAAAAACAGCTCGCGGCTTGGTAATGAGTGAAATGGTAAAAACATTGTATTTTCCACACTAGTTGAGAAAAGGATAATTTTCAAACCAAAAATTGTTTGGAAAGTAAGAATTTTTCGCAAAAAAATATTAATTCATGAGTGACTTAACAAATTACATATACTTTTGGTATTTTATGAGATCGAGGTTAAATAATTTGAAGATTTATATCATATATAGGTTACTGTGGCAAATGGTTTACAAAATTTAAGGGCATATTTTACATTTTAAGTTAATAGAATTTGTTGTTGATTAAACACTGCTTTTTGATGAGAAAAAATACCGTTCAAGCAAAGCAACGGCTTGATAAGTGTTACGGGGACTGTGCCCCTGGAAAATGGCTCATCTTTTACTGGTATGCTGAATTTAAACGCGGTCGTACAGATACAAATGATGCTGAACGCTCTGAACGCCCAAAGGAGGTGGTTACACCAGGAAACATAAAAAAATCCATAAAATTGTTTTGGATGACCGTAAAGTGAAATTGTGTCAGATAGTTGATACCCTAAAGATATGAAAAGAACGTGTTGGTCATATTTTGCATGAACATTTGGGCACGAAAAAGCTGTATTCGAAATAGGTACCGCGTTTGGACCTGTATAAACGCAAAAAAAAGAATTTTTTTTCATCATCAGATAAGTGGACAGCAGCCAGTGAAAGCCGCCGGAAGCGACCAAAGACACAACAGTCGGCTGGAAAGTTTTTGGCCTCTGTATTTTGGGATGCGCACGGAATAATTTTGATTCACTATGTTGAAAGGAAAAAAAACCATCAATAACGAATATTATAGGAAGTTATTGGTGCGTTTGAAGGCAGAAATCGCAAAGAAACGGCCTCAAATGAACATTTGACATTAAGACAATGCACCGTGTCACAAGTCAACGGTTACGATGGCAAAATTGCATGAACTGAAGTTCGAATTGCTTCCTCATCCACCGTATTCTCCAGATTTGGCCCCCAGCGACTGTTATCTATTCGCAGACCTCAAAAAAATGCTCGCCGGAAAGAGATTTGGCTCCAATGAAGAAGTTATTGCCGAAACTCGGGCCTATTTTGAAGGTAAACACAAATCCTACAAGAAAAGTATAGAAATGTTAGAAAAACGTTGGACTGATTGTATCGCTCTTGAAGGAGACTATATTGATGACTAAAATCGAATTTTGCAAAAAAAATGTGTTTTAAGTAGCTAGACCAAAAACTTTTCAGCCTTAGTTATTAACGTCCACCTAGCTCGTGCCAGAATAGACTCAAGATATACCGAACGGCTCAAATTCATATACGAAAATGCGACATTGACGGCTAAATTAAATCAAGATCAAAAAACAGAACCAATAATGATCAAAAAAGGTGTTAGGGAGAGAGACACAATTTCACCAAAATGATGATGACCCTGGTCTTGAAGGATGCTTTTAAAAGTCTTGAGTGGGAGGAGAAAGGAAGTAAAAATCGATAGCATATATCTACTTCTCTCGCGATTGGTAGATGATGTAGTACTAATTAGCGAAGATCAAAAGAACTAAAAATCATCATAGAACAACTTAATCAAGCTTCGCAAAAAGTGGGACTCAAGATAAACACCAAGAAAACAAAACTTCTAAGCCCACAAAACACAAAAATTAGAGAGAGTGGACGATATGTATACTTAGGAAATAAAATTAGAACAGATAAGGACCATCAAACAGCGGAAATACCAAGGCGAATTACTCTGAGTTAAACTGCATTTAAAAGACTGGAATTCATTCTAAAAAACAGAGATATCCCCATGACCTTAAAAAGAAAAGTGTATGAGAGCTGAATACTGCCAGTAAGTATGGTTGGATTGGAAACCATGACCCTCACAAAAATGGTCTTTGTCGACTCCTAAGTACTCAACATGCCATGGAGATGTTAGGTTAGGTTTACGGGAACACATTTGAAGCGAGAATATCAGAGACCAACAAGAATTACACATATCAGTAAGACAGTGGCAATGGGTAGGGTTTGTGACTAGAAGGAATGATGGTAGATGGACAACAAAATTACTTAAATGGAGACTATGAGAAAACAGACGAAGTGTCAGATGACTAATGAAAAGCTGGATTGGTAATATCAAATTGACAGCAGGCAGCGGATGGCACTATCTGGCACAGGAAAGAGGCAATTCAAAGAAACTTAAAGAGGCCTATCTTCTGCAGTGGAGAAATTGTGGCTTATGAAGAAGAAGAAGAAGAAGAAGTGGCCCACCCGAACTTTTTTTCTGGTTAAGGTAAAGAACATGAATATTTAAAAAGTCGTTGTGTATAGCGTTTTTTTTAATTACAAAGTTAGGTGTTCCAAAAAGTATCGTATGTGCCGAATTTGAATAAAATACCTTTAAAAATATCTAAAATAAGTGAAAAAAATCGAATAAACCTTAAAATTATAACACTATGCATTTCCAGTCCCACGATTCTATTAACTTCTTTTCTTATTTTGGAATCTAGAATATACTTTCAAATTTTGTAAACTTCTTGAAATCCCCCGTATAATGTAAAAATAAAGATAGTAATACAAGTAAACAAAACTTTTAATAGGCCGTTATAAAATATTTACTAACAGTCTTAAAACGTCCGTTGTCTTTAATATATAAATTTACCAGTTCTAGCAATATTAATAACAAAAGAACATATTCTTTATCAAAGAAATCTAGAATCTCGAACACAAAAACCAAGTTTCAAGTTTTTTACTATACAATACAATTACATTACATCTTTAATGATCTTCACTCATTGATATTAGAACAATGAATTTATTCACTTCCATTAGTTATTTTATTTGGAGAAAAAACTCACCCAAACAAACTCAAACTTGTATTCAAGATTCTAGACAATCTATTTTTAAGCCTACATCTAACGTTAACTATAATCACAATATGAAAGCTACACAGATAAATCCAAAAACTTTAATACATGTATGATATTGTTTTTTGAGTATTTGTTCCGATAGAAAAGCTAGGGTCCGAGTATATATTTGAGAACCTACTTTTTTTTACGGAGGCATTTTTTACTCAAGTACCAGGCTTCGGGATTTTTAAAACGGACATATCAGGTCGTCTTCCAACTCTAGCAACGCTAGATATCCTCTCGACCTACAGTGTCATATAGGAATCTTCACGAGGGGTGTTTAAGACACGTCTAGTTCTATTGAGCAGCCACTGGAGGCACGCTCTTCCAGGCTACAATACAAAGTTCTTGGCCAGTATACACCCTGGGCTCCGGTACCTTCGTTTTCTCGAGCACCGAACGGCCATTTTTGAGGGCAACTCCCGTTTGTCGCTTGAATATACCTAAACTCGGTTTAGGTCCCCCGAAAGGAGTTATAGATTCGAGTCTGACGAGACCATTCGCAGCATCGTTACCCTGTGTATCCGCCAATGTTGATGGACCAAGAAGAATTAAACCAAGGGATTTGTACATTCTCGTACTAGTGCCGTCTAACTGTCAATTTCAGCGGCTAAATCTTTCATTACAATAAAAAGATTTATCGGAAATGGGGCAAATATCTCTAACACAATTTAGTTCCACTCGCCGTATACAGTGACTTCTGGGCCGTATGACGTTATAAAAGGAATGTACTCTATACACTCCCTAAAGAATAGATAAATCGATAATCCATTAGAAACTTCAATGAATACGGTAAGGACAAGTAGAAAACAGGACAGAATTCCAACCCTGCTTATGGAAAAAATTACTCTGCATTGGCTTCCGTGCGACGCCGCTAAAAACTCTTTTAAAAGCAGATTAGTAACAATTATTTAGCTGCGAATATATATAAACATAATTTTATTTATTTTCTGCTCAGTTAGTTAAAACTATGTGCGATAATTTTACTTCATTAAATTAATTAGACTTTTAATAAGACAGTGAAAGTCGGTGGACCATCAAATATTTTAAATTTTAGAAACCTGACAGTACTTATATTGAACCAAATCGTTAGTCGTCGGTATTAGGGTCGGTATAGATGCCGTAGTTTGAGCCCACTTTTAATGTTGGACTGCGTTTAAATATAAACATGTGCCTTGATATATATATATATATATATATATATATATATATATATATATATATATATATATATATATATATATATATATATATATATTGTAATATGAATTGCTAAATGTTTTGAAATTGAATTAGTATCCCGAAGATCACCAGTTCGATTCCGCTAAGCGGCAGAGTGTATCGATGTTGCGAATCTCTCTTTTCAAGTTTAGAATTCTTAATTGAAAAAACAGATGAGTGACTGATTGAAATGGGTGACGAGCCGAAGTCAAAAATATTATTAAATTGTGAAATTAGCTAACATTTCGTTTAAAGAAAATCTTACGACGCTTCTATATTATTTTTGCATTATCAGTTGCCCATCGTGCAAACGTGGTACTATGACTAATTCAGTGCATTGCGATTTATCTATTTACGGACTAATATATAAGGCAAATCAACATAGAAGAAGAAACCACCATTCATTTCAAACAATCTGATCGCTATTGAACTGCTTATGTAATAGGAACAAAAACTTGTTTTATTCACATAGTCTTTTGAAAGGTACACGTTAAATGGTTGCTCAATGCTTGTCGTCTAGCTTTTCCACTATTAATAAACAGGTTTTTATAAATATGAGTATTCATTTCGAGTATTAGCGGTATTTCTAAATATTCAACTAGAAACTAACTACAAACGTAAAAAAAAAACTAGATCAGTAAGTGAATCGTCAAAAATTTTACTTAAAACTATTTTCTAATTTATGTTTTTGGGGTATAAAATTAGGTATCAAATGTAAAAACATGAAAATATGACATAAATACGTTCCAAAAATATGTTTTCGCTTACACTTACGCTTAGACATTACTTGTTCGCTGGGGGGCTCGCGTTTTGAATAATATATATACAATTTACCTAATTACAATATTATAAATAGACTTTTTGCAAATATACAATAACAAACTTATTGAAACAAATTATTTTTGACACAGCTTTTTTGTAACATTTTGAAAAACGTGGTGAAACCTATTTTTAAGCTAATTTAAATTGAGCAATCGAAATTATTTTAATAAAAATTTTCATACACAGTGAAAATTTTGGAAATGCAAAATTTGAGCTTAATTAAATAATGGTGAGTTAAGGTTTATTAAAAATAAACCTAAACGGCACACAAACGAAATTCGTTCATGAATTCGTCACACAGTAAGGACATTTTCTGTCGATTCCCGGATCCCAATTACCGATTTTCAAATGCGACACCACTGGTATTCATCATGAAATTACTTGTGTTAATGATACAAGGGGCAATCCATTAACTATCTACAAAAGTAAAGGCGACTGCAAAAAGGTTTCAAATTGAGATGATGGCAAGTGCAATACCGGAAAGTCAGCAGAGCCAACAAGATAAGAGGAACAGGAATTCTCTCCCGGCCGGATAAGTAAAAAGTATTAAAATGGGTGATTCCTTTGGCAGGGCAAAGAAACATTCGCTACTTTTTTTTTTCTCAATTTGTATAAATTTAAAATTTTGTTAAAGTCCCATGGACAGCCCTTTTGGACGTCCGCCAACAACGTCATCAAATATTTACTTTCCTTAAAACAACCTGGCTGTCAAGTTAAAATCAGAAAAATCTCTTGGTAATATAAAATATTAATAGTCAATTTTACAGTTAACAAGAACATACAGTCTGTCGAGTAAGAATGTGACCGCTCGTATGTTCACGATGTTCAATGGCTTTGTTCCAAACACGTGTTACGTAAGTTAGAAGATCTCCTGTTGATCTATTGTTCGACAATTACAAACATGATATATCAAAAGGGTAGGATACTAGGTCGCTTATCCGGATTTTCTATCCAGAGCCATGCGGGTCAACAGCAAAAGTGAGATATTTGAAGCTTCGTTCTACCATAAAATCCTTCACAAATAAAGCCTAAAGGAATCCACGGAGGTATAAATACATTCAGGAAGTCCGATGGAGAGCGGCTTCAAAGAAATGGAGAAACGGCCAATGTTATAGCGTATGAACTGATATTTCAATTGGTATAATACACAAAACCTTCCATATAGTCTTGATGATATCGAAGATCAGTTCACAGTGGGTGCCACAGATGGCGACACCTAAGCAGAAAACATTTTGCCTCTAATATTGCCAAGAAAATTTAAAAATGCTCGGAGGAAACCCAGATCACTATCATCATCCTGCTCGTAGAAATCATGCCATACAAGTCAACCATTGTTGCGGACAAGTTTCCACAATGATGACTTGGTGGAACCCAAACGTCGTAAGCCGTTCTCGGATGGTATAATGTTACACCATGACAATGATCCCGCGCACAAGCAATGAAACCATACACTGCCATTAAAGAATTTCATAAGGCTGAATCAAACTTCCTATAAATACCTTGGATCTCTAATTACTAATCCCGGAAGATGTCACTCAGAAATACGTAGGAGACTCTCAATTGCTCGCTCTGCAACCACCAAATTGATCAAAATATGGAAAGAATCGAGCATCGACCGATCAACTAAGTTAAGGCTCGCAAGAACGCTTATATTTCCGATCGCAACATATGCATCGGAAACATGAAGGATAAATAAAATTGCTGCATTTGAGATGTGAGTGTATCATTGAATTCTCAGGATATCGTGGGTGGAACATCGAACTAACCAATCTATTTTACAAGAACTAAAATTATGTGAATCAGATGAAACAGTTAATGTAATGAAAGACTGATTTTGTCAAATTTCCACTTTATTTAGTTTCACTGAAACTGTATGACGCGTTTCGCTATACTATAGCTTCGTCTAATTCAAAATGTGTAGCAGACGAAGCTATAGTATAGCGAAACGCGTCATACAGTTTCAGTGAAACTAATTAAAGTGGAAATTTGACAAAATCAGTCCTTCATTACATTCGTTATGAATTTCCGTCAAGTAACAGCCACAACAATTCAAAGTTTGAAACAGTTAACCAGGAAGTCATTGCATGAAGCATCTGAGCATGCAAAGAACCGAGAACAGTTGCAGATGATAGCGCAATCCATTTATTGAGCACAGAGTTACATACCCTCTTGAGGGTGAAAAGACTCAGAAGGAGGAGTCATACTATTTTCTGTTTTGGAATCTGAAGAAATTTCTGTATGGAACATCATATCTCGAAGAAAACACAGTAAAGGAAAATGTAATGAAATTTCTGAACACACAAGATGTTTCCCTCTATTCTGAAAAGTATTCGATCACTGGCGGCGAAGTGGATCAAGTGAATTTAAATCGGAGGAGGGTCAAGGCCGGACCCAGCATTAATTCAGAACATAGTTCAGGAGAAAAGGGTATGCTTCTTAATTAAAAAAAGTAATCTAAAAAATAGATTTTCCAAAAAAAAAAATCTCAGTCCAAGGTTAGATGTCCTTATCGCCTGACCCCCTAAATTTGCTATTGTAAGGGGGACTACATCATCATCAGATGTCACATGCCCGGTAGATAACTTATCGACGCCCCTGATGTATTTTCTTTTTTTGTGTTAGATAGAAAAACTGTTTTTGGTGTCGCTTTTAATATCGGAATTTGAGAATCGTCTTGGAATGAAAAAACTTATGTCCGCAAGTGATAAAATTGAAATACAAAAATTAGTTTTTCAATTTCTTCTCATCAATAATTTGCTGGTAAAATAGTTGTTTTTAAAAGCAGCAGAATAATACGCATAAAGCTGCTTAAAATATTGATATCTTCGCACAAATAATTTAGTTTTTAAATAAAAAAAAAACTATACCATCTGCGCCCTAACTACGATAAAAATTAATTTAATTTAAATTATCAATAATAAAAGTAATAAATATTTTCAATAACTTAGTCTAAAGCTGCAAACTGTAAGACAATATTTTTTAATCTCCAATATTCACAGTGAGAATAGGTCGAGTTCGGTAAAACATCTTGACCAACAACCAACACGTTTTTTTCCCGGTACAATTTGCTCTACCCTGCCGTGCCAAACGAAATGATAGAATAAACCTTGCATAGCGGAAAAGTAACGTCTTTGTTCGGGTGTTTTTGGTTCATATCGACCCAAGATTGCGTCAATATCTGAATCGGCGTCAGCTATATTATTCTCTCCCCTAGTTTGGTTCACAACGTAAAACGAGACGTTGTGCATCTGAGTCCAAATTGTAAACAGAGGACATACGATACGGATATCTGTGACCATGCTGTTCAAACCGGGATAGGTAGCGGGATACATTTTGAATACATCCTCGGTAAAATTTCCCGCTCCTAGGTAAGATTCCTTTACGTGGTATTTTATTAGAGATTCTGTCCAGTTTTTGTATTTCAACAGAAGTGTTTCAGAGCTTCCGGCATGTGCCGTCGATCCAATTACTAGGTTGACGGGGAAGTCCTCTTTTGCCCAAACGTCACCGGGGTGCTCTTTTAGAAATATACCGTCAATAACCTATAAAAAAGTGGTTCCTTGAAATCCATTGCTTATTAAAACTAAATTTTAAACATTTGAGGATACTGGAAAAAAAAAACAAATAAAATATGGTAGTACTTACTAGCCACTGATGTCTCTTTGAAGGGTCTTCGTTTTTACCAGGTAAATCAGGTTGCGGTTTTCTCCAGGTGTCTTGAACTGAGTTTACCAATTTTTCAGCATCCATATTTCGAAGACAGTCAGCGTCCTGACAACCAACAGTAACTAAGAAACTTCTGAAGTCTGCTTCTGCTTCGGAGCGAGGTTTACTGGGGTAAATCGAGCCACCGGACGAAGCCCATGCTCTAACATAAAACAAACGATAACAATTTAGAACACGTCTAATGAATTAGTTTGGCATTATGCCCTTTCAAATGTTAATCACTTATTGGTTATAAATTTAAAAAGCAATTCTTGAAATGCTGTAACATTCATTTTTTCCTAGATTTTAAGACCATATAATGTTACTGATTTTTCTCTTAATAATGTACTTCTTTTCATTTTTGTATCGAGCGGTATATTAATCAGAAATTCTTAGCCGCTCGTTATATAGTGTGCTGTGCGGGTTTTGCGACCGAATCTATCGATACGCCGGGATTGGTCAAATGTTTGTATCCGGAGTTTTGGTTCCGGCGTCGCCATATTACAGACAGAGTGCCCACGGCTTATTTAAGGGTCCGGAGGACGCGAATCTAGGCTTAGAACACCGAGCCGCCGCCAGGCAGTAACATCAAGCCGCCGCCAGGCTTAGTACCATCAAGCCGCCGAGAGGCTTAGTACCATCAAGCCGCAGCCAGGCTAATTTCCACCGAGCCGCCAAGTGGCGATTTTCCACCGAGCCGCAGTAGAGGCTTACGACAATATCTACGAGAGCCAAGTTAAGCACGAGTTTTTTTATCATAAAGCCGTAGTGGGCTTTGTGTGTTTTCTAAGTGGAGTAGCCAAAAGTAGGCTCTTCTCAAAAGTGTGAAATCGGTTTTGTGTTCCATTGAAGGCCTAGAAGCCCGTAGGAAAACCGTAAGTTACCAGAACATACCTCAATAAATATATTCCCCGCAAATAAGTGTTTTAACAGCAATTTGAACTGAAAAATCGCGAAGTGAATATCACGACTCTTCGATTCCGGGTGTAGTCAAGATTTAGAAGTAAAATCTCTGATTTAGGGACTCTAATTTATAAAAACTACTTTTAGGCTAGAACTTTTATAATTTTTATAACAGCAAAGGTTGGAACTTTTATTTTAAATCATGAATAAATTTTCTTTTTTGTTGATTAAGGCTAGTGTCTCACTGAATACCTATTTTTTCTTTTCAGGATAAGAAAAGTTGTACTAGAATAATTCTTTTTAGTAATAACCGTAAAAACACTTCAGTATTTTTTCATTTTTTTAACTGAAGTTAGATCCTTTCTATTTTAAAATGAATGGTGCCCAAAATTTGTACAACTGAAGCTTTTAAAAAAATAGAAAATAATTCCAAAAAGACGTATAACAATTATCTCTTACCCATATTTTTCTACCAAGGAAAACTGAGCTAGTGTGTGTTTAATTTCTTTAGTTCTTTTAAAATCAGGATTCACTCAATTCATTATCAGAAATTAAAAAGAGGTTGCAAGAAAATTGCGCCCAAGCGTGGGAAAAACAATTTTCAAACGGTACAAAATAGCCGCCACAAAGTACAAACAATTTTCACAGGGTACAAAATGACGCCTCAAAAAGCGGGCAAGTGTCAGGTTACAATGCAAGAAACAATTTACTATTAAAAAAAATAAATTAACTGTGCGCCGTCTGTCCAAAAAGTTCACGGAGTGATTTTTCCCCCAGCCTTTAAGCGACGCCATCTCGTAAACAACAGTGAAAGCTTGAATTCACATCTGTAACAACAGATTTGCATTCAACCAGCCAGTTGTGATCAGTCAGTGCCGCGTAGTAGTGCGTACTGTATGTGTCGAAGTCGTTGTGTTACAGAACTGTGATGAGCAATAATCAAATTTCATGTAAAAATGAGTAACAGCTACAGAAGCATTTGAATCTTTAAAAGAGATGTTTATTTGTAGCGTTCATAAGTGTTTGAATTGTTTAAACGATTTAGGACAGGACGGGAGTAACTGAAGGATGATGAAAGGTCATTCTTCAGTTACTTCGTTCCAGCACAAGTTCGGCCGATGCAAAAGTTGTGAAAATTCCTCGTCTTCTGCAAACCTACCGTCATCTTTCACGCCGATTGACTGCAGAAAAACTTAACATCTCTAAATCAAATATTCAAAACAGCGTCCGGAATGTTTTGACCAAGAGGAAAATGTATGCGACGTTTATACAGTCTCACACCTGAACAAAAACTGCAACGGGTGGACGCCAGCCGAAACTTCATCAAAACGAAAAATTCGGACGAGTCTTTTCTGCAGAAAATAATCAGCGGCGATGAGACATGGCAAACGGCAAAGTGCGCAATAGCTCGGTAGTGGTTCACCGAGGTCCAAGAAAGTGCGACTGACGAAGTCAAGTACAAAGACAAGGCTCGTCGCATTTTTGACGCTTAAGGCATAATCCACAAAGAATTTGATCCCGAGGACACCACTACTTGAAAATAAGATGAACCTTTATTGCCATACACCTGGGATATTCTGTTAGTAATAAATTTTGATCTATTTCCTTCTTTAGTGAGAAACTTTAACATTGCACAATGTTCCAAATTACTTACTCTCATATTTCAACCGAAAAAAAATCGTAATAACTGCAAACGGCATAGTCAATGTACTTAGAATACTGTCAGTAATTTAGCAACTAAACGATTTTTTTGTATGACATAATTTTCATAAATAGTAGTGTACACCCTCATATATGTAACCAATAGTTTTCTGTTAGTAAAGGAACTCTTTCAAACAGTGATACGTTATTGCAACACACCCTGTAGATGAGTTATATAATGAATAGTTTTAGTACCTATGTTATCTCAAATGAGTCAAAATTTTATCAAGACCCGTCCAGCCATTTTTCTGTGATGACGGAAGGAACAAACTAGAGGTTGTTTTGGCCGGTACATAAAGGGTGATTCATTAGTCTTGAGACGCGTGTATAAGTGAAACCAGGAAAATATTTTACATGCAGTTGCTTATCTCGCATAAATTTATTCAAAATGTATCAAATAGCAAGTTTACATTACAGCGAATGGATCATTATCTTCGATTTTACGCAGCTTGTTTGGGACGCCATCCATCGACCGACCGAAACATCGATTTCTTTCAACTTTCTCTTTCTTCTGCCAATCAAGTGCCGGTGGTTCTGTGCTTCCCAACTATTTTCATAAACTTTATGTGAAAGTATTGCCTAAAATCTTTCAATTGGTCATGCCTGTAGAACATTTGGTGGATTGTCATTTTGCGGTACAAATTCGATTTTTTGACTTTTGAGCCATTCTTGTGTTTTCTTTTGCATAATGATAACGTGCAAGGTCTGGCCGGAACATTATTTTGTCGCGCGCATGATTTTCTTTGATAAACTGCTTCAATTTAGTCAAGCATTTTTTGATATACGCATCAAAATTGACTACAATAGCACTGCTTGGTTGGAAATATGAAGCTGAAATACCTTCCGATGAAATGGCAATCCAGATCAACACTGCTGTATCAAATTTCAGTTTGCCGGCGTATTTGATGTCGTCTGGTGCTGTTTCATAATCGTCAGTGTAGAAGGAACTTGCAAATTATTTGTCTTCAAAATTCGATTCACAGTTGATTGCGAAACACCGTATTTTCTCGACAATTTTCTTTGCGACTGTCCAACTTTGTCTTTTGAGCTTGACGGAAAATTTTTCGTTGTTTTTCTGCAAAGAACAGGTAGCCGACTGGATTTTTTTTATTTTCTAGTTTTTTGCCTTCACGGCAATCACGCAAAACACGAAATATTTACTTCGTGGACATTTTTCTAAACAAGGCACTTTCAAATATCCCGGTTGTATGACATTTCCAACGCGAATAATCAAATGCGCAGATTCTGAAATCAGAGTACAGGTATCGTTACACCTTCAGCCTAAACATTAGTCCCAAGACTAATGAATCAGTCTTACATTGAGTAAGAGCAACAAAGGAAAGAACACTAGAAAAATTCTTCTATCTTCATTAAAGCGTATACGTTTCAATCAAAAAGATCTTCTTCATAGGTAACCGTCTACAAGTAAAATGAGAGTACTTGTAGTTCAAAAGATAATTTTGGGGAAAAAAATAAAAAAAGTTTAAGTATAAGATCGTAAAAATACTTATAAGATTTTAAAATCTTTCACATAAAATTAAAATTATAAACATAATAAATTTACAACATTAAAGCTCGTTAAAATACTTATTCAAAATTAAAAGTTTAGATCATTAGACCATAAAATTAGATGTAAAGTAATTTTTGGGGGAATGCAAAAAAATTATCCAAATTTCATGATATTTTCTATTATTAAGGTACAGGTACAAAAGAATGACAAAGAAAGTAGTGTAGATGATAATAATATAAAAAACTCTTTCAATATGAGAAAACCAAAAATCCCTATGGATACTACTGTATACAGCCAAGCCAAACATACTTAAATAAATTAATAAATATACCGACCTGCCGGAGATTGCACCCGAAACTCTCAGTATCTTAAGCTGAAACTACACCCCGGTGGAAGGGCTTCCAAAAATTATATTATCTATCTATCTATCCAATGCGAATAATCAAATGTGCAGATTCAGAAATCAGAGTAGAGATACCGTTCTGGTGAAAACATGTTATAATCATCTTTCCTCTAGGAGGAAGGAATTTCATTTGCACATCTTATATGAATGTGCGGCTTTAACTCGAACAGAAAAACTATTCGGAAATCTACCTTGTGGCGATAAATTATAACAAGGAAGTCTTGCCATGTTGCATCCTTTAAGCACGTCGCTGTTTTTGTAACCTTTGCGGCTTGGTTTTTCAGTTCTGTGTCGATATCTCCAGAACCCAATACATCTATACTGAGATATTTAAACTTTATTTGTTTTTGTCGTTTTTTTTTTATTAAAAAGCTTACGTCTTAACAGTGTTTTAAATGTTGCCATTGTTTTGCAGGCGATATTGCCATTTGAAATTTTTACATACATATTAACATATGCTCTTCATATGATACAAATACAAATATCCTGGTTTTTCAATTGGATTTTGTATTTGAACATTCTTACAATAGGTCTTATGGTGTGTAATGGTATAAATATAAATACACAGCTGATATATTTTGTCTTCGCAGAAGGCGTCTAATCCAGTCGGTGATTCCTGTACAAGAATTAATAGAAGAATATAACCACAGAAACGATGGTCAAGAGGGCGAATACAACTACGACCAATCAGAGCTATTACAATGACCGGCGCAGATATAAAATACTCGGGAACAATGTAAGTTCTCAATAAGCCACTTTACTCCGATGAGTCAGCATCGAAATCCCACCCAGAATGTAACAAACGGACGATCTATTCGTGTTCGTCATGTGAAATAATAATTCGTGTAACTTACCTTGTAAAGTATTTTTTAGCATCTGATATTGTCGACAGCGCTGTCACCAACGTGGCACCAGCTTTGTGACCAAATAAAGTAACAGAGTCTTTATCTCCGCCAAAATGTTCTATGTTCAATTGGATCCATCTTAAAGCTTCTAGAATATCCGATAAACCATAGTTGCCAGATGTATGAGGATAGTCGGTCTGACTTAACACATCTAAAAATAAATATACAAGATGCAGTGTAAGTACTGTCCAATTTACCAAATATCTGCTATTTAACAGTTAAATTATAAAGAGAATTCTAATTTGAAATATTTAGGTTTTGTTTGTGTTTCTTTACGGGGTACAAATTGCCAAATATAGGAAGACAGGATAATTATTCAGTATTATTAATACATTTTACCAATTGTTAAACCTGTTTTTAGTGTTCCGTACGGAACACTTATAAGATCACTTCGGTGTCTGTCTGTCCGTCAGTCACACCCGATTTTTTCCGAAACTATTTGTCATAGAAAGTTGAAATTTGGCAATAATATAGGAATTGATGGCCTCATCAGAGCCATGTAGTTTTAAAAGTTAAATTTTGACTTAAGAGGTTAGTTTTGGGGGGCGAAATCGGAAGTGAAAAAAAATTTTTTTTACTAGGTAATCGAGTGTGATGTCAAATGAAAGCTTGTGAAAACACAAGTAAAAAATATATATATAATGTAATACTTGGGCGCACTTTTCTCTGTATTATTTTTAAAAAATCGCTGTCCACCTGCCTTATCTCGAAAAGTACTTATCAAAAAATTTAGAAAAAATTCTGGAATATTCTCCACGGGATGTACATTGAACGAAAATTATCACGAG
Source organism: Pachyrhynchus sulphureomaculatus (assembly GCA_019049505.1). Taxonomy (NCBI): domain Eukaryota; kingdom Metazoa; phylum Arthropoda; class Insecta; order Coleoptera; family Curculionidae; genus Pachyrhynchus; species Pachyrhynchus sulphureomaculatus. Next base: position 38,111,162 of record CM032449.1, on the reverse strand, counting down.
TGCATTACCTGTAATAATTTATCTGGTATATAAAAAAAAAAAACAGAAATTTCAAGGTCATCAATTTTCAGTAAAGATTGGAAATAAACTTTGTTGAAAACTCATTTGGGGTGTGTTTTGTGAAGTCACTGATCATTTTATACTTCCGTTACAACATTTTTTATTTTAAAAGCAATCAACGTACGGAACACTAATTGCGCAAGTTCAACTTGCACTTGACCGGTTATTTTGTCGTAATTTAAGCGTAATTCGTAGATTTATCACAATGCTCTGCCACTACGAGATAAGATTATCTACATGCCAAAAAGACGCTCATGTATCGTCATCATTATAATTTGGCGAGCTTGTCATAAGTTCGACTGAACAGTTGTAAGAACAACTGGTAACAAATAATAAATCTTAACAAGAATAATATTTAAAAATATAAAAAATGCATTTCAGGAATATAGATAAGTAAAAATACACTCGTAATATGTGAAATTTCTATTTTTTTTTTTAAATTTGAAGATTTAAGTAATGAACTTACCGGTATGCCTCCAATCTTACCGGTAAATTAGGAGTTTTAAATATTTTCTCTAGGATTGAAATAAACGCAATTTGAGAATGGCTGTTTTAAAAACAATTTCTGAAAAAAAAATTATATCGCCTATACTTGGCGCAGTGATATATTCTGTACGATGTACGTACTAAAATCGGATAAAAATAAGGCACCAACTTAAAAATTATCCAGTATATAATGCGTAAAATATGAAGTTAATGATGAAGGTATTGCAAACTAAGACACAGTAAGAAATACAAAAACGACTAAATGGAAAAGGTTTTAGATAATTAGGTCCTTAATAACTATGAATTTAAAAAAAAAGAAAAGAATTACTCTTATTTCCGAAGACATATTCATAAAAATAGCGAGAAATACTCAGAAGATCATATAAACAAGGTATAAACAGTAGAAGGCGGGAAATAAAAACACTTTCTACACAATATAAATCTTATACAAAGTTCACCGTATATTCCCAAGTTTAAGAAATGGTACACTTGTAGCTATTTAAGCCATAGAAAGAGGATAAATTACTAAAGAAGTTCACGTTTGAGTTTAAAATTTAGAGAATGCCAATGGCACCATTGTTGTAAACTAAATTACAGGCGTACGAAAAAGTAGTGAATGCCTTTTCTTTACTTAATACTTTGTATATACAGCGAGTTTAAAAAAAGTTTAGAACAAATAGTACACTTTTTGCAGTTTTTCAGGATTCTAGTTTTTTATAAAAAATGTATTATACATTAGGAGAAACTACTGAACCTGAAAATATACTAAAAAAAGATGTGCAAAGAAGATGTGAAGTGAAAAAATAAAAACTCCCTGAAATTCATATTTTCATAACAGCACCGTTTTTCAAAATATTTTGACTTGGACAGTTTTGCCATAGAGCCAGTCGTTAATCAACACCACAGTTAGAACCCACTAAAATACAAATACAGTAGCTTTTTATAGGAAGTACCGTTTTAAATAGTTAGTTTTAAAAAGGGCACACAACAATTTTTGGGCCAAAATATTTAAATAATTATAACTCCTAAATCTTATAAAGATTCTACTTCTACTACTTATTTTTGTGAGTTTTTTTGCGTATATATTTTTCAATATCAATAGGTTTTCCCTTACCATACCAACTTTTAATTAAAACTAGTAACCTAAAAAACTTTCGTTGTAAACTTTTATGACCACCCTGTGTGTGTGTGTGTCTATATATGTACATATATATATATATATATATATATATATATATATATATATATATATATATATCGCTCTTTGCTCTTGCATCAAAAGTAAAGGCGTCCCTAGCTATGCGCTACTTGGGCGTCTATGACTCTCTGAAATAGAACATGCATATTTCGCTCCAAATCAGCTCGTGAGTCATCCTGGATGAAGAGGCAAGCTGTAAACACACAGTATCAGCGGGAGAGATTTAAAAGGCATACACTCAAAAGTTTCAGGAGCCAACAAACTCCAGCGCCATCCGGTGTGAAACCATCAAAATTTTTAATTCAAGAGCAAAACACATAGGTAAAATAAGATTTAGTACCTTTGTTATTATAAGCGAATAGGATTCTAACATATATATATATCTATATATATATATATATATATATATATATATATATATATATATATATATATATATATATATATATATATATATATATATATATAGGTCAATTTTTTCTCCTGGATAAACAGTATTGATTAAACAAACTTAGTTGTCGTACTCTATATGAATACCATTTTCCAATAAAATCGGTAACAGCCAATTCTCTCTGTTACCTTATTTCTACTATTGATAATTATTGCTTACCTAATGATAAAAATCCTAAAGCACCAAGTCTAAAGTTTGGTCGCACAAAAACAACGTCTCTCGATCTTGCGTATCTTGCGGAAGGTCGCATTTTTCCCGGGGATCCCCCTATAAAACTATCTGCTCCTATAAGAACTATAACAGGTAATGGATTCTCGTACCTCACGTAAGGTGTGACAATGTCCAGTGTGAGGCAGTCTTCTACACCTAAATGAAACACATTTTTGTATCAATACGTTAAACTGGGTGTTTTATTTTTTAGTGTTCTGTACCGAACACTTATAAGATGACTTCGGTGTCTGTCTGTCTGACACACCCAATTTTCTTCGAAACTATTTGTCATAGAAAGTTGAAATTTGGTAATAATATAGGAATTGATGGCCTCATCAGAGCCATGTAGTTTTGAAAGTTAAATTTTGACTTAAGGGGTTAGTTTTGGGGGGTGAAATTGGAAATGAAAAAAAAAAATTACTAGATCGAGTATGGTGTCAAATGAAAGCTTGTGAAAAGACGAGTAAAATATATATATATATATATATATATATATATATATATATATATATATATATATATATATATATATATATATATATATATATATATATACACAAATGTAACACTTACGCACACTTCTTTGTATTATTTTTAAAAAATTGCGAAAAATCACTGTTTCCCCCTTATTTCGAAAAGTACTGATCAAAAAATTTTGAAAAAATCCTGGAATATTCTCCACGGGGTGTAGATTAAACGAAAATTATCACGAGTATTACCTTTAATAATTTATCTGGTATATAAAAAAAAAAATGTTTCAAGGTCATCAGTTTTCAGTAAAGATTGGAAACAAAGTTTGTTGAAAACTCATTTCGGGTGTGTTTTGTGAAGTCACTGATCATTTTATACCTCCATAACAAAATTTTTTATTTCAAAAGCAGTCAACGTAAGGAACACTAATTGCGCACGTTCAACTTGCACTTGACCGGTTATTTTATTCTTTTAAATACAATTTTAGCACTGTTCTTGTAAAACTAGTTTTTAAAGAATAAAACTTCTCGGTTTTGACGCGAAATTAAATATAATTTTCTAATTCCATTTTTGTTCCCTTGTGCTGCTTTCTTAATCTAGATCTGTATATTTCTATTTTGCCATAAAAACTTATCAATAACTGGCAATTTTCTGAATAAATGCAAGACAAATTTCAAAAATTCTCTTTTACTATCACCTTTATTTCTTTACCTGTAACTGTTCCATTCCCTAAAATTTGTAAACACATAGGAACAGCGTTATGAGCTAACAAAGTATCATTCCAACAATATTCCACTTTATTTAAAGGCTGGGCATATTTGAATCTTAGGTCAGCTATGGGCGGCCTAGCATATGGTATACCTCGGAAAGCGAAGGAGCTATCTTCCATTTTTCTGAAGAAAAAAAATTAATAATATTCCGTTGCTAATATACTCAATAAAACAACACTTGCCAAATTTTTGTGCTAAATAACAAATACAGTTGTTGTTCAAAAAAAAACTGATTGTGCAAGCACAAATCAACTCACCCCTCCACTAAGCCACAACTGGTGACAGTCTTTATATATTTTCCATCTCTAATAGGCATAACAAACACTGGTTTGGATCCACGGGTCGCAACGATGACAATTATAATTAAGATCAATAAAAACAGTATAAAACCACCTAAAATAAAAAAAAATTGGAAATTGTAATATGGATATACGTGGTGTAACCCAAAAGTTCCTGGACTAACTGGACACTAATGCACCGGTTTTATCGTGTTTTCCATTTTCTTTTCATCGTTCACCTCCCCGCCCCTTTTTTATATCCTAAAGATATCGGTGAGAATGTCGTAATACCCGTCAACGTTGTCCAAGTGCCGAAACATACATTTTTGTATTTCACAGTACCTTTTAGACAACGCGGTAGTGCTGCCACGGACATTATTGTATTTCTGTAAACAACTACTACCTACATATGTGGCCAAGTCAAAAACACTTAAATAAATTAATAAGTAAGTATTCCGACCTGTCGGGATTGGAACGCGGCACCTTCTGCACTGCAACAAAGTATCACGCCACGGAGCCATGGGTCGCCATTGGTCGAACACCCACTATCTCCAGCGCCGTTTGTGATTCGCGTTGTATCGCTTCTACTGGCGCGAAGCGGCGACTCTTTAGCTCCATCTTCATTTGAAGGAACAGCCTGAAGTATCATCCTTCGCTAAAAACTGTTGCGTACAGAACGAACTCTCCAAAACTTTGGCCGTTTTCTTCAAATGTTCTTGCAAAGGCTTTTCAAAACGTCGCACGAATGATTTGTTGAACTTTGGAGATCATTTCAGGTGTGGTTATAGTCGAAGGTCTTTCAGCACGCTCGTCGTCTTTTACCCAAGTTCGGTCGGCCTTAAATCGTGAAAACCACTCGAAAATTTACACATTACTCAAAACTACATTCCCAAATGATTTCCGAATCATTACAACCTTTTTTTAGCATTTTTTCTGAATTTAAAACATGAATTTATACATTAGCTGTAAGTGTTTCGTATCCATTGTAAAAATCGCAGGGAGATACAATTAGACCTTGACATAAACGTGCATAAAGGAAAAATTGAACAAGCTAGCAAGTTGACACTTGTCGTCTCGCAGCGCTGTTAGGAATGCACCTACTGCTACCTATCGGCACAAGTCCGTACTGTTTATTGCTCTTGCTCGTTTTAAAACTTAAAATAATAAAGTATATTACTACTTCCTGATAAAAATAGCATTAGCAAGCTCAGGCACCAACTAAATCGGACTTATTTCGTCAGCGGGAATTTGCTATTTTGAAATTTTGAGAATACAGTATAAACAACCGCGAAGTCCACAGAAAGATCGCGTTTGAGCAGACCTAAGTAATTTTAAGCGGTTCATCACTTTAAATCTCATAATTCTAAGCATTAGCGACCTAAACCCCTCCATATAACGTTTTTAAGAAGACTGTACTTTTAGTTGGTTTACGATAAAACTGTAGGATTACGAACTACCAATTTTTAATTCAACACAGTTGTAAATAGCAACTTTCACAATCATACTACTTAGGGCGGGAATCAGTGACCACAAGTATGCATTTGTCTCCAGGTCATTAAAAGATTTTTCCGTCTGTTCTGTAGACGATAAATTCAGTGTTTCTATCGTCGTTTCTACTGTCCGGTGAAAATACATTGACAATTTCAAAAAATCCCACAACTTTAAGTTTTAAAAAGGAAATGTCAGTCTGTCAAGTAATAACTTGTCTGCGATAATTAGTTTTTGGTAGATGCGATTCTAGCGATTCAACAAAAAATCGGTAGAGGGAACCTTTATCTAAGGTGCATTTTAGTAAAAGTATCATTCGATTCCGAACTTTCGCCGAAATCACGTAAAATCCAAAATGAGTCAGAAAGGGACCGCGGTCGCTAAATATATTAAAAAGTCGGTATCGTTTGTGAACAAGTGGATAAATTATTTTAACGAGACGAAAAATGTCGACGACTTGCCAAAACGTGGTTCGGTAGGCGAAGTCAATCCGAAAGTCGAAAAATGAATCGTGTTTATGTTTTCAAGGGCACCCGAAATTGACGCTGCGTCAAGGAGCGGCAAAATTAAGAAAATCGGGCTTGAATGTATCCCATGAGAAAAGACTCTGAGGACATTGACTCAGTTGTCTCGCAAGATTTGAAAAATTTGGAGATCATCGCAGTAAATCGCGTCGACAGCATGCCTCGAAGATGCCAGGCGATTATTGATGCAGGAGGCGATTGGACAACTTATTAAGATAATTGCGCCGTTGTGAGCACACCAAAGAATACATTGATGGCGAAAAATTTTCTCCAAACACAATACGAGCGGTCACGTTCTTACTTGACAAACTGTATCTCCTCTAAATTCTTGCATACCCTATACTGTGTGCCACTAGTAAAGTCCCAATCTACAGAAAAAAATGCTGAAATATATTAAAAAGGTACATGCTACATAATCTATAAACTTACTGCCAAATTTGGATGTATCAAATTCTACCCAATTATTTCATGTTACAACTTACCGATAGCTATCCTATAATTCTTAACCTTTTGCGTCCACGAAACTTCCGGTTCCTCTTTGTCGATCTCGTCTTTTTTCTCATTCTCATCAATAATCACGCTTTTCAATTCATTCGTGCTTTTGCCATCGTTACTTTTGTCGTCTAACGTTTCCATCGATGCTAAACCAGCTTGTGTTTGTTGGCTAGGTAAGTTTTGCGAATCCTGGGTCTTTTTCATTCTTTGAAATACCGATACCAAGGGTAGTCTAATCGTGTCTAGTAATTTGCGTTTATCTTTTGGTTCCGCAACTTTATCACCTGCAATAGGTTTAAAATATTTAATATTTAACACTTACTTGAGTATACTGCATCTGCGTTCTTGAAAATACCCTGCTCAATTGAAAAACCCGACAAATACAGATATTTAATCTTTTAAAATTAAATCGGCTTAAAAATCCTAGACAGAACAGTGTCAATATCAGAAACCATTATGTTTAGACTATTATTTTGTTTCAGTTTTTTTTCTGAAAGATACTATCTAGCCCAGCGTCAGAGACAAATTTTGACGAAAAATTCTCATTAAACGTTAACAGGTTACATTTTGGCATACAGGTAGTTTTTGGGACGTAGAATACGATAAAAAAAAAGTTTGCTGCTGTAAAGTGTACGCTAAACCTACAAAATCGACAATAAAATGAAAAATTCGGTTTTTCGCAAATATCTCTTAAAATAAAAAAGACATCGAAAAACTAATAGCACCGCGTGAAAGAATGGGAAATTTTACAAAAAAAAATAGTATATAGATTTTTCTTTTAATCTAGTTTTACCGTAATTAAAAAAAATATATCTATAATATATATAAAATGCAACGTCTCTCTGTCTGTCCGTTAGTGTGCTTATCACTGGAGAACCATTTATCCGATTTACGTACTTTTTTTTTAAAACATACATATGTTCTCTGGCCAGGTTATAGGCTATATTTTATTACGATAGGTAGCATAAGGAATGAGCAGTGACGTAAAATAGTGAATGAAGTCGGAAAAAAAGTTTGCCGCTAACGCGTTCCATTGCAAGCACAGCCTAAACCATTAAATGTGGAACAATATTATGTAGCAGAGAATATCTATAATCTATAATCTATAATATATATATATAAAATGGAATGTCTCTCTGTATGTCTGTCTGTCCATTAGTGCGTTTATCACGCGAGAACCTCTTATCCGATTTACGTGTCTATTTTTAAATTCATACATATATTCTTTGGCCAGGTTATATAATAATAATAATAATCTATATCTATAATATGTATAAAATGCAACGTATCTCTGTCTGTCTGTCTGTCCGTTAGTGCGCTTATCCCTCAAGAACCACTTATCCGATTTACGTGATTTTTTAAATTCATACATATGTTCTCTGACCAGGTTATAAATATATATTTTATTACATCTATAATATATATAAAATGCAACGTATTTCTGTCTGTCTGTCCGTTACTGCGTTTATCACTGGAGAACCACTTATCCGATTTTCGCGCTTTTTTTTAAACATACATATGTTCTCTGGCCAGGTTATAGGATATATTTTATTACGTTAGGTGACATAAGGAATAAGCAGTGAAGATAATACTGAATCAAGTGGGGGAAAAGTTTACTGCTAGCGCGTTCTCTTGCAATACACTGCCTAAAGCATTAAATATGGAACAATATCATGTAGTAAAGAATATAATATATATAAAATGCAACGTCTCTCTGTCTGTCTGTCTGTCCGTTAGTGCGCTTATCAATGGAGAACCACTTATCCGATTTAAGTACTTTTTTTAAAAAAATATACATATGTTCTCTGGCCAGGTTATAGGACATATTTTATTACGTTAGGTGACATAAGGAATAAGCAGTGACGATAATAGTGAATCAAGTCGGAGGAAAGTTTGCTGCTAGCGCGTTCTCTTGCAATACACTGCCGAAAGCATTAAATATGGAACAATATCATGTAGCAAAGAATATAATATATATAAAAATGCAACGTCTCTCTGTCTGTCTGTCTGTCCATTAGTGCGCTTATCACTCTAGAACCACTTATCCGATTTACGTGTTTTTTTGTTAATTCATACATTTGTTCTCTGGCCAGGTTATCTATAATCTCCTATCTAGAATATATATAAAATGTAACATCTCTCCGTCTGTCTGTCTGCCTGTCTCTCTGCCTGTCTGTCTCTCCGTTAGTGAGCTTATCACTTGAGAACCACTTATCCGATTTACGTGTTTTTATAAATTTATACATATGTTCTATATAATTCAATATAAGCCTAGATAATGGGAGGTAAGATAAGATAATGGGAGATAAGGAGAAATAATGGGAGATAAGTCGAGATAAGCCTCGATAATGGGAGATAAGGTGAGATAATTGGAGATAAGTATAAATAATGGGAGATAAGGAGAAATAATGGGAGATGAGCAGAGATAAGTCTAGATAATAGGAGTTATGGCGAGATAATGGGAGATAAGGAGAAATAATGGGAGATAAGGAGAAATATTGCGAGATAAGTCTTGATAAGCCTAGATAAGTCGAGATAAGCCTAGATAATGGGAGATGAGGTGAAATAATGGGAGCTAAGGAGAAATAATGGGAGATAAGGAGAAATGATGGGAGATGAGCGGAGATAAGCCTAGATAATGGAAATTATGTAGAGATAATAAGGACAAGGTAACATAAGGAATAAGCAGGGACAATAGTAGTGAATCAAGTCCACGCGAGCGGAGGCTGGTTTGTTGTAGTGAGAATCATGCTTCCAACCTCATTTATGATTAAATTAACGTTTCTATATACCGTTAAATATTTTGGTTGTTAACAAGTTTCTCGAGATGCTGAGTAAGAATCCGATGATAGATTTTAAAAATTCAAAATGGCCGATCCAATATGACGGCCAGAAAGTACGTAATTAATTTCTTCGAGTAATTTAGAATTTTTGTGTTTTCAATAACTGTTTCCTTTGTACCTGGATGTTTAAATGAAATATAAATACTTTATACTTAGACTTTTATCTTTCATTTCCCACCTTTAAATATATATTTCTTTAATTAATTTATTATTATATTATTAAGAAAAACAAGACCCTACCAAAGACGTATTTAAAATTTTTTAATTACATACTGAGAAAATTTACTGATAATTTATATTCCCATTACACACCTTTTAATTTGCATTTTAAAATGTTACATAAGATTATGAACTATTCTGAAAGATATCACAACTAGTATAATTCTCACTTTTAATAATGAAATAATCAGTACGGTAAAATTGCCGGCGGCCTACTACAACAGGCAAATTTTCATATTTTAAAACTCAATTTTTAAATAACACAGACAATGTGGGTATTTTTAATTATTCTTATGTTGAAACTTAAGGTATAATAATGATCAATCCTTTAATTTATTAAATTGATTTTTTGCCGGTTAAAATCATGCAAAGAAAAATTTCGTTTTAAATTTTACAAATTATAAAGTAACAAAAAAAAACTATTAGTATGATCTCACTTGAAATTGAGAACAAAGGACAACTGCCTTTTCTAGATATTTTAATTATTAGAAATAATAAGTTAGGATTTGATATCTATAGAAAAAATACAGTAACAGATAGATATATTCCTAATGATTCATTTCATTGCAAACAACACAAATTAGCTGCATTACATTTTTTAGTTCATCGTTTGGTCACTTTTCCTCTAAACAGAGTGACCTTCAATAATGAAAGGAATCGTATTAGAAATGTAACTAGAGTTAATGGTTATGACGTTGACTTAGTAAACAAGTTAATAAGTAGACATAAGTTCCGGTTAAATATTCAGAATTCCACCTTTTTTACACGCGAAGAAAATAAGACTAAGTATGTCTCCATACCATATAATCCGAAATATAGCATGGGACTCAATAAGTCGCGCCCGTGACCCCGCCAGCTCACGCTGTTGCACTATTTGCAAACAAAAGATTGTATTGCGTAGTTAGTTATAGAACCTTTACCGAGGTTTTCTACAGAATTTTATTGCCAAGGCTACCATGTGGTACGAGATGTTTAAGACAGATGAAGTGAGTGATGCGGCCTTAAATGAATCCCTTGATCCCAAATACGCAAATTTGATTGCCCAAGCCACCCCGTTTTACCCAGCGGTATGCGAGGCAATCAAGATTGGCTTAACTATTCCAGCGAAAACATCTAGTAGTGAACGTTCATTTAGTACGTTATGACGTGTCAAGACGTGGAATCGGTCAACGATGAGAGACTCGAGGCTAAACCGCCTGTGCATGCTCAGTGCTCATAGGTGTCCATATATCTGTGCCGTAAAACAAAACCGACCAAATATAGCATTTATTCTGCACTTAATTTCTTTGTCAGGGTCTAACTGGTCAGTAATGTAGCTTCCAAGATATTTAAAATGGTGAACTCTCTCTATCGCTTGACCGTTGAGATGGAGATCAACATCTGCATATTGTTGGCAGCTAAAGACCATGAATTTAATGTTAAATATATTAATATTAAGGGCCATATCCACTCCTGCCTGCTCAACTCTATCTAACAGGCGCTGAAGATATTTAATCCTGTCACACAAGATAACAGTAACCTCCGCATATGGGACTGTGTTAATAAACTATTCACCTTCACTTCATATGGTTATTCATATAAGCTGTTTTGAATATTTTTGTCGGAGTAAAGGTTAAACAGCAACGGCGAAACATCTTCTGACCTGATCTCTCCAAATTTCACCGATGACGGTTGTCTCCAACAGATTTCTGACTATGTGGATGTCTCTGTTGTCAATTCCTGTGTTCTGTATGTATGTGTGTGTGTATATATGTATATATGTATATACATGTATATATATATATATATATATATATATATATATATATATATATATATATATATATATATATAAACACAAAAACCAACCTTTTTCCTTGCTGGAGTGATGGGCCAACTCATAACCCACCAGAATATGTAAATATAACGTTAGTCAAAAATCGTTAGATTTTGAGATGTTCACTTTTATGAATTTTGTGAAAATGTACACCTTACATTAGTTTATCGAATGCTACAACTACAAATTTCAGTGTTCTAAGATACTAACCATACTTGTCCAGACAAGTTAAATGATCAACCACTATAAACAAATAATGACATGATACAGGTATATTATGATATAGAGAGATTTAAAACCCAGAGCATATAAGATGTAAAAAATAAATAATATAACTTACCCTCCTCTACCTCACCAGCCTTATTTTTCTTGAAGATATTGGGTAAAGGTAATTTTACCTTGGTTTGCGCCAAGGCCTCTTCCTTTTTCTCAGTGTCTTGTTCAATAAGTTCTGCGCCTTCGGTCTGCTCATCATCCTTTTGGTACAGAAAAAGTATTGGTTATATTAAGATAAATTTAATTCTTCTTTATTATTTACCAACGTTGGTTTAATATTTTGCGGTATTAAACATCACATATAACTCATAATATACCTTGCATTGTTCCTTCGACTTGCTTCGTGTAAAAAAACCCGGCATTTGTATTCCACCAATGGGAATTTTCTTAGGTTTCACCTCCATTCCCTCCTTTATTTCCTTAGACGGTTTCTTTTCCCCAGTAGTTTCTATTAAAAAAATTGTAAATTAAAAGTCAAAAAATTGTTTGCTCACTACACTAAATAAAGACTTTTCCCCAAATATAGCCAATGTAAAAGTTTTCAGAAAAAGCTCTTTTAAAGAAGGGGAGAAGAAATTTCTACGCAACAATACAATTCAGCTTTGATAAGAAGTCCTGGTTCTTGGGATTAAGCCATGTCAATTTCGAATAACTTCCTGACGTTTAGTATACGATTATACGAGACATTTTCAGGGTTCTTTCCTTTAAAACACTGAATTATTTAGTATTCTAATCCCGAAGAGCAAAGACCTTTCAAAATGTCTCGTGCAATTGTAGGCGAAACGTTGGAAAGTTACTCCAAAGTGACAGTGTCTAATCCCAAGAACCATGATCTCTCATGTCATCAACATCGGGAAAGCTTCCGTTCCACCAGCTTTGGTTTAAATTTTAAAATCAACGACAAATGAAATTAGTATCATGGTTTCCCTAGATCTTTCAAAGGAATTTGAACGAATCGATCATAGCATACATAACAGGAAGTTTGGGAAATATAATATTCAGATTGTGGGCTAAATGACAGGGGTGAAACCGTTTAGTTAGACCTAGCCTAGGTCTAAAAAGATATACTCTAAGGGTATATACTATATATACATATATATATATATATATATATATATATATATATATATATATATATATATATATATATAATATATATATATATATATATATATATATATAGTATATATAAATATATATATATATATATATAATATATATATATATATATATATATATATATATATATATATATATATATATATATATATATATATATATATATATATATAATATATATATATATATATATATATATATATATATATATATATATATATATATATATATATATATATATATATATATATATATATATATATATATATAAATATATATATATATATATATATATATATATATATATATATATAATACTATATATATATATATATATATATATATATATATATATATATATATATATATATATATATATATATATATATATATATATATATATATATATAATATATATATATATATATATATATATATATATATATATATATATGTGTATGTGTATGTGTATGTGTATGTGTATGTGTATGTGTGTATGTATGTGTATGTGCATGTGTATGTGTATGTGTATGTGTATGTGTATGTGTATGTGCATGTGCATGTGTATGTGTATGTGTATGTGTATGTGTATGTGTATGTGTGTATGTGTATGTGTATGTGTATGTGTATGTGTATGTGTATGTGTGCATGTGCATATGTGTATGTGTATGTGCATGTATGTGTATGTGTGCATGTATGTATGTATGTATGTATGTATATATATATATATATATATGTATATATATATATATATATATATATATATATATATATATATATATATATATCTATATATATATATATATATATATATATATATGTATATATATATATATATATATATATATATATATATAAATATATGTATACACCAGGTTATGGAATCCACTGCATATATGAAACTGGCGGCTCCTTATGGCAAGACCGGTTGCAGAAAATTCACCTTAAATAGCAGATCTCAATAATAAAGGAAAAAAATCGACCCTAAAGAAATGATGAATAAAGGTGACATGAATATTTTTTGTCACGCCGCCTCTGGGGAATCATACATCTCCATCTACAGTGTTGTCAGATTTAACTAAACCTTTCCCAATAAATTTAATTACAAAAAATATTTAAAAAAAAATTGAATATATTAATCTTTAAACAAGCACTGTAAAAATTTTTATCCAAAGATGACCATTTACTAAAAATTTTAACTCATTTATCCCAGAATGGTTTCTTATTGTATGAATAACTACTATTACAAAACTATAATCTGTCTAAAACAAGCCGAGAATCTAATTCATTCAGGGGAGAGAGGGAGGGAGAGGGAGAGAGGGAGGGGAGAGGGAGAGGGGAGAGGGAGAGGGAGAGCTCTATCATTAATTTTCTCACTTCCCACCTACTTGTATTTCTGAAATCAAATACTTTCCTAGTTTAATTCTTAAATAGGACCCTACCATAATGTCAATACGAATAACAAACTTCAAATAATATTTTCCAGGATTTTCATTCTGGCTATTTGTTTCTTAATTTTTTTACTATTTTTATAAATATTTATTTCTTGCAGTTTAAATCGTAACGTTTATCAAATATAAATTCTAAAAATGCCTATAAAACAGAATCCACAAAAAAAGCTTTGTGCGGTGTATTATCTATTATTGTTTTGAGTTGTTATATTAATTGTACCCAAAATTTGAAAATCTCTAATTATTGGAGAAAAGTCTGGCAACACAGACCTGCGCGTATAATAACGACCAATCAGGGGCGAGTTAATTTTATAAATAATTTCGTAAAATACAACTTTGCCCCCTTTTTTAATTTCTAAAAAATTTTCGAATTTGAAATAAAGTTCCCGATTTCAATATATGCAGTGAATTTCATAACACTCTGTATATATATATATATATATATATATATATATATATATATATATATATATATATATATATATATATATATATATATATATATATATATATATATATAACCCGTTAAAAAAAGACCCATCTTAAAAGACACCTTGTCTATATGTATCTTACATTACACACACTATTGTTGTTAGAGTATACAGTCGGTCAAGTAAGAACATATCGCCTATAACTTACAGTCGATGAAAGAAATTTCTTTTTTTTTGAGATTATTGTTGGTACCCCTGCAATGCTTTGTAGAAAGAGATTTATTTCTAACCTTATTTTTAGTTAAATAGTACATTATCGAACATGGGTGCAATATACGCTTCGCGTTCCAGGGGGCTGTGTTCCTTTGTAATCATGACGCCTACAGCGGCTGCTAAGTATATGGGCAAGTCGAGGGCGTTCTTTAGCAAGTGGGTGAGACGATACTCTCAGTTAAAAAAATGTTGATGATCTAACAGAATGTGGTTCGAGAGGAAAAGTGTTAGGCCGAGGCGCGCAAAAACTAAAACAGAAAGGTTTGGATATATCGTATGAAACGATTCGCACTCCTCGCCAGGCTAACGATTTAAAGTGGTGGAGTACAATCAAGAAATCATTGCTGAACGAAAAACACAAAAAGAAACGACTAGCATGGTCAGAGGAAAACGTAGATCGGGACTGGAGCAATGTAATTTTTTCCGATGAAGCTTCATTTTGGGGTTATGTTATCGCCCCACAACTCATCAATTCCACTAACCGATTGGTTCAGCGCACCGTGAAACACCCTGTGAAAATCCATATACAGGGTGCGACGGTTAACTCCGAACAAATTTAACATTTTTTTAAAAGAAAATTTTATTCGTCAAAAAATTAGAATGAAAAAAAATCCTTTTGCATGTTAGTTGTGTGACCTATCCGGAGTGGAATTATTCGATGTAATCTCCCTCGGCCGCAATGACCGCCTCCATCCTTGGCCAAAAGCGCTCGGACGCTCTAAAACAGGGTTGTTCATATTGGCAAATGCTACGTTGATAGCGGTGCGTACAAATGTCACATTAGAGCGTCTGAACTTAGTAAGTCTTTCGATTACGCTCCAAACATTGTACTCAAATCCGGGATATTGGAGGCCAGAACTCTTTAGACCAGACATATTCACGTTATCCAATAACCAGTTTTGGACCAAGAGGCTCGTGTGTGCCTTCTCAGAAGCATTACATTTAGCAACAATGTCGTACACAGTTGATCTCGGATACTCGAAGAAGCGAATTATTTCAGTCGCCGAACGTCCAGCGCGAAGACTTCCGATAATCGCGGTTCTTCGGTTGTACTCCGCACTTGTTCGCAACGGCTCGGTTATTTCGAGGTTATGACTGTTTACTAGAAGTATGTGGCTTTCACGAACGTCAACCATGACCTACAGCGGAACTACTATATTCAAACTTAAATTTGTCCGAATTTAAGCGTCGCACCCTGTACGTCTGAGGATGTCTTTCGGAAAAAGGTTTTTGGAGACTCTTCATCTCTGCCTACAATTTGAACGTTGAAAAAATGCTTGAGATTTACAAAAGGGCATTTGTACCGACTGCCAAGCGGTGGTTTGTCGATAAAAAATGAGGAGTGGATTCTTTAAGAGGATAACAACTCCAAACATCGGAGTAAAAGTGTAGCCAGTGGAAAGAGGAATCCGGTATCGTCACATTAGGACATCCCAGTCGCCCGCAGCAAACTCAATCGAGAATGTGTGGTCTTACATCAAATAGAAGTTTCGTAATGAAAAGGTGTACACAGTAAAGCAGTTGTCACGGAGAATTCGGGCAATTTGAAAATCTTTACCCCAAGAATACGCGGAAAATCTAGTCGAAAGTATGCCCCGAAACTGCCAGACGAACATCGACGCTGATGGCGACTGGTTGAACTACTGAACCATTAGCATTTTAATGATAATCCTTTACTGTCGAATGACGTAAAAAACTTTCAAATAACTACATTTTTTTAATGGACAATGCGAGAAACATTCTTACTTGACCGACTGCAGTTTGCCCAAAATTTTAAGAAGCATTTTTTTAACCAATAATATCACGGATTTATTCATCTAAAATAAGAGTTTTTAATATTAACCTATGATATTTTTCTCCTCATTTTCCACATTGAGAATTTTTTCACGTTCCTCTTCTTGAATGCTCTTCTTATCTTCAGTAAGGGGTACAGAAGTCAACTCCTGAGGAGCTGATTCAGTGTGACTCATTCTCTGGAAGCATATTTAAAAAAAAATGTTAATGTATAATCGAAGACAAATGTACGGAGGTGTTTTTTAAGTTATCTAGCTAGCTTTAAAGAGAAACGCCCGAAGCAGAGACTACCGTTTACACAAATAAACTTAAATCGGCGCTTTTAGAGTTGTTTCATTCCAATTAAATATTTTTTTATTATCTGGGAAAAACTTATATATATGTTGTAACTTGGTGAATACAAAGTTTTCGGTAATGGTTTGAGTTGTGCCAGCCTTGTAGATCCTGCAATTATCGTGCAGCAGCACATTTTTTTTTTGTTGTGTTGGATCTATTTTCCATATATTCAAAAAAAAAATTCCTTTACATTCTTAAATAACCCGTCAAGCGCAAGTTGAATTTGCGCAATTAGTGTTCAGTACGTTGACTGCTTTTAAGATAAAAAATTTTGTTACGGAGGTATAAAATGATCAGTGACTTCACAAAACACACCTCAAATGACTTTGTTTCCAATCTTTACTGAAAACTGATGACCTTGAAATTTTTGTTTTTTATATACCAGATAGATTATTAAAGGTAATGCACTCGTGATAATTTTCGTTCAATCTACATCCCGTGGAGAATATTCCAGAATTTTTTCAAAATTTTTTGATCAGTACTTTTCGAGATAAAGGGGGAACAGCGATTTTTTTTAAAAATAATACAAAGAAAAGTGTGCGCAAGTATTACACTATATATATATATATATATATATATATATATATATATATATATATATATATATATATATATATATATATATCTATAATATATATAAAATGCAACGTCTCTCTGTCTGTCTGTCTGTCCGTTAGTGCGCTTATCACTGGAGAACCACTTATCCGATTTACGTACTTTTTTTTTTAAAACATACATATGTTCTCTGGTCAGGTTATAGACTATATTTTATTACGATAGGTAGCATATGGAATGAGCAGTGACGATAATAGTGAATAAAGTCGGAAAAAAAGTTTGCCGGTAGCGCGTTCCCTTGCAGTACACAGCCTAAACCATTAAATTTGGAACAATATTATGTAGCAGAGAATATCTATAATCTATAATATATAAAATGCAATGTCTCTCTGTCTGTCTGTCTGTCCATTAGTGCGTTTATCAGGCGAGAACCACTTATCCGATTACGTGTCTTTTTTTAAATTCATACATATATTCTTGGGCCAGGTTATATAGTAATAATAATAATAATCTATATCTATAATATATGTAAAATACAACGTGTCTCTGTCTGCCTGTCTGTCCGTTAGTGCGCTTAGCCCCCGAGAACCACTTATCCGATTTACGTGATTTTTTAAATTCATACATATGTTCTCTGACCAGGTTATATAATAATAATAATAATCTATATAATATATATAAAACGCAAGGTCTCTCTGTCTGTCTGTCCATTAGTGTGCTTATCATTCGAGAACCACTCATCCGATTTACGTGATTTTTTTTTAAATTCTTAATTTACTATATGTCAAATAAAATCTATAATATATATAAAACGTAACGTCTCTCTGTCTGTCTGTATATCCATTACTGCGCTCAGCAGCACTCAAGAACCACTTATCCGATTTACGTGCTTTTTTTTTACAAACTACAAGGGGAATAAACAGAGACAAAATGCTAATATGTAGGAAAAAAGATGAAAGTTTAGCAGTAAGCTTCGCAAAAAGACTGAATAGATGGGGGGAATACTCTAAAGAAACACTAAATGGAGTTGAAAATGAGTTGAATGAGAAATAGGAAGCAAAATTAACTGAAGGGCAGGAGGGGACAAAAAAACCCTGCAAAGTAGAAATAAGAGAAATACTCAGAACCCAAAAAAAAATAAGGCCCCGGGTGGAAATTGTAGAACTGATAAAAGCTGGAGAAGTAGATCTGAAAAATGAAATATGCCGGTTGGTGCAAGAAATATGGGAAATAGAAAAGATGCCAGTGAACTGGAGAGAGTCGCTGATTTGTCCAATATACAAAAAAGGAGAAAAAACTATATGTGCTAATTATAGACCAATAGCCTTACTGGATGTCGTGTACAAGATAGTAGTGTTGACTATCAAAGCAGACTAGCAGAGAAAGCCGAGTCTATTCTGGGAGAGTACCATTGTGGATTCAGGAAAAATAGATCGGTTGCAGACCAGATATTTTCGATTAAGCAAATCTAAGATAATAGCTTAGAACAAAATTTGGTACTACACTTGGTCTTTGTGGATTTCAGAGAAGCATATGACTCTGTAAATAGAGAAGGACTCTACAAGATAATGGAAGAACTAAAAATTAAAAGTAAATTGATTCGCAAGGTGAGAATGACCCTGAATGACACAGAAAATAGAGTGTTGGTTGAGGGCAAAGTATCAGACAAGTTAAGGTGAAGAGACAAGGGGAACCAGTGTCGACATGTCTATTTAATTTGGTACTAGAGAAGATAATCCGGGAGTCAGAAATAAAAACAAATGGAACGATATACCAACAAACCTGCCAATGCTTGGCCTATGCGGATGATGTAGCAGTGATTGCAAGTGCAAAAGAGAACCTCAAAAAGCCATAAGTAGGATAAAAGAAAGGGGAAGGATGAGAGGACTAAAGATAAATGAGGAAAAAACAAAATACATGGAAATTACAAAGAAGAAGGATAATAAAAACAACAAAAGTTTAAATATAATTAACAACTTAGGGAAAAGATATATGTTTGAAAAAGTAGACAAATTTAATTATCTGGGAGTAACAATAACAGAGAGTGGATAAGAAAGGACGAAGATACAAGAAAGAATAGCGAAAGGACAGAAAAGTTTGGGGGTAATGAATCCAATATTGAAATCAAAGAATGTATCAAGAAAAGCAAAAGAAAGAATATATACGACAGTTGTCAGACCCAGACACCCCCATGCGAAACGTGAAAAGTGAATGCAAGAGAAAAGAAGACGTTCGAGGTGTTGGAAAGGAAAGCTTTAAGAAGAATCTACGGAGAAAGGGAAGAATAGGGACTGTGGAGAAGAAGAACAGACTACGAATTAAAATGCCTATATACGAAACCCCTTATAAGCCAAATCATAATAAGCCAGCGATTAAGAGGGTTGGGACACTTGGCAAGGATGAAGGAAGAAAGACAGGAAACGCAAGCCATAATAAGAGGAGTGGTTGGACGAAGAGGCAAGGGTAGACCTCGATCTACATGGATTCAGGCAGTAAAGCAAGATGCGGAGTTGATGGGAATCCCGCACTGGGAAAAGCTCACAGGAGACAAAAAGAAGTGGAGACAAGTATGCAACCAAGCCATGAGCCTCTAAGGCCCCTTGAGCTATATAATAATATAAACATAACGAATAAGCAGTGACCATAAAGTCCACGCGAGCGGAGCCGCGGGCACGGCTAGTATATATATATATATATATATATATATATATATATATATATATATATATATATATATATATATATATATATATATATATATATATATATATTTATATTTTACTCAGCTTTTTTGGCAAGCACTAAGATCTTCATTTGTGGATCTGATAGAAACAAATTCTCAACAAGGCTGCTGGTTTCTACCCCGAGATCTTCCTGATTTGGGGTCATTCTGAATTATGTTTCGGTGACATCGAAATTGTTTGGACCAAAATTTTACTTGAAAATAGGATGGAGTATCATTGCTGGATATCGAAACTATTTTTGGATAAATAACTTTTGGTTTATTCGCTTCTTTAGTGAGAAATTTTACCACTGTGCAATGCACTAAATTACTTTCACTCATTTTCTATAACTGTGCCACATTATTTACAAGGTCTCTCTTTCTCTCCTCTTTGTAATAGGTTTTCGGTTAATAATGTCGATTTTGCTAAGAGATAGCGTTACTAATACACTTGTTAGTATAGACTAGTGACAGATATGGCGTTTTAGAAGATAAACATACGTCATCAAAAACCAGTTCGTTATTAATTGTCATTGTGCGAAAAACATAGTTCTTCATAGCTTTGAATATGTCGTGTTTCGTATCAGAAAAAGACGTTTTGCGGGGAAGTTTAATAACTTTCTTTCATTTGAAGAAAACGGCTGCTAAAGGTTATCGATTGTTGGTTGAAGCTTATGGTGGACCCAGGCCAGCCTTCAACATCACAACCAGTGCGCAATATACAGGGTGTATTTGGTGGGATAGTAGAGGAGCTATGTGTTACGAACTGCTGAAACCTGGTGAAACGATTTCTGGCAATCGATACCGACAACAATTGTTAAAGTTGAACCGAGCATTGAAGGAAAAACGACCAGAATACGCCCAAAGACACGATAAAGTCATTTTTCAACATAATGCTTGGCCCCATGTTGCAAAATGTGTTCAAAACTATTTGGAAAATGGGACGTTTTACCCCATCCGCCGTATTCAACGGACTTATCCCTTCAGACTACCACTTATTTCGATCGATGCAGTACCGACTTTCAGAACAACACTTACATTCTTACGAAGAAGGGAAAATTTGGCTTGATGAATGATTGGCCTCAAAAGGTGAAAAGTTTTGACAGAAAGATGGGAAAAAGTCATAGCTAACGATGGCCAATACTTTGATGTGCTTAAATGTTGCGAAAAAATCGACATTATTAACCGAAACACCTATTAGAAACTTCTTTATTCCTTTTCAAAGAAAGTCGTAAAGTAGTTTTTGACTTCTTCAATAGAATCAAAGTTTTTACAATTCAAATTATTTTGCAGAGAACGCAACAGATGAAAATCTGAAAGAGCAAGTCAAGAAAATACGGCGGCTGCTGAAGGATTTCCCATTCTCTGTTTTTGCAGTGTCTGTTGAGGGACATGTGGTCTAGCGTTGTCATGGTGAAAGATGATACCTTTTCGATTGACCAAATTTCGATGTTTTGCTCGGATTTCAACATTGAATTGGGTGAGTTGCTCACAGTACTTCACTGTAGTTATTGTTTGGTCACGTGAAAGAAGCTCGTAAAAAATTATCTCTCTGCAATCTCACCAGATACATAACAACACTTTCATCGGATGCAATTAAGCCTTTACCATAGATCCTGCTCTTTCTTTCCATGCTTCTAGCTTTTTTTTCTTATTATGTTGTTACACACAACCCATTTTTCATCTCCAGTTATAACTTGATTCAAAAACGGTTTGTTTTATTGACGGGCGACGAGAGAAATGTCTGTGGAAATACGGTTAGTTTGTTCCGTTCTGTCAAAACGTGCAAAACCCATATACTGAGTTTCAAAGTGTATCCAAGTTGCTTTAAATCAGGGATGTCAAAGATACGGCCCGCGGGCCGCATCCGGCCCCCGGGACGTATCAATAAGGCCCGCGATCGCAATGTGTCACAGAAAGAAGAATCATGTTTTTTAGAGCTTTTAGACTTCACTCGATTCCTGTTTGTGTCGTGCGCGTGCGATATCCATAATTGTTGTGTCGAGTTCCATAATTGTTACGATTTTGGCATAATGTCACAAAAACGTAAAGTTGATAGTGAGTGCAGAGTTTTTCAGTCTAAATGGGAAATTGCATATTTTTTCATAGAATGGAAAGGTAAACCACTGTGTTTGATTTGCAATCAAACAGTTGCTGTTTGTAAGGAGTTTAACTTGAAGAGACATTATGATACGAATCATAAATCAAAATTGGATTGTTACACTGAAAAAATAAGAATGGACACATTGTCATCTTTAAAATCTAAACTTCAAGGTCAACAATCGATGTTTACTAAAGCTAATACTGAGAGCGAAGATGCCCTGAAATCAAGTTTTATTATTGCATTAGAAATCGCGAAGAGATCAAAACCTTTCACTGGTGGTGATTTTATTAAAGACTGTATGTTGAAAGTTGCCGATGTTTCATTTCCATTTCAAAAGTCAATAATTCAAAATATTTCGCTGTCAAGAAACACTGTTGCTTCAAGAATAAATGATTTATCTCAAAATTTGGTTCTTCAACTGAAGGAGAAAATTAAGGAATTTACAAACTTTTCACTGGCTGTTGACGAGAGCACTGATACTGTTGATACAGCTCAACTTGCTGTTTTTATACGAGGTATTAACAGTAACTTTGAAATAACTGAAGAACTATTAAAGTGCGTTCCATTGACAGGTACTACAACAGCAAATGATATTTATTCTGCAATTGAGCATTTGATAGCAGAATATGAACTCGACTGGAATATACTTAGCAGCACAACTACGGATGGCGCTCCTGCCATGGCTGGCAAACATTCGGGCGTTGTAACTAAATTAAAACAGAAAACATCAGGGAATTTTGTGGGATTTCACTGTATAATTCATCAGGAATCATTGGCATCCAAACATTTAAAAATGGACCATGTCATGCAACCTATAATTAAAATAGTAAATTTTATAAGGAGCAGAGGACTAAATCACCGACAGTTCAGGCAGTTTTTACAAGATTTGGACGAAAAGTTTTCTGATGTTCCTTACTTCACCGAAGCTCGTTGGCTCAGTCGAGGAGTAGTTTTAGAAAAATTTTTTGCATTACGTGACCCTATTCAAGCTTTCATGTTAGAAAAAAGCAACCCAATTGATTATGACAATGACTGGTGGGTTGATTGTGCCTTTTTGGTAGATATGAATAAACACTTGACTGATCTGAATGTAAAGTTACAGGGTAAAAATCTGATTGTCACTCAAATGTATTCATGTATTCAAGCCTTTGAAACAAAGTTGAGGCTGTGGGAAAATCAGGTAAAAAATCAAACTTTGGATCATTTCCCTCATTTAAAATCATTTAGCACAGTGAACCAAAAAAAATTGGATCAATATTCTCAACTTCTGCAAAATTTGATCACGGAATTCAACAATCGTTTTGAAGACTCACAAAATGAATGAAATGGAATTCCCAATTTTCAACAATCCATTCAATTTTGAAGCTTCACAGGCACCAGTTCATTTGCAAATGGAGTTGATAGATCTTCAATCGGACAGTATTTTGAAAGAAAAATTTAAAGAGATTAACGCTCTTACATTTTATACACAATATTTCAAGAGTTTGGATAACTACCCGGAATTAAAAAAGCATGCAGCACGCATTCTCTGCATGTTTGGTAGCACCTATTTATGTGAGCAGATGTTTTCCGTCATGAAAATAAATAAGAACAAACATCGCACAATACTTTTGAATGAACATCTCCAATCAATTCTTAAAATAACTACAACGAATATGATACCTGACATCAATGAGCTTGTCAAAAACAAGAGAAGTCAGGTATCTTGATCCTCGAGCTCAAAATAATTACCCTCTTTTATAACTTTGATATAATTTTTAACAACCGTATATTATATACTATATAATTAAATTATATAACTATATAAAAATTTTTAGTTGACTGTGTCTATGCTTTGGCCAAACCGCTCCATATGCTTTTTAAAATGTCCCTAGAGAGCGGTGTTTTTCCTGACCAATGGAAATATAGCTTCATTACTCCAGTATTTAAGTCCGGCGACAAATCAGACGCTAAAAATTATCGACCTATTTCCATTCTAAGTTCTATTCCAAAAGTATTCGAAAAAATTGTTTGCGACAAATTAAAACCATTCATAAAACCTTTTTTGGTTCCGGAACAGCACGGTTTCGTTGGTGGCAGATCGACGGCTACAAACCTAATCTTGTTGGTTCAAAGTACTATTGATGTAATGGAGGCGGGTGGTCAGGTTGACGTGGTTTATACGGATTTCAGCAAGGCCTTCGACACAGTCAACCACGATATCCTGATAGGGAAGGTAAGAGGTTATGGGTTTTGTGGAGCACTACTGAATTGGTTGACCTGCTACCTTACATACAGAAAACAGTTTGTTAAAGTAAAGGGCTTTGTGTCGAGTGAGGTGTCTGTTGCATCGGGTGTGCCGCAGGGTAGCCACCTGGGCCCGTTGCTGTTTAATATATTTATTAACGACCTACGAAAGGTGATTCTATTTTCAAGGCCCTTGTTTTTTTGCAGATGACTTGAAATTGTCTACGGCAATTCATTCTGTTGACGATGCTATGAGACTGCAGGGAGACTTGGATAAGGTGAGTGAGTGGTGCAGGAGAAACAAAATGAAACTAAATATTCAAAAATGTAAGATTATGTCGTTCTTTCGAGTGAAAGTTCCGCTTTTGTATGGTTACAGTATTAATAATTGTCTTCTCGAAAGAGTCTCCTCATTGTGTGACTTGGGTATTTATTTGGACACTAAGCTTGATTTTCATATTCATTATGACTTTATTACTAACAAATGTATTAAACTCCTTGGCTTCGTCTGTAGGAATACTAGGGATTTCCGGACCGTAGATAGCATGAATATTTTATACAAGGCCTTGGTGAGATCTTCTTTGGATTATCTGTCATGTGTGTGGTCGCCATCGTATGCTGTGCATATTGAGGGTGTTAAAGGGGTACAGAGGAAGTATGCTAGATATGTCTCTTGCAAATTTAAGTGGAACATCACTGCCTATGGGGACCAGCTACGAAGACTTCAGCTGCAATCACTTTCAAGACGAAGGAAAGTTGCTGATATATGTTTCTTATTTCGACTTGTAAATGGTCATATAGACTGCTCTGATCTCTTGAGTCTGATAAATTTTCATGTTCCACCAAGATCAACAAGGGACCACGTACTCTTTGCCCCGAGGTACCACAGATGTAACTATGGCCTATTCTCGCCGATCACTAGAATCACTAATGGTGCCAGTGAAGCGAATCTTGATTTTTTTAATCTCTCTTTAAAACGTTTAAAAGAAAAACTGTTGACAGTCCACTGAGTTTTTGAAATGATAATTACTGGTGTTGTTATTGTATTGTATTGTTATAAGTTTACTATATGTTATTATTGAAATTTTTCTGTAAATACTATGTATAAAATGGGTCTGCCCGTAGATAAATAAATAAATAAATAAATAAATAAATAAATAAAATGTTATAATAATTCAGTACATTTTTTTATTTGAATCTGGCCTGCCTACACATTCTAAATTTAATATATGGCCCTCTGCAAAATTGAGTTTGACACCTCTGCTTTAAATGGTGAAACGTAGTCAAATTGTCAACGTTTAGTCTCTCAGCAATCTCTTCCGTGGATTATTATTCACGGACAAAATCATTATCAATGCCGGAAGATCGCCCAGAGCAAAGTTTATCGTTTAAATTGAGGTCATCATTTTGAAATCAACCAAACTACTTTTTAACTGCCCTAAGAGCAGGAGCACGATCCAAATAAACATCTTAATATTTTTTGTTGCAGTTTCCACAGTCACTCCCTTTTTAAATGCATGTAACATAACATGATGAAAGTGTCATTTTTCATTTTCCATTTTGAATATTAACCTTGCACACAAATTAATTTAAATAAACTTTTTTTAAGTTTAATTATATGATTATAAAAGAAACATTAGCACAGTCAACAGTGGTAGTAATCGGACAAGAAAGCAATTTTTTTATATTTTCGTAGCTAAACAGAGAACTTAAGAAAACACCCTTGTAAATTAAGTAGTTAGTTTTAATATCTGTAATCAATTGAAAACTAAAAAATATTATTTTGGTGACATTTAAACAAATTTGCAAAAATTGAAAAAAGCTACTATTTTCTGTGAACTCAAGCTATTCAGATCTCTAGCTTACTGCTCCACCAACTGAACTATGATAGTATATGAGTCTTATCAAACAGAACTTTGTTCAATTTTTAAAATTACTGAAAAAAATAAGAAGTCTCGGTCACTTATTAAGCGGTATTCACGAGAGATGTAACGGGTAGTACTTTTAGGATCTAGCTAAAACCGATAACGGGTACATAGGATGCGGCAAAACCGGGCACCCGGCTGGCTAGGATCCGGCAATTTTAGTGTCTGACCAAAGGTCAGTTTTTGACCGAGGCCGATTATTCGGCTTCTGGCATAACGTCGGCCGAAGTATCAAGCATAAATCTTAGAACAATGGCTAAAAGGTATATATAACGATGCAAAGTCTATACTGTTATTTTGTGTCATGTGTTTTATGTGGTGTTAATTACAATTTTAAATATAAAGGTACTTTAAATAAATAAATTACACACTTCGACCAAACCTTCGGCTGGTTTTTGGCAGACGCCGAATGTGTGGCCGAAGGTGCTTTTTTTGGCCTAAGGTGGCGGAAGTCGAAGCTTCGGTCAGACATCAATGGTTCTTTTACGTTTTATTACCATTTTCTGCCAACCTTAGGTCATTTTTTACGATTTGGCAGTATTCTTAAGACGCGATAAATTAGCGCTTAGGCAACTACGCGTCAAATTGCTTTGTCTGAAACCCCATATTTAGCGGTAATACGATGTATCCCCGAGCGAAATAAAAACCTTATTCCGATATTATCTACGGCAGAAGGTCCTAAAAAATTGTTGGGTTTTAAAAAAGTATTCCTTAATATTAGTCAAAACAGAGATAATAAAAAACCGACTAAGTGCAAGTCGGACTTGCGTAATTAGTGCTCCGTATGTTGATTGCTTTTGACAGTTTTTTAAAAGTAATATAAAAAGTTTACGCGAGTATTACATTACGAGGCTGGTTTGAAAAGTCCGTGCAAAGTCCGAGAGATGGCACCACCGGCGCGTATCGAGGTCATGTTTAGTTAGTAGCATCTCTTGAATGATCGCACACCAAGTTTCAGCCATATTGGTCTATTTCTTTGTGTTTGGCATTCGTGTGAATCAAGGAAGTCGAGTGATTTTCAAGAAATGGGCGAAAAAGAATTTCGTGTGGTGATTAAACATTACTTTATGAAAGGCAAAACGCCTCAGGAGACTAAAGAGAAGCTTGATAAACATTATGGTGACTCTGCACCTTCGATTAGAACAGTTTATAAGTGGTTTCAAAATTTTCGGATTGGCCATATGGGCACAAGTGACGCTGAACGTTCTGGACGGCCTGTGGAGGTTACGACTCCAGAAATCATTGATCAAATCCATGATATGGTGATGGATGACAGAAGAGTTAAGGTGCGTGAGATTGCTAGTGCTGTGGGCATCTGGACTGAACGGGTACATAATATTTTGCATAAACATTTGGACATGAGAAAGCTATCCGCAAGATGGGTGCCGCGATTGCTCACGCTTGACCAAAAACGGAATCGTGTGAAGTGTTGCAAGAATGGTTTGCAGCTGTTCCAGAAGAATCCGGAGGACTTTAAGCGTCGTTTCGTCACTGTGGATGAAACATGGATACATTACTATACTCCTGAGACCAAACAACAATCTAAACAATGGGTTACCAAGGGGGAATCTGCACCAAAAAAAAGGCGAAGACCGTTCCTTCGGCCGGAAAGGTTATGGCGACTGTCTTTTGGGATTCGCAAGGGATAATCCTCATCGACTATTTGGAAAAGGGTAAAACTATTACAGGTGAATATTATTCATCGTTATTGGACCGTTTGAAAACCGAGCTGCAAGAAAAACGCCCGCGATTGGCCCACAAGAAAGTCCTTTTCCATCACGACAACGCACCAGCACACACCTCAGCAGTTGTGGTCGCAAAATTAATGGAAATAGGATTCCAACTAGTTTCACATCCCCCCTATTCTCCAGACTTGGCTCCCTCGGACTACTATTTGTTCCCCAATTTGAAGAAATGGCTGGCGGGACAAAGATTTTATTCAAACGAGGAGGTGATTGCAGACACTAATAGATATTTTGCAGACTTGGACAAATCCTATTATTCGGAAGGGATCAACAAACTAGAACATCGTTGGACGAAGTGTATAAGCCTAAAAGGAGACTATGTCGAAAAATAAAAAAGGTTTACCCCAAACACATAAGTAGTTTTTATTTTTGCACGGACTTTTCAAACCAGCCTCGTATATACCACTGTGATCAAAAAATAATAAGACTTTTGAAATAAAACGCAAACGGGTTATTTATTTTTCCAAATTTATTTCGTCCCCTTCAAAGTAATCCCCCTTCAATGCAATGCATTTATGCCAACGTTTTTTCCAGTCTTCGAAACAGTTGTTGAATTCGATTTCTGGAATGGCCTTTAAAGCCTTGTTCGATTAGGTTTTAATCTCCTCAGTCGACTCAAAACGATGTCCTCGAAACGGTTTTTTGAGTTTGGGGAATAGCCAGAAGTCCGACGGAGCTACATCAGGCGAATAGGGCGATTGTGAACTGATATGAGTTGAATTTTTGATGAAAAAGTCGCAAAGAACCAATGCTATGTGAGAAGGCGCATTATCGTGATAAAAAAACCAACAGTTATCCACCCATAATTCCGGCCTCTTGAGACAAATTCGAACGTTTGGGAAGCCGAAAAATCATTTTTAAAATAACATTTAATGCAACTTCTTTGCTGAATTTTTTCGCTCATGTTAAAAATCGAAAAACGCACTTTTGTTGTTGAACGAATTCAAGCGAATCTTATTAACTACTGCCACTATGGTCTTAAAATTTGACACAGATGGCAGTTAAGGTTCTACTAACCTAACGAAAAAAAAATTAATCAGATCTGGAAACGCCCGAGAGATTTCAATTTAAAAGTCTTACTATTTTTTGATCACAGTAGTATATATTTAAACTCATGATTTCACAACCTTTCAAATGACACATTCCAACAGCAAAACATCACAACTTAAAAACAGCAATGTTATTCCTCGACGTAACAAAAGCTATAAACTAAGCGTCTTTAGTATACAAAAATATTAAATTATTATTAAAAAAATTTCAATATAAAGTCCTTGCAAATAACAACCATTACTAAGCAAAAACTTTCACCTTAAACAGAATATTCCCCAGGGATCTCTATTGTCTCCAAACTTTTTCAGAATAAATAAACTAATGAGTAGAGATAAGTTAGACAATCGCCAGAAGAATACCATATACCTAAGGCATGAGTCTATGACTAACCAGCCCATCACAAAAACCAATTTATTCCCTGCAACCTTTACTACCTGAGAGCCCCCCGTTACTTCTTTGCTAGGAGAAATTCTATGGAGTAAATGTTAAATTAAGGTATAAATGTAAAATTAGACAAATTATTCTTGTTAATTACCAGAATTACCAGAAAAACTCTACCTTTCCTTATCGACTACAATAATTTGTATTTCAAATTTTCTTAAACTATTAATAATTTGTATAAAACTTATTAGGTTTAGAATGTTAATGATTTATTAAAAACAAACATCTCTATAAACGAATGAATTAAAATACTTAGCCACGAAAAAAGAACTCACTTAGCCATTCCAACGAGTTTGTAGGGTGTGAATTAACCTGTTATATGCTAGCTGTATATCCAGGTTTTTTACATGAAAGGCTTATTTTTATATACAGGGTCGTTGTGGAAATCCAAAAAAAAACTGATAGACATACACCTAAAAACTTTTCTTTTAACCATATATAATTCTTGATGTTTAGTTAATTATTACTAAGTTTTAT
This sequence comes from Pachyrhynchus sulphureomaculatus, assembly GCA_019049505.1. Lineage (NCBI taxonomy): Eukaryota > Metazoa > Arthropoda > Insecta > Coleoptera > Curculionidae > Pachyrhynchus > Pachyrhynchus sulphureomaculatus. The sequence continues at coordinate 38,080,928 of CM032449.1, read as the reverse complement.
TACATGAGGTCTACCCTGCTTAATAAATAAATAAATGTAAAGCCCAGTGAACATAAACCCCATAAGTTTCTGTAAATTAAATTTTTAAATTACTACTCTTCAAAAATAATTCCAAATATTTATTAATAAAAGGAAATGGAACCACCATGCTCAATGAAAAAAATTAATCTCAGTCTGAAGGGTCAAAAGCAAGGCCAACACCTATAATTGGTTAATTCTTTCTTAATTTAGGTATTACTAATAAATAATAGTTTTATTAGATATGAATAGGCCTATGAATAGTTAAGTAAAAATTGGTCTGTTTGCTAGATAATGTGCCTCCTACAAAAGACTTATTTTAAACCTACACAGTCATTATTCTCAAATTCATCATAATAAAATTAAATTAACAAATTTACCAATATTTTTATCAAAGAAACTTACCTTAAAATATGGAATATAATGCCAAAAAGCCGGTAGCTATTGTTCAAGCCCTTCGAGAATATCGATTTTTCCGCTTGGTAGTTTGGCTTTAAAGTACACACATGCGCTAAAATAAGATTTATGCCGATTAACTTAATTTAAATTAACTAAAATCAATAACGATCATTACTAATAAGACTCTTACTGCTTATCCTGAAACTTTTTAGTAATTTTAAAATAATCTTGATTCTATAAATACAGATTTAAAACCCCAAACACAAACCTGATCGTTGGCGTCTTTTTTTCAAAACAAAACAAAGCAAAGTGCCAAACAAAGATACCAAGCCTCTAAAGTGACAGTACCTCCCGCTCCCCACCTTACAATAAATTTTTTCTCGCTTTCTCACACTCCACCGTTCACAGTCTCTGTCTCTTTAATTGTATATCTGGTTGCTTGCACCGATAAATTTATCAGTTGTAGTGACATCTATTAAATAATAGTTATCATAAGCAGTTTTAGGAATATGAGGTTTTTAATATTTTAATCCTAAATTAAAGAATGCCTAAATTTAAAAACTAATACAACTTCTGCAAGGTCTTATCGAAGCTATGTAAATAGTTTGCGGGACGAGAAATTTCAACTGAATAATTTATTAGTCAGTAACCTAGTCCGAGTCATGTGATTTAAATTTGAAATATGAGATATAACTATCATACGATCTTACGTAAGCAATACCTAACAACCTCAAAGCAATACATATTTGCATAGCATATGTGTTCGTGGCCCAAACTACCTTAACCTTAACAACCGTTAAGAAATTAATATTAAAATGATTTTATAGTAAACTCTTCAAAATTTTAAATTAATTTGGTTTCCAGTTTGTATAATACTAAAAAGTTTTTGCAACAATAAAGACTAAAAAATTCTGTTAAAGTCTAGCTAAACTAGACTTACCTAATTTGAATATTTTCAGATTTTTGATCCTATTCAGAATTAAAAGCATATAAAATTTTTTAAAATTAAGATTAAGTATTTGCAGTTGCCTAGCTGCATATGTCACCTAACTTGCAATGTTGTCACATTTTTTATAATTCCTACAGTGCTTAGATAATCTTTCGACATACTGTGTGAGACAGAGATCGTCTAAGTAGTATTCGTAGTGAAAATAGTTAACACTAATTTCGAGTTAATGGAGAATTTGAAATAAAATATATGAAAACGTATTTATGTTGTATGAATTACGTGTCCTAGAAAAAATTTATTATGAAAAGGTGGAATAACACACTTCGTTACTAAACTAGTTCATTTTTCAAAAACTCTTCTTTTACAGCTATGTTGGGAATGTGGAATCTTTCGCACAAAGACACTACTCAGTATATCACCACTATAATAAACACTTTATTTGTACCCTCAACGTGCGTTTCGCTAACAATGTTACCTTTATCAGGAGCGATGATTGACTCAGTCACATGGGTAGCGAAACGCGCGTTTAGTGCAAAAATAAAGTGTGTGGTGTAGTAGTGATATATACTGAGTAGAGTTCTTTCACAATGCTTTATGATTTCTATCTTAATATACTGACATCTACCTGTGATGACTGTTTAAATTTTCTAATTACTGGGAACAGTAGATAACCGTATATGTAGCACTATTAATAGTTGCCTTACTTTAGCATTAATAAAACAGGATTCCGAAGCCAATATTATTTGTTTAAAATCCCATTATAAGGACATAATTTTAGAAAAAAAAAACATTTGAATGCTTTCAATAAGTCGTCAACTTTACACGTATGAAAATATTTATTTATGCAACTAATGTGAGAACTGCCACATGGGCAATTAAAAAAGTTATGTTGTGCAGATAGGAACTTGTTTTTAGGACACCATGTATTTACTCTTTAACAATTATTAATTGAACCAGGCAATCTGGCGATGCCGCAAATACTAGTGGAGGAAGAACATCAGCCAACCCAACTGTCACTACTGTCAGAAACAAAAGAAACGACAACACTGACCAGATAGAATCATCTGCTATCGCGATGGCGGTTGTGTGGAGTCTTGTTCGTAAAAAATAACAAAAATGTGCCGATTTTTGCGTTCTACAAGAACAGAAAATTGTTTTAAAATTAAACTTTTCAGCGATATGTGTAGTACGTCTTTTATGTTAAGTTAAGTGTGTAAAAATCAGTAATTTGTGTTGATTTTTGTTGTGACCGTTTAGATCCTGTTACCTCAAGTAGAATTTTTAATTTAATTAACATGACCGGACTTACCTGTGTTTTGTTTGTTGTAATTTTGTCTGCTTTTGTCAAGGTATGCTATGGGAATTGGGTTAGGTTTGTAATTTTAGGTATCATGTGTGTTTAAATGGGTTTTAGGTAATATTTGTATGGGGTCTCTGTTTTATGTTTACCTTTATTTATCCTTAATTAAATATCCTTTCTTTACCTTTCACATATTGTCTGTATATTGTTCAGACCTTGAGTTATTGTCTTATTAAGTAGAACTTACTGATGGTTTATTTAACTCAAAATTTTCGTAATATTTAAAAATATTTTCTTAAGTTGGTCAATGTAAACTATAGTTTTTGGCATAGACTGTTGAAAATATTAAAAATAAACAATACAGATATAAACCAATTACTAGTTACTTTCTCTTTTTTAATTTTTTATTGAAAATCAATTAAACTTGCAACATTATTTATAAAGTAATATGCGTTTTAATTTTGTTGTTAAAGCAATAGAGAGAGTCAACAGAAAGGTAAACTAAATAACTATAAAGGGAAAAAACTCTTCGATCTATCTGCTCTGTTTGGAGTGCCATGTATGGGTAAATTTTAGATATTTTAAGGTTTATTATATGAGCATGCTACTCTGCAAAAATTGTGAAGTTTGCGCGTTTGTAATTAAAGGCATAACCATTTTACAATATTGTATACAAAGGAGGGCAAAGAAGATATTTAAAGAGGCTCAAAATTTGACAGGATTAATTGCCAATTTTGATTGGGCTTGTTGATCTCTGCTAAATTTTTGCTATAAACATCTTCCTTATGTTCTTTTCTATGGTGTTTTCTTAATTACAAATGCCCATAATGTGTTTTTAATATTGCCCAATTTCAAGTTTAAGCTTAGTAGTAACAAAGCTTCTCCAAGCTGTTGATGGCAGAAACTTTGCGGAACAATAATGACTCAGAAGTCTTACGTCTACACTATTGTATGAACATTGTATAAAATAAAAAAAAAATCCAGTTAACCAATTTGTTACTTACTACTAAAGTTATTAAATCATTGAGTATTAAATTCTCATATATAACTGCCTCAAACCTCAAATTGTGAGGATTCCACAGCAGAAACATTTCATCATCACCTTTTTATGAACACCAGTAGACTAAAGTTTAACTTTATTAAATTAAGTCGAGCTAAGTTCTTAATGATAAACAAAGGAAGGAGCCAAGTCTGGAGAGTATTATTCTTATTATTATTATTATTATGCCGCTTGTAAGAGACTTTCCCAGGCCAAATCTCAGATGGTTAATGGTATTTTTTGGCTGTGTAAAGTGGGGCATTATTGTATGATAATTTTACCATCCTTCTTCCTTAACTAGTAAACTGTTTTCTTCAGTGCTTCATTAACACGGATCATCTGTTATTGGTAGAACTCGGAAGTGACAGTCTGACCAGGTCAGAGCAACACACCCCTCTGATTGATCTCAATGCTTAGCAACTGCTGAAACCCTATAAAATATAGCGTCCATAGCTGAATATACCATTATTTCGCCTCAATCACTTTTTTTAGTTGAAATGCAAAACGAAGGAAGTGCCTCAAATGTTGCTTTCTGAACTACATCACATCTTCAACTTACCTCATTTTTAATCCAGAGGATGGCACTTTAAAATATGTATGAAGTGTGAAAAACTTCAATTTGAATACGTCCTATAGTGGAAGAATGAAAGATGCCAAGAATTAATAAGTACAGGGTGTTCCAAATTGGACACTTTTAAAGATAAACTCCTTTATCTAAAGGAGATAGGTGAAAACTGATGTCGGTGTCTGAGGCTCAATTTTTATGTTAAACTCAATGATGAAAACCACGTATCGATATCTAGTACCGTTTCAGATATACAGGGTGTTTTTCAAAAATCTGCATTTTGGAAAAATGTTTGTAATTCTTTTCCTATTGAAAATTTTTGAGTTCTGTAAAGACATTCTCAAGGCACTTTTTCATGTGGATTTCAACAGTGTAAGTTACATTTTTTTATAACTAATGTATTAATGGTTATTAACGCAAAAGTACCTTTTTAAATGGGATACCCTGTATATTTTTCCTTATCCGAATAGAGCTTTAAATTACCATTCTAAAAATATAGCACACTTAATATTTTGCCTAAATCTATTTCAAAATATAAAGGTTTTCAGTTTTTTACGCGAGTTTTAAATATATATTTTGTGAAGTAGGCTTTGGACGGAGCGGCAATATCAATTGTTTACCGATAGCAGTCAAATCGTAAAAAAATTCCCAGAAGTAACTCTAAGAGTCATAACTACAATGAAATTTACTAAATGCTATAGTACTTTAAACTATGTAGAAAATAAAACAAAACAATTTTCTCTAAAAGATGTTCGAAATGTCGACCAGTTTCATTTACACATAGGCGGCACCTTTTCTGGACACTTCTTACCGAGTTGATTAGTTCAAGAGGAGTGAGAGCTGCAAAACTTTGTATCACTGCGACTTCTAACTCTTGCCTGGTGTTTGTCGGCAATTTAAAAATTAGGTCTTTCAATCTTCCCCAGAGATAGAAGTCCATGGGTGTTAAATTCGGTGACCTTGCCGACCAACGGTTCGGACCTTGGATGGCTCTCCAGTTATTGTCGAAATTGGCCGATAAAAAATTACTGATAACTGCAGCGTTATGAGGGGAGTGCCCTGTCGTGTTGAAAAAATATGTTTCTAAGGTCCATTAACGGCAGTTCATCAACAAGAGGTTCTATTTGCTACCTTAAAATTTCTAAATATCTCTGAGAAGTGAATGTTCCTTCGTAAATAAATGAACCTATAACGCTGCCTCTAAAAATTCCTGCCCACACATTAAATCCAAATCTGCCTTGATTTCTTTGCTCCACAACTAAATGAGGATTTTCTTGTGCCCACGTATAAAAATTGTAACGGTTAAAAATACTTGCATTGCTTACATAAGCTTCGTCTGTCCAAATGCAATTTAATGAAAAATTCAGAACGTGGTTACGATTCTCCAGAAATCATTAGCAAAAATACATACGCCGTTGAAAATCTCCGTCTCTAAGGTGATGAACTTTTCTTGTCCTATAGGGCCTGAGTTTGTGCTTCTTCAAGGTACGACTTACGTTAGTTCTTGGTAGTCCAGTAGATTCTTTTAACTGTCGGGTTGAAGTGTTACTATTTCTTCTAACTCCTTATCCCTGTTTGATGCATAATTTTTGGGTCATTTTTTTTCAAACTAGCCACTATCAACTAGGTTATGTCGCATTCGAGCGAATATATCCTCGAAGGGTTGACGCCTCTCTGGATACCGTTCGTGGTACAAACTACTTGCCGCTTCCGAATGTTCTCCGGTTTGTATGAAACACACTCTCATATCCCATTTCTCGTAATTTTCAAACTTCATTGCGATTTATTTGACAATTCAATAACTGATCCTGAAGTAAAATTTGACAACTACGAGTAAACAATTGAATTAAATCATATGGCCGCTCCGTCCAAAGCCTACTTCACAAAATGTGCATTTAAAACTCACGTAAAAACTGAAAACCTTTATATTTTGAAGTAAATTTAAGCAAAATATAAAGTGTGCTATATTTTTAGAAGGTAATTTAAAGCTCTCTTCGGATAAGGAAAAATATACTGGGTATACCATTTAAAAAATATATTTTTGCGTTAATAATTATTGAAATTTTAGTTGTAAAAAAATGTAACTTACACTGTTGAAATGCACGTAAAAAAGTGCTTTGAGAATGTTTTTACAGAAATCAAAAATTTTCAATAGGAAAAGAATTACAAACATTTTTCCAAAATGCAGTTTTTTGAAAAACACCCTGTATATCTGAAACAGTACTAGATATTGATATGCGGTTTTCACCATTAAGTTTATCATAAAAATTGAGCCTCAGACACCGACATCAGTTTTCATCTATCTCCTTTAGATAAAGGAGTTTACCTTTAAAAGTGTCCAGTTTGGACCACCCTGTACGCTTAATATGAATGATTAATGGAAAAAAGAACTCTGTCTTCTCCATTGATTCGATGAGTAGCGCGGAGAAAGTGTTGGTTTATTTCCTTATTTGACTCGTTTTACTGAAGGATGAGCTTCTTCTTAAATTAAGTTGTGTATAGTGTGTAAATCAGGTGTACAATACTGTTGAATACTGTATACCGACTTACAGTCTGTCAGGTAAGAATGTGACCGCTCGTATTCTTGAAAAAATATATTTAGAGAACATTTCTTGATATCAATGTGTTCTTTAGTGTGGTAACAAAGGTGCAATTATCTTAGTAAGTTGTCCAAACGCCTCCTGCATCAATAATCGCCTGGCATCTTCCAGACGTACTGTCGACGAGATTTTCTGTGTACTCTGCAAATACGCGAGAAAACTCAAAGTCCTCAGAGTCTTTCCTCTGGTAGTCTAGTATCTTATTGTAGCGAGCCGCTTCGCGACGTGATTTTCGCCCAGCAAAAGTTTCTTCAACGTGTTTGGAATTTTGCCGCTCCTTGACGTAGCGTCAATTTCGAGTCCCGTGAAAACAAAGCCCCGATTCGTTTTTTCGACTTTCGAAGCGATTTTGCCTACCGAGCCACGTGTTGGCAAGTCGTCGACATTTTTCGTCTCGTTAAAATGATTACTCACTTCTTCACAAACGATACCGACTTTTTAATATATTTAGCGGCCGCAGAATGTGTCATTTTAAGCCCCTTTGGATGGTAACAAAGAAAGACTGCCTCGAACTGACGCGCAAACAAGTGACTCATTTTAGATTTTACGTGATTTCGACGAAAGTTCGGAATCGACTGATACTTTTACTAAAATGTGTAGTAGACAAAGGTTCCCTGTACCGATTTTTTTTTGAATCGCTAAAATCGCATCTACCAAAAATGAATTATCGCGAACACGTTCTTACTTGACAGACTGTATATTTATGTTCCTATTTTCACACATTAAAATTCTCTAATTTACTCTTAATTATTTACATTAATATAGTTAAATATAACTACATTGAGGTAGGTAGTTTACTATTATAATAATTTATTTAAAATTGAAATTATATTACACAAAACACAAAGTAAACATAATAAATATATAAAGTAGCGTTAAATACGCTCATTACCTCGTTGCGCGTAAACAGGAAACAATAAGTAACCCAATTAGAGCGCGTTTATATTCCGGTCATAAAAAAAGAAATCTACGAAATCTCGCAAATCAAGTATTGAATTGGCACTATTCCAGGATGTTAGTATTTACCTTGCAAAAGCAGGGTTTTTCTGCTTATGAGATTTTAATAGTTTATGTGTTGTTTTTAGTGTTCCGTACCAAAACACAACACTTATGGAAACACTTCAGTGTCTGTCTGTCTGTTATAGCCGCTTTGCCCCGAAACTATTTGACATGGAAAGTTGAAATTTGTCACAAATATAGGAATTAAAGGCCCAATCACAGCCGTGTAGTTTTGAAAGTTAAATTTTGATTTAAACTATCAAGTAAGTTGGTCCAACCAATTTGTCATGCAAGTTGGTCAAATAAGTTTGACGGTACAAGTTGAACCCACACGTTCAAGTAAAATGGACAGACAGACACTTCTTATCAGTGTGCTCCGGTTGCCAGTGAAGTGTGGACTACGCTGGACATTGTGATTTTTTGTTGTATTATTATTTGTTGTTTTTATTCCATTTTCATTATGGATATAAGTCATTTATCATATTTTTATGGACCGTTATTGAAAGAGTGCAAAGTGAAGCAAAGGTGGAACGAATTGAGGTGTGAGCCCCAAAATTGGCATACCTATATCAGGATGGACAAAGATACTTACTTATTATTGCTCTCACTTGTTTCGCCAAAAATAAAAAAAAAACATGACATAGTGAGAACTACAATTTGATGAGTTGAGTAGTTTGAAGGCGAGATAACGTCCTACACGATCAAACTTACTTGTCAAGCTTTCAGTGTTCCAACAACTTTTCTGACAAATCCAGAAAACCGTCCAACTCGTCATCAAACCATCCGAGTCACCAATTTCGCGCCCACACCATCAAACTTACTTCACCAACTGACTTGACAAGCCAAGTTGGACCAACTTACGTGATCGTGTATAGGGGCCGTTAAGGAGTTAGTTTGGGGGGTGTAATCGGAAGTGAAAAAAAAATTCAAGGTCATCGAGTGAATTCTCAAGTGAAGCCTTGTGAAAACACGAGTTAAAAAAAATATATGATGTAACACTTGCGCAAACTTTTCTTTATATTATTTTTAAAAAAACTGTCAAAAATTAGGGTCCCCCACCCTATCTCTAAGAGTACTAATCAGAAAATTTCGAAAAAATTCTGGAATATTCTCCATAAGTTGTAGATTGAATGAAAATTATCACACTTTGATAATTTATCTGGTATCTGGTAAAAAAAATTTTTGGGTACAAATCATTTTATTGTTTCTCAAAATATTCGCCTTTAAGACTTATACACTAGTAGCTACCATTGAATATAATGTTATAGTGCTTGGAAAAAGTGTAGAAACAAAAGAATACAGTAGAAAGTGGCAAGTATAGAGGAGCTTACAACCTTCATTATTTAGCCTGACCTTAAAAGTTGTTTGTTAACAACAGCAAAAGCTTCATTTGCTTACACTATCTTGCTTTTAGATTAGATTTGCTAGATAAAAGGTAACTTTAAGCTAAAAATGCACTCACCTCTTCATTAGATCCTGCTTTTAGTCCTTTTTTTTTACTGTACGAAACCTACAGAGGTACTGCTGATAACATTTTAATAGTTCACCTATTCTTTTTTTAATTGGAGAGCGTAAAGAAAATATATAGAAATAATAGAAACTTTTTAGTGTTCCGTACTGAATACTTATAAAATCACTTCGGTGTCTGACTGTCTGTCACACCCGATTTCCTCCGAAACTATTTGACATAGAAAGATGAAATTTGGCACTAATATATGGTACGAATTGATTGCCTCATAAGAGTTGTGTAGTTTTGAAAGTTAAATTTTGACTTAAGGGTTAGTTTTTACCAGGTCATTGATTGGAGTGTCAAATGAAAGGTTGTAAAAAACGAGTTCAAGAATATATATAATGCAATACTTGCGCTCACTTTTCTTTGTTTTATTTTTAAAAAATTGCGAAAAATCCGTGGCCCCCACTTATCTCGAAAAGTACTGCTCAAAAAATTTTGAAAAAATTCTGGAATATTCTCCACAGGGTGTAGATTAAACGAAAATTATCACGAGTTCATTCAAGGTCATCAGTTTTCAGTGAAGATCCGAAAAAAACTTTGTTGAAAACTCATTTGGGGTGTGTTTTGTGAACTTATTAATCATTGTATACCTCCGTAACAATAATTTTTATATTAAAAGCAATCAACAGACCGAACACTAATTGCGCAAGTCCGACTTTCACTTGGCCGGTTATATTTTTTTATTCATATCTCGCTATAAAGTAGCTATCATTGAATATAATGTTGTAGAGCTTGAAAAAAGTGTAGAAACAAAAGAAACAGTTTGCTAACAGAATACAGCAGAAAGTGGCAAATATGGGAGGGGCTTGCAACCTTCATTATCTGGCCCGACCATAAAAGTTGCTTGTTAATAACAGCAAAAGCTTCATTTGCTTACGCTATCTTGCTTTTGCATTAGATTTGTTGAATAAAAGGTGGCTGTAAGCTAAAAATGCACTCACCTTTTTATTACGTCCTGCTTTTATTCCTATCTTTTACTGTACGAAACCTACAGTGGTACTGCTAATAACATTTTAATAGTTCACCTATTCTTTTTTTAGTGTTCCGTACAGAACACCATTTTCTCCGAAACTATTTGTCATAGAAAGTTGAAATTTGGTAATAATATAGGAATTAATGGCCTCATCAGAGCCATGTAGTTTTGAAAATTAAATTTTGACTTAAGGGGTTAGTTTTGGGGGGTGAAATCGGAAGTGGAAAAAAAAAATTTTTACTGTCGAGTGTTGTGTCAAATGAAAGCTCGTAAAAACACGAATAAAAAATGTATATATAATGTAATACTTGCGCGCACTTTTCTTTGTATTATTTTTAAAAAATCGCCTTATCTCGAAAAGTACTTATCAAAAATTTTTGAAAAACTTCTCGAATATTCTCCACGGGGTGTAGATTGAACGAAAATTATCACTAGTATCTTACCTTTAATAATTTATCTGGTGTATAAAAGAAAAATTTCAAGGTCATCAGTTTTCAGTAACTTTGTTGAAAACTCATTTGGGGTGTGTTTTGTGAAGTTACTGATCATTTTATACCTCCGTAACAAATTTTTTTATTTTAAAAGCAACCAATCTACGGAACACTAATTGCGCAAGTTCAACTTGCACTTGACCGGTTATTTTTTTAATTGGATGAGCGTAATAAAAAAAATATATATATAGAAATAATAGAAAATTTTTAGTGTTCCGTACGGAACACTTATAAGATCACTTCGGTGCCTGACCGTTTGTCCGTCTGTCACACCCGATTTTCTCCGAAACTATTTGACATAGAAAGTTGAGATTTGGCATTAATATAGGAATTAATGGCCTTATCAGAGTCGTGTAGTTTTGAAAGTTAAATTTTGACTTAAGGGGTTAGTTTTTACCAGGTCATCAGTGGGGTGTGAAATGAAAGCTTGTTAAAACACGAGTTCAAAAATATATATAATGCAATACTTGCGCACACTTTTCTTTGTATTATTTTTTTAAAAAATGCAAAAAATTTACGTCCCCCCTTATCTTGAAAAATACTGATAGAAAATTTTGAAAAATTTCTGGAATATTCTCCACCCATAAATTTTTTTTCATTAATTACATAAACAATGCTCTTTAATAGAATATACATTGAACGATGTGTTTTTTAATAAAGAAACAGAAATAAAATTTCAGCCTAAAAGTCAAAATTAACTCTAGACTGCCCATAAAAAAAACAGATGTGGGCTATAAAATTAATAGGTTTATTTCCAACCAATGTGTATTTGTTTTCTTTTCTGGGATTTACTTAGTTTACCTAAAGATTATAATTAACCTTTGAATCTATATTTAGCCACGGATTAAGTAGTAAATTAACGAGTCAAGGGACTTTATATTTTACCACATTTTTTACTTCCCTCGCTAAGGGAAGTATTGTAGTTTTGGACAAATTTCATTCCGAGATTTTATTGCAATTCTTTATTATTATTAGATCACGAGAAACATGGTTTTCGGTCGGTCTGCCTATTCGCACAATAAATATAATTGCGAGATTTTTGCATTTCATGGTGTTTCGGGGTGTCTATATATCTCGAAAAATATAGCTCTCTATTTCCGTCAGTATGGATCACTGTCGGTCGGTCCGACGATAACTCTCGAACGATATATGATATCGTTTTCAAAATTTGGTACATATATAATATACTTGAAGTAGGAAAAGGTTCTATAGTTTTTGAGCAATACCATTTCAGAGAAAAGAGATGAAAGGGGTACAAGTCGAAAAATTATGTGTCCTTTGCATAGTTTTATGAAAATTCTACCTCGATTCGTTCTCAAGATTATAAAGGAGGTCAATAATGTTCTCGTTGAAAAAGTCTGCAAATAAGTTGAAACACCCTGTTCATTATAACTCATTTTGTTATGAAACATATACATTCAGGTAGACCAAATGTTTTCTCTCTTTGTTGACAAAGTTCCAGAAGCTTCCAGAAACTTCAGTCAGATCTTCACTATGTCAAGATATCTTTTATTGTCACATTTTACAACAAGTATGAAATGCGGGTTTCAGACAACAGATGGTGCACCAATGCAGTCTGTGCTATAAAGATTTGACACTGCGCCATTTTGTTGTGTCATCAACAAGTGTCAGACGCGCACGAATGATAAATTGGAAAAGTGTGTGCATAGTGTTGTATTGTCGTGTTCAATATGTCGAAATTTATACCGAACAAAAAGCATTCGCGGACAGCATTAATTTTTTGTTTTCATTTGAAGAAAACTGCTGTTGAATCATACCGATTACTTCGAGAAGCTTATGGTGGACATGCTCCATCGCAAGATACCTGTGAACGATGGTTACGGCGTTTCAAAAGTGGTGACTTCGATGTTGTAGACAAGGAACGTGGAAAACCGCTAAAAAAATACGAAGATGTGGAATTGCAAGCATTGTTGGACGAAGATGATTCGCAAACACAAAAACAACTCGCCGAGCAATTGGGCGTTAGTCAACAAGCTGTTTCCAATCGTCTACGAGAGATAGGAAAGATTCAGAAGACCGGTAGATGAGTTGAACGACAGGCAAATGGAAAAGCGCAAAAACACGTGTGACATTTTGCTCGCTCGGTACAAAAGGAAGTCGTTTTTGCATCGTATAGTTACAGGGGATGAAAAGTGGATTTATTTAGAGAATCCCAAGCGCACCATCCACATCGACCGCAAGACCGAATCGCTTTGACAGAAAGATGCTCTGTGTTTGGGGGGACCAGAGGGGCGTGGTCTATTATGAGCTGTTAAAACCTGGGGAAACGGTTAATACTAAACGTTACCAACAACAATTGACCGATTTGAATCGTTCGCTGCTTGAAAAAAGGCCAGAATACCGAACGAGGTAACAGAGTCATTTTTAGTGTTCCGTACGGAACACTTATAAAATGACTTCGGTGTCTGTCTGTCCGTCTGTCACACCCGATTTTCTCCGAAACTATTTGTCATAGAAAGTTGAAATTTCGTAATAATATAGTAATTGATGGCCTCATCACAGCCATGTAGTTTTGAAAGTTAAATTTTGACCTAAGGGGTTAGTTTTGGGGGGTGAAATCGGAAGTGAAAAAAAAACTTTTTTACTAGGTAATCGAGTGTGGTGTCAAATAAAAGCTTGTGAAAACACGAGTAATATATATATATATATATATATATATATATATATATATATATATATATATATATATATATATATTGTAACATTTGAACTTGCCCGCACGTTGTGGTGTCATTTTGTAACCTGCTAAACTGTCCTCAGTTTGAGGCATCTTTTTTTTTTTTTGTACCCTGTGAGAAGTTGTTTGTCCCACGCTTGAGCGCAATTTTGTACCGTTTGAATATTGGATGCCCCGAGCTTGAGCACAATTTCCTTGCAGCCCCGCTTTAATTTCTGATAATGAATTGAGTGAATCCTGATTTTAAAAGAACTAAAGAAATTAAACAAACACTAGCTCAGTTTTTTCTTGGTAGAGAGATATGGGTAAGAGATAATTTTTGTACGTCTTTTTGGAATTTTTTTTCTATTTTTTAAAAAGCTTCAGTTGTACAAGTTTTTTTTGGGCACCATTCATTTTAAAATAGAAAGGATCTAACTTCAGTTAAAAAAATGAAAAAATACTGAAGGGTTTTATGGGTATTACTAAAAAGAATTAGTCTAGTACAACTTATCCCGAAAAGAAAAATAGGTATTCAGTGAGACACTAGCTTTAATTAACAAAAAGAAAATTTATTCATGTTTTTAAAAATAAAAAGTTCTAACCTTTGCAGTTCTACAAAAAAAATTCTAGTCTAACTAGTAGTTATTACGTTTAAATTCTGAACTATGACTACCCCCGAAGACGAAAAATAGTGCTTTTCACTTCACTTTTTAGTCTGTTTAAATTGCTGTTAAGGCACTACTCAGGGATATGTCTATTGAAGGATGTTTTGGTAACTTACTGTTCCTATTCCGGCTTCGATGGAACACGACCGATTTCACACTTTTCTAGTAGACACTTAGAGAGCCCACTACGGCTTTTCGTTAAGAAACTGGTGCTTTACTTAGCTCGCATGATGGTTGTTATGAGCTTTTACTGTAGCTCAGTCGAAGGAAGCCTCTTTGGCGGCTCCGATGAAAATTAGTCTGGCTGCGGCTTGATGGTACTCCGCTTACTCGGCGGCTGGATGGAAATTAGCCAAGACAGTCCTTTCTCGGACCCTTAAATAAACCGTGCAAACTCTGCCGGTAATATGGCGACGCCGGAACCAAAACTGCGGATACACACATTTCACCAATCGCGGCGTAGCGGTAGATTCGGTCAGGAACCCGCACTGCACAGTATATACCGAACGTCTTGGAATCTCTGTTTAATATACCGTTCGATACAAAAATGAAAATAAGTACAATTTGAAGTGAAAAATCAGTAACATTACATGGTCTTAAAATCTAGGAAAAAATGAATGTTACAATATATATAATGTAATACTTGCGCGCACTTTTCTTTGTATTATTTTTAAAAAAATCGCTGTCCACCCGCCTTATCTTGAAAAGAACTTTTCAAAAAATTTTGAAAAAATTCTGGAATATTCTCCAAGGGGTGTAGATTGGACGAAAATTATCACGAGTGCATTACCTTTAATAATTTATCTGGTATATAAAAAAAACAAAAATTTCAAGGTCATCAATTTTCAGTAAAGATTGGAAACAAACTTTGTTGAAAACTCATTTGGGGTGTGTTTTGTGAAGTCACTGATCATTTTATACTTCGGTTACAAAATTTTTTATTTTAAAAGCAATCAACGTACGGAACACTAATTGCGCAAGTTCAACTTGCACTTGACCGTTTTTTTTTCTTCATGACGATGTTCCTTCATATACGGCAAAACCAGTTCGCGGCACGTTGGAAGCACTCAGCTGGGAAGTTTTACCCCATGCGACTTACTCACCATACTTGGCTCCTTCCGATTACCACTTGTTTGCATCGATCGGTCACGCACTTGCTGAGCAGTGCTTTGGTTCGTACGAAGATGTGAAAAATAGCTCAATGAATGGTTCACAGCAAAAGGAGAAGATGTTTACTGGCGTGGTATTCACAAATTGCCCGAAAGATGGGAAAAATGTATAACAAGCGATGGAGCATACTTTGAATAAAGCACACACCTGGTAGTTTCGTGAATCGGGCATAATTTATTCGAGCCTCATTTCATCATTAATTAAAGGTGTAAATTTTTGTGTATTCTGAAAAGTTATTTCTCCGCATATGCAACAAGCACTATCTGGGTGATTCAATCACGTTCTTGCCTTAATTACAGAAGTGTAGGATAAATTAAACTATAATTATTCAGGTTAATGTAAGTTCAATAGTAATAACATTAATAAGGAACTGAATATGCTGCTGCAGGGTTTCTCAAACTTATAGCTCCACGTACCCCTATTAGATTTCCAAGACGACGGCGAACTCCTTTAAAAAAACTGGCTATAGATAGAACAAAATAAGGTATTTTATTTAAAAAGAAATACAGTCACAACCAGCAATAGATATGTTTTATTAATTAATGTGATGGGTGGGCTTGTTTCTTGTCGCAAATTGAGTCGATTCTAGGAGCAATTTTGCTCAATTTCAATCTTAATTCAGATTCATAGTTCAGTCGATTCCTGTATTTCGTTTTTATCATGACCAGGTGCGAAAACCCACTCTCACATAAGTAAGTTGTCACGAAGGGCAAAAGAAATGTCACCGCTTTGCGTGAAAGCTCAGGATATTCTTCTTGTCTTGCTAACCCAAAAATCAATTAAAATCAGCTTGAAGAGTCTGATCTGCGGACATTTCCAACAATGTTGCTTAATGCTCAAACCAGCATTAATGCTTTCAGCTGTGATCATAAACGGGTTTTGAATCCAGTCTTTAGCATTACCAATAACTGGAAAGTACCTTTTCAGTTCATCAGAGAGCTGCGCAAGATGAAGAACAATTTCAGCTTTTATTTCAGCATCCAATGATAAGGTGTTGGTCGCAAAAAATTAGTGTAGAAGAGGAATACATTCTACGACGTTTGAGCTCAAGCAAGTTTTCCAGAACTCAATTTTTTTATGAGAGCGTGTATTCTGTCCTGCACAGTGAATACGCTGCATGCGGAACCTTGCATAGAAGCATTCGTTTCATTGAGACAAGAGAAAATGTCAGCTAAATATGTCACTCTTTGAAGCCAGGTTTCATCTTTAAATCAGAACTTGAGGTTAAAGTCACTATCCTTCAAAAATATATATAAATTTCATGGCGAAATTGAGCTAATATCCTGCCTCTTGATAACCAGCGCATTTCACAGTGTAACAGTAATGAAACATGTTCACTACCCATGTCACGGCATAATAATGCAAAAAGTCTCG
Organism: Pachyrhynchus sulphureomaculatus; assembly: GCA_019049505.1. Taxonomy (NCBI): domain Eukaryota; kingdom Metazoa; phylum Arthropoda; class Insecta; order Coleoptera; family Curculionidae; genus Pachyrhynchus; species Pachyrhynchus sulphureomaculatus. The sequence continues at coordinate 38,064,193 of CM032449.1, read as the reverse complement.
AGTTGAGCGGACGTGCTTTTATGTGATTTATTATATTTACGACCTCTGACAGTGTTGTTTTTAAATTCTCATGCATTTTCTTGCACGCCAGTGCTTCTCTGGGCAATACACAATGCGTACTTTTGACTTCAGGTGCAACATGTTTAATCCTAATGATAAGTCCAGATATTCTTCCTGTCATGGCCTTGGCACAATCAGTTGAAACACCAACATATCTTGTCCAATCAATGCCATGTTCTTCAAAATAATCATTGATGACGCTGAATATATCTTCTCCTTTTGTCGTAGTCTCCAAGGTCTTGCAAAACAGAAAATCTTCTTCAGAAATATTTTTATACACATATCTAACAATACCAAGTAAATTCGGAAGCCCACTAATATCTGTTGATTCATCAACTTGAATTGCAAAATAATTGTTTTGCAATTGTTGAACGAAGTGATTGTTAACATCACCTGCCATGTCGTGAATGCTTCGTGCAATTGTGTTATTTGAAAGAGGTATTTTATCCAACAATTTCGACGATTTATCTCCCAATACGCAACTGACCATATCTTTAGCAGCTGGTAAAATTAACTCTTCAGCAATATTGTATGACTTGTCCGTCTTTGCTATTTTGTACACCACAAGGAAAGATGCACGTAAATATTCAGAGTTAGTAGTCACGGTATTTGTCATAGTTTTTTTTGAAAAAGTCAACCCCGTCTTTTTTCGAACAAAAAACTCTAAAGGCTTGTCTACGTACTACTGATGTTTTGTTTCCAAATGTCTTCGCAGCAATGATGGCTTCATCGCGCCATTTGCAAGAACTTTTAAGCGTATTACACACTGTCGCTCTGTGTATTGAGATTCTTCTTTGCACGTAAATCCAATTTTCAAATAGCCTTCGTCATATTCCCTTTTTTTTTGCTGATAGAATTTTGTGTATTTCCGGTTCGCTTCTTTTCGCAGAATTTTTGTTTGAAATTGAACTTTCAACTGAAGTAGACGCAATTGGACTCGACGTAGTTTTTACTGTCTGTGAACTGAATAATAACGTTTGAGTTTCTGGACATTTTCCGCGTAATGATTCCGTTTGAGTTTCTGAACATTTTCCGCGTAATGATTCCGTTTTTAACCATTGGTTCATGTTTAAAACGATTATTCGATCAAAATCACTCGATCACTTTATGCCGACCGCCCGAAATAGTGCAAAAGATTCTTTTGTGTTGACAAATAGCAAGTACCTAATGCTCGCGCAATCCATGTTAGCAAACGCGGGGGATCCGCGCGGAGAGGGCGAACCGCCGCCGCCGCCACGCGAACCCTGCGTTGCAGTCGCAAGCAAGCGCAGTGCACCATCATGCGTGTTGCACGCGCGAGTCAGCTAGGCAGTCGCCATTATGTATATTTGTCCGTACCCCCTACGATCAACTGGCGTATCCCAAGGGGTACGCGTACCCCACTTTGAGAAACTATGTGCTACTATAACAAAGAACTTAGAGCGACCAAATAAAAATTATTGCAGTAATGTAGTTTAGTATCAATGTCAATTTTCCCTCATATCATCATCTTTACCTGGACATTTATGCTTGTTTTATTATTTTCCCTAACAAGAAACAATTTCCACGCCTGTAAATCATCTGGAACACGAATTATATCCCGTCGGCAAGAGGCCGTGTATCGATCCCCTACAGTCTAGACTTTAATATTTCCCATTATTTTCCGTAATGTACATTGGCAGCCGTCTCTACTGAAAATGACATAAAATTATTAATGGTTGAGGTCGAAATGTTGTTACGAAGATTAATGTTATTAATTAAGATTTAGAAAAACGAGACTTTTTTTAGAAAATATTCAAGTTGTTGGAAATATTAACATCTATTAGTATTATTACTTGATGAAAACGTAGGAAAAATACAGGGTCTATCCAAAAAGAATTGGGACTGATTTCTTCTATCTAAGGGGAAAGGATATCATATCCTACAGCAGCGTCTCAGCCCGCCATCACTTTCCTTTAACCAGGAAAAAATCAGTCCCTACACTTTTTCGACAGACCCTGTGCGAAGCTACTAACGAAGGTATGATGCTACAACTAAAAGAGTTTTACTATCTTTGTAGTTCTATAGAAAAGAAAATGATTCCCATAACCTGTCACTTCTAAAGAACGTGATATCAAAATGGCCGTTTTTGGGGCAAAATGTCATGATTGTTCACAAAATAAGTATAAATTTACAGTTTAGATATTGTCATGGTTGCAAACTACATCTGCTTTTACGACTGTAAAATATTTTTCATGTTATTTATTCCATATCCAAAATATATTTTATTGTAATATCGACAGGTCAGATAGTCTCTTTAGGACTGGACTATCTGTATAGGGCGATTTGCCGCGTGCGCGCAATACCTTACTATGGTACGTCCAATGGCATGCAGATCGCATACTTTGGCGCTTCCATGATTTCACAGCTTTATGTAGATTTGTCCAACGCAAGCAGAATCAGAAATTTTTTTAATTATTTATATATATATATATATATATATATATATATATATATATATATATATATATATATATATATATATATAGATATATATAGATATATATATAGATATATATATATATATATATATATATATATATATATATATATAGATATATATATAGATATATATAGATATATATAGATATATATAGATATATATATATATATATATATATATATATATATATATATATATATATATATATAGATATATATATATATATATATATATATATATATATATATATATATAGATATATATAGATATATATAGATATATATATATACTCGTATATAGATATATAACACATGGGCTGAAAAGTCCCGGGCCTAACAAAGAAAACACGGTTTTTTTGGTTCAAAATTAGCTTTATTCATCAACGTAATCTCTATCAAGAGCAACGCAATCATTCCAGCGCCGCTCTAACATTTCAATACCACTTTTGTAGAACGATTTATCTTTTGCCTCAAAATAGGCCTCAGTTTCAGCGATAACCTCTTCATTCGTGCGAAATTTCTTACCGGCAAGCATTTTTTTCAGGTCTGCGAACAGCCAGTAGTCGCTGGGAGCCAAATCTGGCGAATACGGTGGATGTGGGAGCAA
>CM032449.1:37986066-38058566 GCA_019049505.1 Pachyrhynchus sulphureomaculatus | reverse complement strand
AAATAATGGGAGATAAGGAGAAATAATGGGCGATAAGCAGAAATAAGTCTAAGTAATGGGAGTTATGGTGAGATAATGGGAGATAAGGAGATATAATGGGAGATAAGGAAAAATATTGCGAGATAAGTCGAGATAAGCCTAGATAATGGGAGATAAGGTGAGATAATGGGAGATAAGTATAAATAATGGAAGATAAGCGGAGATAAGTCTAGGTAATGGGAGTTATGGTGAGATAATGGGAGATAAGGAGAAATAATGGGAGATAAGGAGAAATATTGCGAGATAAGTTGAGATAAGCCTACATAATGGGAGATAAGGTGAGATAATGGGAGATAAGGAGAAATATTGGAAGATAACGAGAAATAATTGGAGATGAGCAGAGATAAGCCTAGATAATGGAAATTATATAGAGATAATGGGAGATAAGCAGAGATAAGTCTAAGTAATGGGAGTTATGGTGAGATAATGAGAGATAAGGAGAAATAATGGGAGATAATGAAAAATATTGCGAGATAAGTCGAGATAAGCCCAGATAATGGGAGATAACGTTAGATAATGGGAGATAAGTATAAATAATGGGAGATAAGCAGAGATAAGTCTAGGTATTGGGAGTTATGGTGAGATAATGGGAGATAAGGAGAAATAATGGGAGATAAGGAGAAATATTGCGAGATAAGTTGAGATAAGCCTACATAATGGGAGATAAGGAGAAATATTGGGAGATAACGAGAAATAATTGGAGATGAGCAGAGATAAGCCTAGATAATGAAAATTATATAGAGATAATGGGAGATAAGCAGAGATAAGTCTAAGTAATGGGAGTTATGGTGAGATAATGAGAGATAAGGAGAAATAATGGGAGATAATGAAAAATATTGCGAGATAAGTCGAGATAAGCCCAGATAATGGGAGATAAGGTTAGATAATGGGAGATAAGTATAAATAATGGGAGATAAGGATAAATAATGGGAGATAAGCAGAGATAAGTCTAGGTAATGGGAGTTATGGTGAGATAATGGGAGATAAGGAGAAATAATGGGAGATAAGGAGAACTATGGCGAGATAAGCCTAGATAATGGGAGATAAGGTAAGATAATGGGAGATAAGGAGAAATAATGGGAAATAAGTATAAATAATGGGAGATAAGGAGAAATAATGAGAGATAAGCAGAGATAAGTCTAGATAATGGGAGTTATGGTGAGATAATGGGAGATAAGGAGAAATAATGGGAGATAAGGAGAACTATGGCGAGATAAGCCTAGATAATGGGAGATAAGGTGAGATAATGGGAAATAAGGAGAAATAATGGGAGATAAGGAGAAATAATGGGAGATGAGCAGAGATAAGCTTAGATATTGGAAATTATGTAGAGATAATGGGAGATAAGGAGAAATAGTGGCAGATATTTTATTACGTTAGGTAACATAAGGAATAAGTAGTTTCGAGAGTACTGAATCAAGTCCACGCGAGCGGAGCCGCGGGCACGGCTAGTATTACATATTTAGGTTATTATTAACACTTATTACTATTATGTATATATTATTTTTATTTAAAAAAAAATAAAATAAGGAATGGAATAAACACGACAAGCTGGGACCGAAAGAATGAGATGTTTCAGGAAGACCACAGTTCCACATAGTTGAATTCATATTCCAAGAACGGTAATATTAACTCCCATTGGGTTGTTTGTCTGCTGAAGAAAATTATTTACTCAGTTGTGCTTTGCTCCCCATCCTAAAACAACCAAAATGTCGCATAAAAGAAAACGTGTCGTGTTAACGATTGAACAAAAATTAGTTATAATAAACCGAGTTGAAAAAGGTGAAAGTATAAAAAAAATTGTCCGCTGAATTCGGAGTTGGCGAGCAAACCGTTCGCGATATGGTGAAGAAGAAAAAAGTTATTTCCTACTTCGTCTCGTCGTCGGCCCAAACGATATGTCCTTCTCGGAAAACAATAAAAACCTCTACATTAAAAGACGTCAATCAAGCGGGGTACCAATGGTTCATGCAAAAACGCGCGGAGGGAATTCCTATTTCCGGGCCAATGGTGAGTGAAAAAGCGTTATCTTTTCACGAAAATTTAAAAATTGAGGAGCCATTCTCCGCTTCCTATGGATGGCTTGACAAGTTTTAAAAATGGACATTCAAGGTGAGAATCTTACCGGTGATTATGTTGCAGCCACATTATTTATTTTTTAATTTTATTTACTATTAAAATTTTACCTTTTTGGGTACAAAATTTTATTTAACTCCCGATCAAATTTATATGCGGATTAATCAGGATTGTTTTGGAAAATGCTTCCTTCAAAAACCTTGACAGCTCAGTCCGAAAAATCTGCTCCTGGTCACAAATCCAGCAAAGAAAGACTCACAATTATGACTTGTTCTAATCCTTCAGGGGAACACAAGTTAAAATTAATTGTTATAGGGAAGGCAAAAAGAAACCTCGATCGTTTAAAGGAACCGAAATTAGAAGTCTTCCTTGCAATTATTATAATCATCCAAAAGCTCCGTCCTATCCAGCTGAATCAATTTTGGCCACCGAAGATGGACACATTTTCGTTTATTATCTTCCAGCGAACGTAACGTCATTAATCCAGCCAATGGATCAAGGGGTAATGTCAAGTTTAAAACGAAGATACAAAACAATATGCCTTCGATTTCTACTCGACGACAATAGTAGCACCGAGTCGATAAAAGAAATCCTAAAGAAGTGGACAATAAAAAACGCTATGTTTGCTGTGTGTGATGTCTGGGTAAATTTACCACCTACAACATTAAAACTTTCATGGGCGAAAATATTAGAACAAGAAGAAGAAAAAATTGTGATTTGTTTATCCGGGGTTTTCGATTATCCGAGGACCCCCCTCCCCGGCATTACCCCAGATAACGGAGGTGCTACTGTGTATATATATTTATATATATATATATATATATATATATATATATATATATATATATATATATATATATATATATATATACCAAAGCACAGAAAGGCGATCTTTGTAAGATATTTCAGCTGTGCTGCAGTGAGGGTTTACAATTGGCTACTGCACGCTATTCAAAGCAGGTCAGTTAATGATTTCAAACTAATTTATAAGAAATTTCGCCTCGGGGATGCAGCTTGACTTTTATTTTTATTCTTATTTCTATTAGTCCTATCTTTTGGCGATGGATTGCCGTTGTCTTCTCCTTCACTTCTGTACATTACGTTATGTTTGCTGTTTTGCTGATTGATTATTGAATGTTGTATGTTTTCTTCTTTTTTTCTTTCAGTACTATGTTATCTTGTATTTTTTTATATTATTATTATTATTTTTTTTCTTTTATCTATAATAATGTAATGTTATTGTATGTATTTTTATTTAGTATTTAGGCATTACTTAAATGTTGCATTATTGAATTTGTATTTTTATATTTGTTTTTTTATTTTTTTGTATCTTGTATGCTTAGCTACTGGCTCGGTTGAGATGAGCAGTTCTTAACTGGACTTCGCCGAGTTAAAAATAAAGACCTTTTATTATTATTATTATTACAAAAAGTTCTTCTTTCTCACATTTGATCAATGTGGTTCCATGTTTGGCTGACGGGCCAAAACCAAGTCAGCACAAACGCTATTACCATTCCGTATTAAGGAATGACCTGACAATGTTACATGTTTTCAAAATCACTGACTTCTGAATGTTTCTGTGTATGTCCGTGTTGAGTCCCAATTGCACTAAATGTGGTGTGAATGTTATTGGTGTAAGGCCTGTGGCTGATATAATGAGGCGGACAATGATGACTTTTTCCTGTCTCCATAGCCTTTTTATTTCCGTTGCAAGGTCTGTGTATTTGGAAATTTTTTCTGTGTATTTCGCTTGGATGTTTGTGTCGTTGGGGACAGCTATGTCAATCAGATAGGTGACTTTTCCTTTTTTGCACTGAAAAGTAATATCGGGTCTATTGGCGGAGACTGTTTTATCTGTATGGATACCGATATCCCAGTAAAGCTTGTAATCTTCATTTTCAAGTATGGATGTTGGCGTGTATTTGTAGTAGGGATCTGTGTTTTCTATGAGTCTGTATGTTGTGGCTAGTGCTTGGTGAACCACTTTGGCAGCTGAATCATGCCTGGCTGTGTACTCCGTTCCGGCCAACATTTTACATCCGCTCGTTATGTGTTCGATGGTTTCTTTCTGCTGGTGGCATTTCCTACATCTGTCCTCTGCAATAGTCGGGTCTTTGATGATATGCTTTTGGTAGTTTCTGGTTAATATGACTTTATCCTGGATGGCAAGTAAGAAGCCTTCAGTCTCAGGGAATAGCTGCCCATCCCGTAACCAGGTGTATGATTGTTTTTTATTTACGTGATCTTGTTCTATGTGGTATCTGTGTTTTCCGTGGAGTGTTTTCTCTGACCACGTTTTCATCTTTTCCTGTTGTAATTGGGTGTGACTGTGTGTGTCTGCTGAGTGGTCTGCTCGGGCTAAGTCGAGAGGTGTGTAGTTTTTGTCTGCTTTCACTGTCGCTGTGTGGAGGCTGGTTTGCTTGCTGTGAAAGAATTTCCTAAGTGTTTGTATTTGTTTTGTGTGTAATGATCTGATGTCTATAATTCCTCTTCCTCCTGCCTTCCTCTCGATGGTAAGTCTTTCTTTGCATGCGTTGGGGTGTAATTTCCTGTATTTGGTGAATTGAGATCGTATAAGGATGTGAATATTTTCTATGTCTGTTTGTGACCATTTGATGATACCAAATGAATATGTGAGTATAGGTATAGCGAACGTGTTGATGGCTTTAGTGAGATTCTTAGAGTTGAGTTTTGTTTGCAAAAGTTTCGTCAGTCTGTTTTTGAATTCGGTTCTGAGCTCTGTTTTGATGTGAGTGTGGTTGAGTTTGGTGCTTTGTTGGAAGCCTAGATATTTGTATGTTTCTTTATCGAACATGTTATCGAGCGTTTCATTGTTGATGGTTTCTGTCTCATGGTGGTGCTTCCATTGACCTTTGTTGATGTGGAGCACTTTGCATTTACTTATACCAAATTCCATATTGACATCTAAGGTGAATATTTCTGTGATTTTGAGGAGTTCTTTCAGCTGTGTTTGTGTGGCAGCGTAGAGCTTTATGTCGTCCATATATAGGAGGTGGTTTATTTTATGTTGATTCTCTTTTTGGTGTCTGATATTGAAGCCATGCTCTGTTCTGTTTAGTATATTTGAGAGTGGATTGAGACAGAGGCAAAACCATAGAGCACTGAGCGAGTCTCCCTGAAATATACCCCGTCTGATGTACAGCTCTTCTGTTTGGATCCGTTCGGTTTGTGTTTCTAGGCGTATTTTGGTTTTCCATGTTTTCATAATTTGCGCGAGAAACTGCCTGAGGTGTGGGTTGACTATTATTATTATTATGACTGTTCTCGTTCTTCTTTCTCACATTTGATCAATGTGGTTCCATGTTTGGCTGACGGGCCAAAACCAAGTCAGCACAAACGCTATTACCATTCCGTATTAAGGAATGACCTGACAATGTTACATGTTTTCAAAATCACTGACTTCTGAATGTTTCTGTGTATGTCCGTATTGAGTCCCAATTGCACTAAATGTGGTGTGAATGTTATTGGTGTAAGGCCTGTGGCTGATATAATGAGGGGGACAATGATGACTTTTTCCTGTCTCCATAGCCTTTTTATTTCCGTTGCAAGGTCTGTGTATTTGGACATTTTTTCTGTGTATTTCGCTTGGATGTTTGTGTCGTTGGGGACAGCTATGTCAATTAGATAGGTGACTTTTCCTTTTTTGCACTGAAAAGTAATATCGGGTCTATTGGCGGAGACTGTTTTATCTGTATGGATACCGATATCCCAGTAGAGCTTGTAATCTTCATTTTCAAGTATGGATGTTGGCGTGTATTTGTAGTAGGGATCTGTGTTTTCTATGAGTCTGTATGTTGTGGCTAGTGCTTGGTGAACTACTTTGGCAGCTGAATCATGCCTGGCTGTGTACTCCGTTCCGGCCAATATTTTACATCCGCTCGTTATGTGTTCGATCGTTTCTTTCTGCTGGTGGCATTTCCTACATCTGTCCTCTGCAATAGTCGGGTCTTTGATGATATGCTTTTGGTAGTTTCTGGTTAATATGACTTTATCCTGGATGGCAAGTAAGAAGCCTTCAGTCTCAGGGAATAGCTGCCCATCCCGTAACCAGGTGTATGATTGTTTTTTATTTACGTGGTCTTGTTCTATGTGGTATCTGTGTTTTCCGTGGAGTGTTTTCTCTGACCACGTTTTCATCTTTTCCTGTTGTAATTGGGTGTGACTGTGTGTGTCTGCTGAGTGGTCTGCCCGGGCTAAGTCGAGAGGTGTGTAGTTTTTGTCTGCTTTCACTGTCGCTGTGTGGAGGCTGGTTTGCTTGCTGTGAAAGAATTTCCTAAGTGTTTGTATTTGTTTTGTGTGTAATGATCTGATGTCTATAATTCCTCTTCCTCCCGCCTTCCTCTCGATGGTAAGTCTTTCTTTGCATGCGTTGGGGTGTAATTTCCTGTATTTGGTGAATTGAGATCGTATAAGGATGTGAATATTTTCTATGTCTGTTTGTGACCATTTGATGATACCAAATGAATATGTGAGTATAGGTATAGCGAACGTGTTGATGGCTTTAGTGAGATTCTTAGAGTTGAGTTTTGTTTGCAAAAGTTTCGTCAGTCTGTTTTTGAATTCGGTTCTGAGCTCTGTTTTGATGTGAGTGTGGTTGAGTTTGGTGCTTTGTTGGAAGCCTAGATATTTGTATGTTTCTTTATCGAACATGTTATCGAGCGTTTCATTGTTGATGGTTTCTGTCTCATGGTGGTGCTTCCATTGGCCTTTGTTGATGTGGAGCACTTTGCATTTACTTATACCAAATTCCATATTGACATCTAAGGTGAATATTTCTGTGATTTTGAGGAGTTCTTTCAGCTGTGTTTGTGTGGCAGCGTAGAGTTTTATGTCGTCCATATATAGGAGGTGGTTTATTTTATGTTGATTCTCTTTTTGGTGTCTGATATTGAAGCCATGCTCTGTTCTGTTTAGTATATTTGAGAGTGGATTGAGACAGAGGCAAAACCATAGAGCACTGAGCGAGTCTCCCTGAAATATACCCCGTCTGATGTACAGCTCTTCTGTTTGGATCCGTTCGGTTTGTGTTTCTAGGCGTATTTTGGTTTTCCATGTTTTCATAATTTGCGCGAGAAACTGCCTGAGGTGTTGGTTGATTTTATAGATTTCTAGGGCCCTGATTAACCAGCTGTGGGGTATGGAGTCGAAGGCTTTTTTATAGTCTATGTAACCGATGTGAAGGTTTCTGTGTTCTTTTCTGGTTTGTCCCATAATCACGCTATCTATAATCAGCTGCTCTTTGCATCCTCGACTATTTTTCCTGCATCCCTTCTGCTCTTCTGTGAGGATATTGTTGTCTGTTAGGTGTTGTTCTATTTTCTTCGATATTGTGGCTGTGATGATCTTGTATAGGGTTGGAAGACAGGTGATAGGTCGGTAGTTTGACGGGTTTGTGGTGTCTGAGCTTTTGGGTTTAACGTATGTTATTCCTTGTGTGAGGAAAGTGGGCAATGTGTGTGGTTGTAGAATGGCTTTGTTGATTTGGTGTGTGAGTGCTTCGTGTGTGGTGGTAAACTGTTTGTACCAGAAGTTTTGTATATTGTCTATTCCAGGACATTTCCAGTTGTGTGTGTGTTTGATAGTTTCTGTAATTTCTTGTGTATTAAATGTGGTATTTTCTTGTTCTGTCACATGTTTATGTTTGTCTTCTTCGGCTTTGATCCAGGGGGTGTTATTATTGTGTTGTTTGGGTTCTGACCAGATACTTTTCCAATAATCTGTGAGTTCTTGTTTGTTTGGTGGTTCAGTCACTGCTATCTGTTTGTTGTACATAGTTTTCCGGTAGAACTGTTTTTCGCTTCTTCGGAAGAGGTTGTTGGTGTCTTTCCTCTCATTTGATTCTTTGTATCTACGGAGTCTTGCGGCATATACAGATAGTTTTTGTTTCAAGGTATCGAGGATTTCTGGCAGTGTACTGTTGGGAGACTTAGATTTGATCTTGTTTGCCCCCTGTGTGACACGTTTGGACGCGTTCCCGCTTATAAACTGGGTAAGATGTCCTAGATCTCTCCTGATGTTGTTGATTTTGTTTTCTATTCTTATTTGCCATTTGAATTTTGGTTTTGTCCTGTTGGGATTTCCTTGTCGTTGAGGGAGTTTTTGATTATTTTGTGTTAGAGTGGTGATTGCTGCTGCGTATATTATTGTGTGAATGTCTTCGATCGTGCTTGAGTCTGTTATATACTGAGGTATTATGTGCTTGTTTAGTGTGTTGAGGATTGGTTGCGTGCTCTGTCTGAAGATTAAACGAGGGATGGGATTTCTTGTTGTGGGGTCGGTGCCTGACCATCGAGCTAGATGTGACTCCATTTTTGCTTTAAGTGTTTGTATGAGAGGTGATTCGGGGGTGATGTTGTGTGGATGTCGTTGAGGGTGGCGAGTGATTCATGTTGTTGTCTGTGATATGGTGTTGCGCGGTACTCGCAATATTATTTTGCGTTATGCTCCTCCTGGGTGGTGGGTATTGTTGTGTTCGACTGGGTGGTTGTGTGTGTGAGGCTGGTTCGGAGTCTGCTTTATTGTTTCTATTGTTTGGTTGGTCTGTGTTCAGTTCAACAGCCACTGTGTCCTTGATGGTTTGCAATTCGAGAGGTGTGAGACGATTGTTCTTGGTAATAACTCTTTTTTGGTCTACTACTCTCTGCTCTGAAACAAGTAATTGCAGATGTGGATATTCGGTCAAGAAAAGTCTGTGCAGTTGCTGTCTGTAGCCCGATGTTATTGTTTCGAGTTTGGTGGCGGTGTAGTAACAGCGCATCACCGTCCTATTCATCTCATCCGTCCACTTTAACCGCTGTCTTGGTTTTCCAGCCTTGGTAGTTGCATGTTGTCCTTGCAATACATACGGGCCCTGGCCTGGCTTTGGTGGTTGTGTTTGTCCCGTATCTACGTCGGTTGCGCTTGGGATTGATGTTGGTGGGTCCAAGCGGCGAGTGATTCTCTTCTCAGTGATTTCTTTGTCAGGTTTTGTGTTTTCATTACAGCAACGCATGGCGTGTTCGTTGATTCCTGTGGTGCAACTCATGCGCTGCTGTGATTTTCCCGCCTTGGTGGGTGTCGGCTTAGTCGCCAACACAACACTTTTGGCAGGTCCATTTTCGGTTGCCTGGTCTTCATCGTTTTGGTCGAGCTGCCATTTCCCGCGACGTCCTCGACCGTTACGTCGCTCGCCCGATGCTTCTTTTATTGGTCTGTTGTTCTCTGGAATGTTTTCAGTGTTTTGTGGTGTCAGAAGCTCAAAGTGTCTTATTATTATTATTATTATGACTGTTCACGTTTTTCTTTCTCACATTTGGTTAATGTGGTTCCATGTTTGGCTGACGGGCGCAAACCAAGTCAGCACAAACGCATTACTATTGTGTATTAAGGAATGACCTGACAATGTTACATGTTTTCAAAATCACTGACTTCTGAATGTTTTTGTGTATGTTTGTGTTGAGTCCTAATTGTACTAAGTGTGGTGTGAATGTTGTTGGTGTAAGGCCTGTGGCTGATATAATGAGGGGGACAATGATGACTTTTTCTTGTTTCCATAGCCTTTTTATTTCCGTTGCAAGATCTGTGTATTTGGAAATTTTCTCTGTGTATTTCGTTTGGATGTTTGTGTCGTTGGGGACAGCTATGTCAATTAGATAGGTGACTTTTTCTTTTTTGCACTGAAAAGTAATATCGGGTCTATTGGCGGAGACTGTTTTATCTGTATGGATACCGATGTCCCAGTAGAGCTTGTATTCTTCATTTTCAAGTATGGATGTTGGCGTGTATTTGTAGTAGGGATCTGTGTTTTCTATGAGTTTGTATGTTGTGGCCAGTGCTTGGTGAACTACTTTGGCAGCTGAATCATGCCTGGCTGTGTACTCTGTTCCGGCCAATATTTTACATCCGCTCGTTATGTGTTCGATCGTTTCTTTCTGCTGGTGGCATTTCCTACATTTGTCCTCTGCAATAGTCGGGTCTTTGATGATATGCTTTTGGTAGTTTCTGGTTAATATGACTTTATCCTGGATGGCAAGTAAGAAGCCTTCAGTCTCAGGGAATAGCTGCCCATCCTGTAACCAGGTGTATGATTGTTTTTTATTTACGTGGTCTTGTTCTATGTGGTATCTGTGTTTTCCGTGGAGTGTTTTCTCTGACCACGTTTTCATCTTTTCCTGTTGTAATTGGGTGTGACTGTGTGTGTCTGCTGAGTGGTCTGCCCGGGCTAAGTCGAGAGGTGTGTAGTTTTTGTCTGCTTTCACTGTCGCTGTGTGGAGGCTGGTTTGCTTGGTGTGAAAGAATTTTCTAAGTGTTTGTATTTGTTTTGTGTGTAATGATCTGATGTCTATAATTCCTCTTCCTCCTGCCTTCCTCTCGATGGTAAGTCTTTCTTTGCATGCGTTGGGGTGTAATTTCCTGTATTTGGTGAATTGAGATCGTATAAGGATGTGAATATTTTCTATGTCTGTTTGTGACCATTTGATGATACCAAATGAATATGTGAGTACAGGTATAGCGAACGTGTTGATGGCTTTAGTGAGATTCTTAGAGTTGAGTTTTGTTTGCAAAAGTTTCGTCAGTCTGTTTTTGAATTCGGTTCTGAGCTCTGTTTTGATGTGAGTGTGGTTGAGTTTGGTGTTTTGTTGGAAGCCTAGATATTTGTATGTTTCTTTGTCGAACATGTTATCGAGTGTTTCATTGTTAATGGTTTCTGTCTCATGATGGCACTTCCATTGGCCTTTGTTGATGTGGAGCACTTTGCATTTACTTATACCAAATTCCATATTGACATCTAAGGTGAATATTTCTGTGGTTTTGAGGAGTTCTTTCAGCTGTGTTTGTGTGGCAGCGTAGAGTTTTATGTCGTCCATATATAGGAGGTGGTTTATTTTATGTTGATTCACTTTTTGGTGTCTGATATTGAAGCCATGCTCTGTTCTGTTTAGTATATTTGAGAGTGGATTGAGGCAGAGGCAAAACCATAGAGCGCTGAGCGAGTCTCCCTGAAATATACCCCGTCTGATGTACAGCTCTTCTGTTTCGATGCGTTCGGTTGGTGTTTCTAGGCGTATTTTGGTTTTCCATGTTTTCATAATTTGCGCGAGAAACTGCCTGAGGTGTTGGTTGATTTTATAGATTTCTAGGGCCCTGATTAACCAGCTGTGGGGTATGGAGTCGAAGGCTTTTTTATAGTCTATGTAACCGATGTGAAGGTTTCTGTGTTCTTTTCTGGTTTGTCCCATAATCACGCTATCTATAATCAGCTGCTCTTTGCATCCTCGACTATTTTTCCTGCATCCCTTCTGCTCTTCTGTGAGAATATTGTTGTCTGTTAGGTGTTGTTCTATTTTCTTCGAAATTGTAGCTGTGATGATCTTGTATAGGGTTGGAAGACAGGTGATAGGTCGGTAGTTTGACGGGTTTGTGGTGTCTGAGCTTTTGGGTTTAACGTATGTTATTCCTTGTGTGAGGAAAGTGGGAAATGTGTGTGGTTGTAGAATGGCTTTGTTGATTTGGTGTGTGAGTGCTTCGTGTGTGGTGGTAAACTGTTTGTACCAGAAGTTTTGTATATTGTCTATTCCAGGACATTTCCAGTTGTGTGTGTGTTTGATAGTTTCTGTAATTTCTTGCGTATTTAATGTGGTATTTTCTTGTTCTGTCAGATGTTTATGTTTGTCTTCTTCGGCTTTGATCCAGGGGGTGTTATTATTGTGTAGTTTGGGTTCTGACCAGATACTTTTCCAATAATCTGTGAGTTCTTGTTTGTTTGGTGGTTCAGTCACTGCTATCTGTTTGTTGTACATAGTTTTCCGGTAGAACTGTTTTTCGCTTCTTCGAAAGAGGTTGTTGGTGTCTTTCCTCTCATTTGATTCTTTGTATCTACGGAGTCTTGCGGCATATACAGATAGTTTTTGTTTCAAGGTATCGAGGATTTCTGGCAGTGTTCTGTTGGGAGACTTAGATTTGATCTTGTTTGCCCCCTGTGTGACACGTTTGGACGCGTTCCCGCTTATAAACTGGGTAAGATGTCCTAGATCTCTCCTGATGTTGTTGATTTTGTTTTCTATTCTTATTTGCCATTTGAATTTCGGTTTTGTCCTGTTGGTGTTTCCTTGTCGTTGAGGGAGTTTTTGATTATTTTGTGTTAGAGTGGTGATTGCTGCTGCGTATATTATTGTGTGAATGTCTTCGATTGTGCTTAAGTCTGTTATATACTGAGGTATTATGTGCTTGTTTAGTGTGTTAAGGATCGGTTGCGTGCTCTGTCTGAAGATTAAACGAGGGATGGGATTTCTTGTTGTGGGGTCGGTGCCTGACCATCGAGCTAGATGTGACTCCATTTTTGCTGTAAGTGTTTGTATGAGAGTTATTATTATTATTATTATTATTATTATTATACAAAAAAAGTTCTTCTTTCTCACATTCAGTCAATGTGGTTCCATGTTCGGCTGACGGGCCCAAGCCCAAACGCGATTACCATTGTGTATTAAGGAACGACCTGACAATGTTACATGTTTTCAAAGTCACTGACTTCTGAATATTTTTGTGTATGTTTGTGTGGAGTCCCAATTGTACTAAGTGTGGTGTGAATGTTATTGGTGTAAGGCCTGTGGCTGATATAATGAGGGGGACAATGATGACTTTTTCTTGTTTCCATAGCCTTTTTATTTCCGTTGCAAGGTCTGTGTATTTGGAAATTTTTTCTGTGTATTTCGTTTGGATGTTTGTGTCGTTGGGGACAGCTATGTCAATTAGATAGGTGACTTGTTTCTTTTTTGCACTGAAAAGTAATATCGGGTCTATTGGCGGGGACTGTTTTATCTGTATGAATACTGATGTCCCAGTAGAGTTGGTAATCTTTATTTTCAAGTATGGATGTTGCTGTGTATTTGTAGTAGGAATCTGTGTTTTCTATGAGCTTGTATGTTGTGGCTAGTGCTTGGTGAACTACTTTTGCCGCTGAGTCATGTCTTGCTGTGTATTCCGTTCCGGCTAATATTTTACATCCGCTTGTTATGTGTTCGATCGTTTCTTTCTGCTGGTGGCATTTCCTGCATCTGTAATAGTTGGATCTTTGATGATATGCTTCTGGTAGTTTCTGGTTAATATGACTTTATCCTGGATAGCAAGTAAGAAGCCTTCTGTTCAGGGAATAGCTACCCATCCTGTAACCAGGTGTATGATTGTCTTTTATTTACGTGGTCTTGTTCTATGTGCTATCTGTGTTTTCCGTGGAGTGTTTTCTCTGACCACGTTTTCATCTTTTCCTGTTGTAATTTGACGTGGCTGTGTGTGTCTGCTGCGTGGTCTGCCCGGGATAAGTCGAGAGGTGTGTAGTTTTTGTCTGCTTTCACTGTCGCTGTGTGGAGGCTCGTTTGCTTGCTGTGAAAGAATTTCCTAAGTGCTTGTATTTGTTTTGTGTGTAGTGATCTGATGTTTATGATTCCTCTTCCTCCTGCCTTCCTCTCGATAGTAAGTCTTTCTTTGCATGCGTTGGGGTGTAATTTCCTGTATTTGGTGAATTGAGATATAAGGATGTGAATGTTTTCTATGTCTGTTTGTAACCATTTGATGATACTAAATGAATATGTGAGTATAGGTATAGCGAACGTGTTGATGGCTTTAGTGAGATTTTTGGAGTTGAGTTTTGTTTGTAAAAGTTTCGTGAGTCTGTTCTTGAATTCGGTTCTGAGCTCTGTTTTGATGTGAGTGTGGTTGAGTTTGGTTCTTTGTTGGAAGCCTAGATATTTGTATGTTTCTTTGTCGAACATGTTATCGAGTGTTTCATTATTGATGATTTCTGTCTCATGGTGGTACTTCCATTGGCCTTTGTTGATGTGGAGCACATTGCATTTACTTATACCAAATTCCATATTGACATCTAAGGTGAATATTTCTGTGATTTTGAGGAGTTCTTTCAGCTGTGTTTTGGTGGCAGCGTAGAGTTTTATGTCATCCATATATAGGAGGTTATTTATTTGATGTTGATTCACTTTTTGGTGTCTGATTTTGAAGCCATGCTCTGTTCTGTTTAGTATATTTGAGAGTGGATTGAGACAGAGGCAAAACCATAGAGCCCTGAGCGAGTCTCCCTGAAATATGCCCCGTCTGATGTACAGCTCTTCTGTTTGGATGCGTTCGGTTTGTGTTTCTAGGCGTATTTTGGTTTTCCATGTTTTCATAATTTGCGCTAGAAATTGCCTGAGGTGTTGGTTGATTTTATAGATTTCTAGGGCTCTGATTAACCAGCTGTGGGGTATGGAGTCGAAGGCTTTTTTATAGTCTATGTAACCGATGTGAAGGTTTCTGTGTTCTTTTGTGGTTTGTCCCATAATCACGCTATCTATGATCAGCTGCTCTTTGCATCCTCGACTATTTTTCCTGCATCCCTTCTGCTCTTCTGTGATAATATTGTTGTCTCTTAGGTGTTGTTCTATTTTCTTGGAAATGGCGGCTGCGATGATCTTGTATAGGGTTGGAAGACAGGTGATAGGTCGGTAGTTTGACGGGTTTGTTGTGTCTGAGCTTTTGGGTTTAACGTATGTTATTCCTTGTGTAAGCAAAGTGGGAAATGTGTGTGATTGTAGAATAGCTTTGTTGATTTGGTGTGTGAGTGCTTCGTGTGTGGTGGTAAACTGTTTGTACCAGAAGTTTTGTATATTGTCTATTCCAGGACATTTCCAGTTGTGTGTGTGTTTGATAGTTTCTGTAATTTCTTGTGTATTTAATGTGGAATTTTCTTGTTATGTCACATGTTTATGTTTGTCTTTGTCTTATTATTATTATATGCGCTCAGAAGCAATATCGATTACGCTTGGATTAAGGCAAGGTTGTGTGTTGTCTCCACTATTGTTTAATATTTACTCTGAGCAAATCTTCAGAGAGGCATTAGAAGAGGCCGATGAAGGACAACATATTATGACAAAAATAAACGAAGTCGATACGGCCAGCAAAACAAAGAACTTGGTAATCAGCAAATCTCCGGTTCCTACTACCTTGTTGATGGTTAACAATCGACAAATACAAAGAACTCCAAAATGTTCATATCTCGGTATCATGATAAACGAACAGTAGGATCACTCAGAGAAAATTCGTTGCTGTATTGAAAAAGCTAGCCACTTTTCAAAAGCACAACAATAAAGTTAAACACAAAAATAAGACTCATAAGATTTTATGTCTTCAGTGTCTTTACGGTGTGGAATCTTGGACGCTGACTGAAGCCACGTCTAAGAAACTTGAAGCATTGGAATTATGGCTATATCGCGTCTTACGTCGCATGAACAAGAGACTGGACATTATGGAAACTGTTAAAGTAGGAAAATTGGAGTATTTAAGATAATAATGAGAAATTCCCACAGATATGAATTGCTACAGTAAATACTCCAAGGAAAGATATTTGAAAATAGAAGACCAGGACGCAGACGCATCTCCTGGCTAAATAATCTGAGAAATTGGTTCTCAACAAATACTACCGGTTTTTTTAGAGCTGCAGTAGATAAAGTAATAATAGCCAGAATGATTGCCAACATTCAAACTGAATTACCAGATTTATTCTAGTTGATTCCAACATTCCGATGGTCACGTAATACTTTTTTCAAATTACGTAGTCTAGGGACTACATACACTTCCATGATTTCCGTCGTGACGGTCTAGGACGATACACCTTCTGTACGCAATCCTTTAGTTTAGGATTGCTTCAAACATGCATAACACCCTGTGTAATAGCGATTTTATCAAAAATCCTACCAGTGATTATCATTCTAGAATAAGGTTCTTTTTTATTTGTTCTAGTTATATTAATTACCTGCTTTCTTACCCATTTCAAATATTAACTTATTTTTATTATAATAAAATATAATAATAATTTTAAACTTCATTAACAATACCCATACAAGAAAGCCAGTAATTTATGCAACACCTATTTATACAGAGCTGGCGCTAGCTCATTTGCCGCTTTGTGTAATAATTTCTTGTTTATCTTTAACTGTAAAAAATCTACTGAGAATGAAATCTTTGAAACTATTTACGTTTGACAGCCTTATCTGAAAATCTTGCAATTTTTACCAGCTGTTTGTTGCGAAGTTAAACTTCTAACATATTACTTCCAGCTTTTCGAAAAAATCGTATTGTGGCATTAATGTGTAGTTTTTTCAATAAAAATGAACAACTTTTAGTTTTTTGATACTGTCAAGTGTCAAAATGCAAGTTCGATGTCGGGATCGGCGCCGATTTTGATCGTTTCCCATTACTGTGCGTCGTATATGTTTATATATATATATATATATATATATATATATATATATATATATATATATATATATATATATATATATTATAATATATATACATACATTTTTCTTTTTTTAAATGTTAGCGTTTTGTTGGGTAGAGCCCTAAAATACAGACAGGTCTCATTGACATTATAGATGTCTCTCGGTGAATATCCCTTAATTAAAGAAGGGCATTTTTCCCAGAATTTCAGCAATAACCGAAGCTCTTTCTCCTGAAATCGCTTTAAAACTTATGATGTGGCCGATTCTAAATTTATTAAGCCAACCAGAAGAAGCACTGAATGTAGAATGTCCCAGAGACTTGGCTATTTCTTTAGCTTTGCACCGTATTAGCGAACCTGAAAGAAACATTAACAATAAGTTTTTTTATATTTTTGTCACGACAAGCCTACCGATACTCTCACCCTTTTTATCCATTCTTTGAATTCCAGACAACCTTACCTAAAAAAACTAATACATGTGCATCCCTGTCAAAGAAATCCCCTTATGGCGAGCTGCTATGAACCAGTTATAACATAACTTGTCAATTTTGGTACCATCACCAGTCAAAAAGCTTCTTTTTTCATTCAAATTGCTGTTCGACATCCACTTGTTTAGAAGAATTTCTTTATGTTTAATTATATCAGCAGCTTGTGTTTTTCTGATATTAAAACGCTTTGATAAGTCCCTTACACTTAACTTTTCCTTATTGTGAGCTTCAACAATCTTAATTTTTGTTTAAGCGTGAGAATTTTTGGAGCCATTTCTACAATGAATGTATCGTCTCTTTTTCGCATGGGCGTCAGACTAATATTAAATCCCCGCGTGTACCGAAAAATTGAGATCGGTAAACCCCCGGGTTTACTCGCGGAAGTCCCTCAGGGAGGCAGGCACCGACGTTGGCGCGTGGCGCGATTGGGAAACGCAACAGCGATACTCGCTACAGAAAAATGAGATAAGGCGTTTATTTTTTATTGTTTTTTTGTCCGGTTAAGAAAACAATTTTTTGTGTCCGCGTCCGTTCAAGATAATGTCCGTCCAAGAGAATGCCTATGCCAATTATATGAGAGTCGGTCGGGACCATGAGAAACTGTCCGTTCAAGGGAGATGTCCGTGTAAGAGGGGTGTCCGCGAAGGGGAATTTCACTGTATATATATATATATATATATATATATATATATATATATATATATATATATATATATATATATATATAGGGGTGAGGCAAAATAACGGAGTTAAACATATTTTACTTAAACTTATTAATTGTTTGAACATGACAATCATAAATAATATCAATAGTAATATCATATTTCACCTGTTTCGAAATTGGCAACCTTCGAAAGGATACAGAGCTTTAAACGCCTCGTAACATTTTCGACGAGAGCACTTGACTGATTGTCGAAGTACTGCTGCGTCCAGGGAAGCACTATAGTATCCAAGATGTCACGACAATACATATCCTTGTCGATTTTAACCCTCTGATCCATTAAAACCAGAGGGATCTTACAAGTCGCATAGATTCCACGTCAAACCATGGCAGAGATTTTGAAGATATTCGATGACGGATGACGTACCGGGATCTTGTGCAGACCGATTCTGTTGTTTTAGCCATTAGATGCTTATTCCACGGTGAACACCTTATCATCCTTAAAAAGGAACTTTCTCTAGTTTTGAGTTGAGTGCCGTTGTAGAAGCACACACAATCATTGCTAATGATCGATCTAAATAAATAAAAGTTTTTTTTCATTTTTATCCAGTCTTTCCATTAATATACTAATAATTAAAGGTTTTTTCTTTGTGTACTAAGAAGAGGCAATTTGTAGTTATTGTAGCGCCGGCCCTGTATCTTTAAATTGTAAAAATATGTGTGTTGAGTAAGAGAAAGTGTATTAATAAAATATTATTTAAAAAAAAAACAATTATTTAAGATAAAATAATAACTAGTGTATATGCACGTGGGTATTTTAATCATAGCTTATGTAAACTAAAATAATAATGGTAAAAAATAAAACGTATTTATTAACATGAGATATTACAGTGTCCAGAGTAATTAAGCAAACCTAATTATTAGAATAATAAATGCATATATACAATGTGTATATTTTTAAAACCAGTGTTGGTTATTCTGATGTTTTTATTGTCAGCCAAAGATTTCAAATATTTAAGTGTGGAGCATATAATAGTTTTTTATGGAGCTAGTTTTGAATTTTTATTTCACACTAGCCGTGCCCGCGACTGCGCTCACTTCCACTTGATTCACTATTATCGTCGCTGCTTATTCCTTATGTTACCTAACGCAATAAAATATATCCTATAACCTGGCCAGAGAACATATGTATGAATAAAAAAAAACACGTAAATCGGATAAGTGGTTCTCGCGTGATAGCAGCACTAATCGACAGACAGACAGACAGACAGACAAACAGAGAGACAATGCATTTTATATATATAATAGATTATTATTATATAACCTGGCCAGAGAACATACGTATGAATTAAAAAAATTATATATATATATATATATATATATATATATATATATATATATATATATATATATATATATATATATGTATATGTATATGTATAATATATATATATATATATATATATATATATATATATATATATATAGATATGTACGAATAAAAAAAAAAAAAACGTAAATCGGATAAATGGTTCTCGAGTGATAAGCGCACTAACGAACAGATAGACAGACAAAGAAACGTATTTTATATGTATTATAGCTAAAGGAACTTTTTATAAACAATAGGGAGATTTTGCAGTGCTTATTTTAGTAGGACACTGTCTTTATCTTTATTTGAAGCATGCACCCACCGTTTGGAGCTTGCGCAGTAGTAAAGGGAAGAAATTAAATATAAGAACTCGACTGTTATCGTTATTTGAAGCATGCGCCCATCATTTGGAGCTTGCGCAGTATTGAAACAAAATAAGAGAATCCTTTAAGAATAACGATTTCCCTTATTTAGGTACTTATAAGAGAGGTTATTTGAAGTGCGTTATTTTTATCGCTAGTGTGGTAGGGCCTGTTTTTTTTTTCTAGTTAGGTATGGAACCACTAAGAAAATACAGTAAAATTGAAATGATAATCATTTATTGCAAATAACACTGACAACAGTTAATTAGTGTTCAGATTATGTTGGGATTTTGCAATCATTGACACATCATTAAAGTGTGTGTAGTGCTAATTTTAAATGAAATTTTGTTTATCGCACATTCGTATTACCTTGGAAATATTGAAGGAAGTGATAGAAACCTGCTAGACACAACTTTAATTTCGAAACTTGTGTTGACTTATCAAATACTAATAACAGGTGTGCTTCACCATGAAATGAGTGAAAAAAAATCCCCTCAGTTTATAGAAGATGAGTACTAACCTTACCTTGCAAATCCTTCGCGTTAATACTGCGCTTGGTTAGCCTGTGAAAAATAAGCGTTGCAAAATCTTTCTAATATTAAAAAGTGGTGTTTTGGGTAAAGCCGGAAGCGATTTCAGGTTGTTTCCCATCTGAAAATGAAGTTAAAGGGTCGCCGTTTCGAGACGGTAGGGGAGATAAAACGCGAAAGCCAGACAGCAGTGGAGGCACCGACAGCATCGACCTTACAAAAAATATTCGACCAGTGAAGAAAACTGTGAGACTGGTGCATTCGGTTGCAGGGGGACTACTTTGAAGGTAGCGGGAGTAGGGGGAGTCTAAAAATAGAGATGTAATGGGTCCCGGTCTACCCGACTGACCGGATACTTTATTACCTAGCCGAGTACTTTACCAAATTTTTTGAGAAAAATAAAACCAAATTAAAAGTAACATTTATTTCAAAATACCAGGTGTACAAGTATGAAATGCGGATTTTTTTTCTAAAAAAAAAACATGTTAAATTCGGAAGAATAATGAAAAGTGCTGTATTCAAAGTATGCTCCATCGCTTGTTATACATTTTTCCCATCTTTCGGGCAATTTGTGAATATCATGACACTAAAAATCTTCCCCTTTTGCTGCGAACCATTTATCGAGCCATTTTTTCACATCTTCGTACTAACCAAAGCGCGGCTCAGCAAGTGCGTGACCCATCGATGCAAACAAGTGCTAATCGGAAGGAGCCAAGTCTGGTGAGTAAGCCGCATGGGGTAGAACTTCCCAACTGAGTGCTTCCAACGTGTCGCGAACTGGTTTTGCCGTATGTGATGGAGCATTGTCATGAAGAAAAAATGACTTTGTGTTGCCTCTGGCCTTTTTTCAAGCAGCGAACGGTTTAAATCGGTCAGTTGTTGTTGGTTACGTTTAGTATTAACCGTTTCCCCAGGTTTTAACAGCTCATAATAGACCACGCCCCTCCGGTCCCACCAAACACAGAGCATCGTCTTTCTGCCAAAGCGATTCGGTCTTGCGGTCGATGTAGATGGTGCACCTGTGTCTACCCATGATTTTTTGCGCTTAGGATTTTCACAATAAATCCACTTTTCATCCCCTGTAACTATACGATTCAAAAGAGACTTCCTTTTGTACCGAGCGAGCAAAATGTCACACGTGTTTTGGCGCTTTTTTTTTTTTACATTTGCCTGTCGTTCAACTCATGTGGTACCCATCTTCCGGTCTTCTGAATCTTTCCCATCTCTCGTAGCCGATTGGAAACAGCTTGTTGACTAACCCCCAATTGCTCGCCTAGTTGTTTTTATGTTTGCGAATCATCTTCGTCCAACAATACTTGCAATTCCACATCTTCGTATTTTTTTTTGGGGGTTTTCCACGTTCCTTGTCTGCAACTTCAAAGTGACCACTTTTGAAACGCCGAAACCATCGTTCACACGTATCTTGCGATGGAGCATGTTCACCATAACCTTCTCGAAATAATCGGTATGATTCAACAGCAGTTTTTTTCAAATGAAAACAAAAAATTAATGCTGTTCGCGAATGTTCTTTGTTCTGTATCAATTTCGACATATTGAACACAACACAACACTATGCATACACTTTTCCAATTTATCACTCGTGCGCGTCTGACACTTGTTGATGACACAACAAAATGGCGCAGTGTCAAATCTTTATAGCACAAACTGCATTGGTGCACCATCTGTTGTCTGAAATCGCATTTCATACTTGTACACCTGGTAAGCATAAGAGAAACATTAAACATACGATAATCTGTTCGTTTTGTCTTCATATATATTCCCAACCTCAGAAAATAGCCTTGAAGAAGCTGGTGCTGGAAGAAACTTAAGAGCAAGTTCTCCTAACCTAACAAAATTCTTAAAATTAATCTACCACCACAAAAAAAACGATTTTACTTTACGATGTATCATTAGCAAACTTAAATATGAACTGAACTCTGTTTCTACCTCTTCTATTTTATGGGAGACCTTTTTATTTTTATCTCTGGTTTGACCGATTTTAGAGGATACATCCCAGAATGTCTGCTACTTTTTTAACCGAACCAGCAGGATGTTTAAATTTTAGTTGTTACCATGAAGATAAAGTACTAGCTTTTTTCCTAATTCTCCCATGATTTTTACGCAACACAACACACAAGTAAAAAGTACTTCCAGACTTTGCTCATTTTTTAAAACCCAACAATCGTTATCAATACCTTTTGTCGTAGAAAAAATCGAAATAAGATTTTGATTTCACTCGGAGTTTCATCATATTACTGCTTAATTCCCCTAAGCACAAATTTATCGCGTTTTAACAATATCGTCAAATCACAAAAAAATACCTAAAGTTGACAGCGTTGGCAAAAAATATTAATAAAACGTAAAAGAACGGGCTTAATATGATATTACCGGATCCTACCCGTTCAGGTATTCGGTTTTGCCGGATCTACGTAGGATGGCAAAACCGTGTGCCCGGTTTTACCGGATCATAAAAGTACTACCTACTTGTAACACAACTCTACCTAAAAGTATGGTAATTAGTTCAGATTTTATACCGTAATTCCGGGAACTTTTGGATCGCACCTCGTAGTTTTTCATTTGGTATCGCTTTCGTTCTGGTTAGTTATTAAGTAACTTTGTAACTAAATGTAAAATAATTTTTCATTTAATATCACGTCCATCCTGGTTAGTCGGAACTTCAGTTCTGTTTATAATAAAACTATTAGTGCTCCCTATGGAACACTTATAAGATCACTTCGGAGTCTGTCTGTCTGCCTGTCTGCCACACCCGATTTTCTTGGAAACTATTTAACATATAAAGTTGAAATTTGGCACTAATATAAAAATTAATGACTTCATCAGAGCCGTATAGTTTTGAAAGTTAAATTTTGACTTAAGGGGTTAGTTTTCGAGGGTGAAATCGGAAGTGAAATTTTTTTTTTACCAGGTCAAGCTTGTAAAAACACGAGTTCAAAAATATGTATAATGTAATACTTGCGCATACTCTTTTTGGTATTATTTTTAAAATATTATGAAAAATCGCTGCCCCCCCCCTTATCTCGAAAAACACTGATCAAAAAATTTTGAAAAAATTCTGGAATAGATAGATAGGTGTAGATTGAATGAAAATTAATCTAGTACATAATTATCATTATAACCACACACACAAACACAAATCTCTGGCTTTTAAGTGAGACACGAGTTTTCTGAAGTATTTTTTTGTGCTGAATCCAAAAAATCATAAAAAAAGACATCCACCGTAAGGTTTTTTCAGAAAACACACTTAAAGTTGCCAGACAACAATTAAATTGAAAAAAATACATTTTAATAAATAAAATGTAAAACTGCATAATCATTAAAATTATGAAATTAAACTTATTATTTCGGACATCTTTAAATGTTCTGAATCTACATATTTAACAAAAAACACGCATACATCACCTTTAACTAAGCTACGTAAAACACGTGTCTCACTTAAAAGAGAGAAAGAGAATTTTTTTATTTGTTTACCTGTGTAATTTATCTAGTATATAAAAAGGTCAACAGTTTTCAGTAAATATCGGAATAAAAACTTCGTTGAAAACTCATTTAGGGTGTGTTTTGTGTAGTAATTGATCATTTTATACCTCCGTAACAAAAATTTTTATTTGAAAAGCAATCAACGTACGGAACCCTAATTGCGCAAGTCTGACTTGCACTTGGCCGGTTTTTTCATGTAATATTGGTTCTGGTCTGGTTATTTTGAGATTAGTTTTGTTTATAATAAAGTAATGTTGCATTTCATATCGGGATCGTTCTGATTTACTTCGGGTGCATCTTTGTTTATAATAATATAATTTTTCATTTCATATCTTGTCTGTGCCTAGCAACCTAGTAGCCACTATTCATAATAACCCGATAAACTGATAAATAATTATATTAAAATACGGACGTATTAGTAACTTCTTTTTTCTTCTAATAGTGTTTCATCCGTTCCGGACATTAGCGATTAACAGAGCTATTCTAACTTTATTAACAGGAATACGAAAAAGCTGTATCGAACTGAGACCGAACCAATCTCGTAGGTTTTTCATCCAGGAGTGACGTCTTCTGCCTAGCTCTCTTTTTTGCTTTAAGCTTGCCGTGAAGTATCAGTTGCAGCAGTCTATACCGGTCGTGCTTCATGACGTGTTCAAAGTATTCCAATTTGCGCTTTCTCAGCATCCAGGTCAGTTCCAGACCCTTTCCCATTCTTTTGAATACCTCGTTATTAGTTACATGTTGTGTCCAAAGAATTTTCCGGATACGTCGGTATAGCCACATTTCGAAGGCATTTATTCTCTCATTACTGCTTCGTTGATCGTCCACGATTCAACTCCGTAAAATAGAACAGACAAGACATAGCAGCGCAACATTCTTACCTTCAGTTGCAGACTGAGATCTTTCGAAGTGAATAAGGTCCTCATTTGAAGAAATGCTACTCTGGACTTTTCGACATGACTTCTAATTTCTGCACCATAGTACCATGTGTCATAGATTGTAATCATTCTCAACCAAATAATTGAACATCCTCACCTGCTCTACTACTGTGTTGTTAATTGTCAAGGGCCCCCGGTTATGGGTTGATTTTTTAGAAACTATCATGTACTTGGTTTTAAAAATATTGAGGGTAAGGCCATATAGTTCTGAATATCGCTGGACTCTTTCTACTAAGTTTTGTAGGTCTTCAAAATTACCAGCCACAATGGGAATATCATCAGCATATCTGGTATTGTTGATATGGTGTCCGTTTACTTTTATATCACTTTGTTCTGCCAGTGCCTCGTGGATTATTCGTTCAGAGTAAACGTAGAAGAGAGTTATGAAGAGAACCCAGCCTTGACGGACAACCTTACAGATCTCGTGAATATTTACTTTCGTTGTTGTCTCCAGTAAAGGTTTCCAATTATTCTAATATCTTTTTCATCTAGCTCTGCTGTCGTAAGTATTCGAGGAGTTTGTCGTGTCGGACATTATCGAAGGCCTTCGAGAAATCAGTGAGACAAGTTTATAGCTATACGTAGTAAATATCTGAAATTAACCATTGTACATTAATTTTCAAACTTCTGAATATTTTTAAATAAGTAAATTAGTATCGCCCCCGCAAAGCAGTGAACTTCTAAATAGAATGCGTTTTATTACTCCACCCGATTCATTAATTAGTAGATCTTGTTAACTATTTCTTAAAAATATCCCATACGTACGCCACTGACAAAAATGCATCCAGACAGTGTATTCGTTATTATAAGTGGGTTCCCAAGGGATCGTTTTCCGCTTTTTGCAACGCGTCAATGGGAATATGTCATTCATGTACGTTATCCCCCTAACTTCCGGCCTGCTTAAGTGGTATGTGATGGCGCGGCAATTTAGTTTTAGGTTTCATCAATAAGGCCTACTGTTTACAAGATGTAGCGTCGCCGGGTGTTTTATTGACGTACTATATATATATATATTATATCTATAATATATATAAATGCATATGGAAAACCACTTATCCGATTTACTTACTTTTTTTTTTTAAAACATAACATATGTTCTGTCTGGCCAGGTTATAGCTATATTTTATTACGATAGGTAGCAGAAGTGAAAAAAATATAGATAGATTTTTTTTGTCTTGGTACGCGAGTACTTACGCAAAGAAGGCAATAACCATATATCTATATTTCTTTGCTTCTCCTTAAAGCCTAATCTATAAGATGGATTTTAATGAGGCCGGTATATATATAATATATATATATATATATATATATATATATATATATATTATATATATATATAAGTCAAGATCTCATATATATATATATACAGTGAAGTCTGTTTATAACGGACTCCAAAAAATCACTAAAAAAGGAAGAACGTGGTTCGCTGTATCCGAAGTTCGTTACAAACAGTAAACAAAATCTAATATCATTTTCCCCTATTTTTTATTTAGATTAGGCGCTAATGCTTAGAAAAATGAATAATAATAATTCTTAAATTAAACGAAAACGTTCAAAGGAAAATAAAACAAGTCACACTAAAGTTATTATTATGTATGTTGGTAGATATACGAGTATAAACGAAAACATTAACATACGTAGTTTATACAATAAAATCAGTAATTTTCGTTTGTACAAAAAGAAATGGTGTTTATATAATTGTCAAGGTCATAAAAACTACTCCATATATGTTCAGGAATTTCACGAGATTCCAAAAAATTGCAAGTTTCAGTCATTTTCTTAGTCATTTCTGAAATAGTTGGAACATAAGTATTATCTCCTTCTCCAAGTCTCGTCGTCATTATCGCTTAAAATCTTTCCAGAAGTCACTGATGTCACAATTTGATCATCAGTTAATATTTCTCTCGTCATTAATTCATCATCAGCATATATATATTCTTCAAAATTAAAGTTATTAAACATCTTTTTAATCTTGATTTCCACTGTACTTTGTTGAATGTCAGCATCATAAACAAATTCTAGACAATCAGTAGGATCTTCTCGATGTTTTTCAATCCACTGTGTCAACTGTAGGTCATCATCTGAGTCATATCTACATTCCTTCCTTAAAAATCCGCCATACTTAAAACAATTTGCACTGTTTTCTCTGCTGACTCTTTGCCAAGCCATATGGATAAAGTTTATAGCGTCCTAGAGAGTTACAGAAAAATGTTACCTTTATCGATCGTCTCTAACATTTTCATAAGTAAAATCTTTCTACAATGACATTTTAAAGAATGTATCACGCCTTGATCCACAGGCTGGAGCTTTGCACTTGTGTTTGGAGGCATAAAAACCAATTTTATTTGCTGTAGATCAACTTCAGGGTGCGCTGGACAGTTGTCAATTAAAAGTAATATTTTTCTGTTTTTGAATTTTAATTCTTTGTCCCATTTGACGAGTTTGTTTTTAAAAAATTTCTGATGTCATCCAGGCTTTACTGTTTGATTTGTACTTTACTGGTAAACCAGGGACTGGCGGACTTTCCTCTCACCAACAATTTTCTTTTGTCTGTTCCAGACATTTGCAGTTACCAACACAGTATTCCTTACTTTTGATAATTTTCCACCAGCACAATTCTTTCCGACAAACTTTAATGTCTTATCAGGCGTCATCTTGTAAAACAAACCCGTTTTATCCGCGTTAAAAAAGTCCACATATTCATAACTTTCTCGAATTTCCGACCATACATTGGCCAACCACTGATCAACAACAATCATATCCACTCCTGCAGTTTCTCCTACTATCTTACCCCCACTAATATTATCTCGCTTTTTAAATCGTTCAGTCCAATTTCTAGAACAGTTAAACTTGGTGTTCTCTATTTTCCTTCCCAATTCACTAGCTGTCTCTTGTAAAGTATAGCCGGTAATAGGAACATGTTCATGTCGTTTTTTACTAAACCATTTAAGGAGTGCTTTATCGACTTGGTCATGTGCAGATTTTCTTACCTTTTTACAACTGAAGTTTCTTTTATCATAGATTGATAAGATTTCTTGCCTCGTCTTCCATATAGTAGAAACCGTAAATTTAGTTAAATTCAACTGTTTGCAAACATCACTTTGTTTAACTCCATTTTCTATATTTTTATAATACGCTTTACGTTTTGGTGTATTCATTTTAAAATAAGAACTTAAACATTCACTTTGCTACTTCGATCAAATATGCATTAGAACCGCATAACACAAGTGAATTGAAAATAATACTGCTCGAACTAGTAACGCGCTGCTTTTCTCATGTTTTCCTAATAAATACTAACTGTGATGTGGTTTTTTGTTGAAAGAAATTATCCTAAGGAGCACCACCTAGCAGCAACAAATTGATCGACAAGGGTGGATTTAAAAGTTCGCGGCCTAGTCAAGAAAACAAAATAAAATACGTACAAAAATATTTTTATTTTTCGACGTAATCTCCAAATAGCTCTATACACTTCTTCCACCCGCTTTCCAAAGCTTCCACACCTATTTAAAAAAAAAATTCCTCAAGATCTTCAAAATACTGGTTAACTGCAGCTTCGACTTCTTCATTTGATGAAAATTTCTGGTCACCGAGGTGTTTTTTTAGGTTTGGAATAAGATGAAAGTCCAAAGGTGCCAAATCAAGAGAATAAGCCGGGTGGGGCAGCAAGTCGAAACCACAATCACGAATTTGAGCCATAGACTCAACAGACGTGTGAACGCGAGCGTTGGCCTGATGGAATAAAATTTTCTTTCTCAGTAATCCTGGGCGTTTCTCTTTAATTTCTTGACGTAAACGACGCAAAAGTGTGCAATAGTAAGTCGAGTTTATTATTTCGCCTTTCGGAAGGTAGTCCACCGTAATAATACCTTTAGCATATAAATCACTTTTCCAGCCAACAGAATTACCTTCGCTTTCTTTGGGGTCGGTTCACGAGATTTTTTCCACTGCTTGGATTGTTGTTTTGACTCTGGAGTATAGGGTTGAACCCAGGTTTCGTCCATTGTCACAAACCTGTTAAGAAAATCTTGCGGATCGGCCTCAAACATCTCCAAATAGTCGCGAAAAATCGCGAGTAACTGAAAGCAATCTGAGGACTCACCTAGTGGAAACCTTAGAAAATCCGAGTTCGTTGGCAATGATATTTTGTGTTCGTTCATACGAGATGCCTATAGTGTCTGCAGTCTCCCTGAATCAACGGTTATTCAATATTAGATCACACACTTTGTGTTCATATCATCGTGGATCTCCTTTGATGTTATTCTTTTTTTAAACAGGTACTTGATGACCGCCCGTTGTTCAATTTTTTCCATTTTTCCAAAAACGCTGCACTTGGTCTCACTAAGCTCGTTCTAACCTAAAAACCACAAATTCTACAGCAACAAAATTTTACACTGTGACACCAAAGAAAGTATGAACTTACAAAGGGTACCATAATAAAAATATTATAATTATTTTTTGGTGAGGCCGCGAAGTTTTCAATCCTTCCTCGTATAATAGGGGAAGGCTCTTACAGGGTGATCAGCAACCTGAATCTGAATGCACCGGTGCAAAACAATCGAAACCATGGTAGTCGAATTTGGGTTTTTGGTTTGAAAACAAAACGATAAGTACGATATTTTAATGTGGAAAGGGGAGATGAAAACACATTAATGCCAATTATAGAAAGATAGGTTCAATTTCAGTCTGTTATTCATCCAGACGGGTGGCCAGCGTATAGAAATCTTGACAGGTGAGGCTTCAACCATCAAAATGTTAATCACCAGTAAAACTATGTTGATCCGCTAATACGCAAGGTATTGAAGGGTCGTAGCTAGAAGCCAAAATTTACATCTAAAGAAAAAAAGGGGAGTACCATTAAATCATCTTTAATCACATCTGGACCATTTATCCTGGAAGTTATTAAGAATGAAGACGACCAATTTGTCAGCTTTCTAAAGGATATTGCCTATGTTTATAAATATTCGTAATAAAATCATTATTACCAACAAATTGTTCATTATCATCAATTATTATGGTATAGCAATGTTATAACAGGGTAGATCTCAATTTTTTTGGTAGACCGCACGCTACAGCGGCACCAGTATATTTACTTTCTCAAGTAATAATAGCATTTCTTACGGATCGAAATGTTTTATAACTAAATTAATATCAACAAAAAGTAAGCTGCTCAGATCATTTTAGAAAACTGTGTTGATTACTACGCCTCATTAAATAAAATAAAATTTCCCGGCTATTGTTAATTAATTTAGTAAATCAATTTAATTTGCAATACGTTGCGTAACAACCTGTACCTACTACGAAACAATTGTTTAAATAATAACGACATGATTGAAACATGCTAATTATGGTGTTTTTGATACGGTGATCACGCCTTAAAAAAACGTTTTTATTCTGCAAGCGGTCTTATTGGCAAATCACCTTTTTTTGTCTTACATAAAGTTATTAACCAACCTAAATTGTCTATTTCTATTTATGGTCGCGTTTACGACACTTAAATACCTGTCGTTATATTTATGTTGTTTTTAAAGAACCCCGCACTAATCTTATGGAAATTGGATCCCGGTCAAATCTGCTGAGAATGTAGTATGTTATGCTTCAAGCCATTCTGTTCAAATCCAAAAATGGATAGATTAGGAATTATCGTGCGGTCCAGCTGGTCCAAAAGGTTGCAGTACTACTGTCCTGTGATTGTTTTACTGGTTTGAAGGTAATCTATTAACAAAATTCCTTTTGCATCCAAGAAAACTGATGCCGTAATTTTTGTGGACGACTTTGACCACTTTGGCTGCTTTGGAGCCGAACAACCGGGCTCAGTCCACTGTGCGGTTTGTTGCCGCAGTTCAGGATCGTACTAGTAAACCCTCATCCATAGTTATAATCGACGCACAAAATCAATTTTATTCTTTGTGAAACGAGTCAAATGTTGTTTAGAAAGTTTCTCTCGAGTGCGTTTTTGTTCCGATGTTAGCAAATGCGACATCCATCTTGTGAATAGTTTTCTCATACCCAAAACATTAGTTAAGATCTCATGTATTGATCCATGTGAGATGCCTATATCTTCAGCTAAATCATCCAAGGTTATCATATCTTGTACTTGCACAACAGTTTCTTCAGTTATCGCAGTTTTTGGATGTCCTGAACGTAGATCATCATTGACGCTCGTACGACCACGTTTAAACTCTAGAGTCCATCTATAAACAGTTGGAAATAAAGAAGCAAATTCCTTTAACACTTCTTCTAACTTTGCATGAATTTCATTTGCCAATAAACCTTTCAAAACAAAAAATTTTTATCACTTTTTCAATTTTTAAAAAATACTCAAACACGTCTACTTGAACCAGCTAATAAACAATGAATGACTTGACAGATCGACTTGAAATTTAGGGTATGTTTATATGACAGATGAAGCTTCAAAATGGGGCTCAATATTTGGTTCAAGTGAGGTGCCATGGAAGTCGCTTTGAAAACTTATTGACTGACCTGATATTTCGTGTTGTCTTAAATACCACCTCTGCTTATTTTTTTTTATGATTATTAATATTACTATAAAATATCTATAATTGGAAATATCGAACTTTTGGAACAGTTAAGTAGTAAATTAATCTGTAGTGTGAAATAAGTTATTCTATAGTATGAGCAAGTCTAACAGTATCTATTTTACTATTTGCAGATGCTCGTGAAGTACTATACGATTAAAATTATGAATATTTTAATTAGCGTATTTGCTTTAAAATGTCTTTCGCTAAAGCAGGGATGTCAAAGATACGCCCCGCGGGCCGCATCCGGCCCCCGGGACGTATCAATAAGGCCCGCGATCGCAATGTGTCACAGAAAGAAGAATCATGTTTTTTAGAGCTTTTAGACTTCACTCGATTCCTCTACGGAAGTTTTAAAATGCGCACACTACATTTATAACTAATTTCAAGGGCAGCGCGTGCCTTGACAAGCGAGCTATTATTTTTGTTGAGAACAATAGAATCTTCCACGCGCTTCGAATCTAGACTAGAACCTTCCTTATCGATATTATAAAAGGAGTGCGTCGGCGCGACGTGAGTCAATTGAGTGTGAGTCGAGTAATCGAAGCGATACGGTCGGAGAAGGATTTTAGTTGTACTGCGAAGTAGTGATTGTGAAGGTATTGTGCATTTGTTTGTGTCGTGCGCGTGCGATATCCATAATTGTTGTGTCGAGTTCCATAATTGTTACGATTTTGGCATAATGTCACAAAAACGTAAAGTTGATAGTGAGTGCAGAGTTTTTCAGTCTAAATGGGAAATTGCTTATTTTTTCATAGAATGGAAAGGTAAACCACTGTGTTTGATTTGCAATCAAACACTTGCTGTTTGTAAGGAGTTTAACTTGAAGAGACACTATGATACGAATCATAAATCAAAATTCGATTGTTACACTGAAAAAATAAGAATGGACACATTGTCATCTTTAAAATCTAAACTTCAAGGTCAACAATCGATGTTTACTAAAGCTAATACTGAGAGCGAAGATGCCCTGAAATCAAGTTTTATTATTGCATTAGAAATCGCGAAGAGATCAAAACCTTTCACTGATGGTGATTTTATTAAAGACTGTATGTTGAAAGTTGCCGATGTTTCATTTCCATTTCAAAAGTCAATAATTCAAAATATTTCGCTGTCAAGAAACACTGTTGCTTCAAGAATAAATGATTTATCTCAAAATTTGGTTCTTCAACTGAAGGAGAAAATTAAGGAATTTACAAACTTTTCACTGGCTGTTGACGAGAGCACTGATACTGTTGATACAGCTCAAGTTGCTGTTTTTATACGAGGTATTAACAGTAACTTTGAAATAACTGAAGAACTATTAAAGTGCGTTCCACTGACAGGTACTACAACAGCAAATGATATTTATTCTGCAATTGAGCATTTGATAGCAGAATATGAACTCGACTGGAATATACTGAGCAGCACAACTACGGATGGCACTCCTGCCATGGCTGGCAAACATTCGGGAGTTGTAACTAAATTAAAACAGAAAACATCAGGGAATTTTGTGGGATTTCACTGTATAATTCATCAGGAATCATTGGCATCCAAGCATTTAAAAATGGACCATGTCATGCAACCTATAATTAAAATAGTAAATTTTTATAAGGAGCAGAGGACTAAATCACCGACAGTTCAGGCAGTTTTTACAAGATTTGGACGAAAAGTTTTCTGATGTTCCTTACTTCACCGTTCGTTGGCTCAGTCGAGGAGTAGTTTTTAGAAAAAATTTTTGCATTACGTGACCCTATTCAAGCTTTCATGTTAGAAAAAGGCAACCCAATTGATTATGACAATGACTGGTGGGTTGATTGTGCCTTTTTGGTAGATATGAATAAACACTTGACTGATCTGAATGTAAAGTTACGGGGTAAAAATCTGATTGTCACTCAAATGTATTCATGTATTCAAGCCTTTGAAACAAGGTTGAGGCTGTGGGAATATCAGGTAAAAAATCAAACTTTGGATTATTTCCCTCATTTAAAATCATTTGGCACAGTGAACCAAAAAAAAAATTGGATCAATATTCTCAACTTCTGCAAAATTTGATCACGGAATTCCGACAATCGTTTTGAAGACTTTCACAAAATGAATGAAATGGAATTCCCAATTTTCAACAATCCATTCAATTTTGAAGCTTCACAGGCACCAGTTCATTTGCAAATGGAGTTGATAGATCTTCAATTGGACAGTATTTTGAAAGAAAAATTTAAAGAGATTAACGCTCTTACATTTTATACACAATATTTCAAGAGTTTGGATAACTACCCGGAATTAAAAAAGCATGCAGCACGCATTCTCTGCATGTTTGGTAGCACCTAATTATGTGAGCAGATGTTTTCCGTCATGAAAATAAATAAGAACAAACATCGCACAAGACTTTCGAATGAACATCTCCAATCAATTCTTAAAATAACTACAACGAATATGATACCTGACATCAATGAGCTTGTCAAAAACAAGAGAAGTCAGGTATCTGGATCCTCGAGCTCAAAATAATTACCCTCTTTTATAACTTTGATATAATTTTTAATAAGCGTATATTATATACTATATAATTAAATAAATAAAATGTTATAATAATTCAGTACATTTTTTTTATTTGAATCTGGCCCGCCTACACATTCTAAATTTAATATATGGCCCTCTGCAAAATTGAGTTTGACACCTCTGCGCTAAAATATCTAACTACACTATCTTCCTCACGACTTTCCGTCACATGTTTACTTTCGCCTTTCTACTATGAATTATTAAGCTACTACTCATGCAAGTCCAAAAAAAATTGCACTGCTTGAATAAATTTCGGCACTCTCTTTACAATGAACTCTGCACGTGATAGAATGAAAAACATTGTTACCTTCTACGATATGATTGTTTAAATTAAACTAAAAACTAAAAAAATATGTAAATGTTTTGCTATTATTAACAAAACTATCTTGCACGTGCTGCTTTGTCCGCAATGATATATACACTATCATCTAAAAGTTTGGAATCACTAAGGTATTTTTCACTAAAACTAAAAAGTCAAAATTAAAATAGGTTTTACTTGGGTAAAATCAAATATAAGCCGGCATTCTTTTTTAAAAAATTTATTTTTACAATAATGAAGAATCAAATAACCTTATTTTTCTACATAGCCTTCCCTGTTCAAAACACATTTTTCCTACCGAAAAGAATGTTGTCTCATACCGTCATTGTAAAATGAAGCAGGTAGCGTCGGGAGTCAATTGCGCACGAACGATTCTACGCCTTTGTCATTTTCGAAATGGTTGCCTCCCAATGCTTCTTTCAAAGGCCAAACAAATAAGGTAACAAATCCGGGCTGTAGAGCGGGTGTTCCAAGGATTTCTAGTGCATTGGTTCCAAGTTTTGTTGAGTCAATGCAGCTGTGTGGAACCGAGCGTTGTTGTGAAGCAGTTGCACATTCCAAATGGGCATGTTTCGCCCTTTTCGTCGATAAGCGAATCTAACTTGATCGAGGACAGTAATGGTATACCGATGTCCCGTTAAAAATAAAAAGGTGTCTTAAAAATCCTTCGACCGTGTCAAAAGTCTTTCGAAAGTTCCGAGACGGGTTTCTTTCCGTGCGTTTGTCAGTAAGCGAGGAACCCATCTTGCCGACACTTCCCGCAAACCTAAGTCATCCGTGATAATTTTTTTGTGTACTTCCGAGTTACCATATATTCCAACGCCTGAATGATGTCAGAAATTGTCATGCGCCTGTCACCATCAATAAGCGCTCGAATCCGTGATGCTAGTTCGAGATCGGAGATAATGACTCAAGTTTTTGCACCGTGTTTTCTTGTGCCAGTTATAGACTGGATTTTTGAAAGAATGTTTGTACCGAACTGTTTCGTCAGTCTTTGCAAAATTTCAAAAGATTTTACGTTTCTTAGCGTTAAAACCGTGAAAGTAATGCGTTGCTCAATCGACCCTGATACTTTCTGCTCTGACATGGCGCTACTGACGAAAAAATCGATCGAGAGAGTCAATTGAGTGGTCTCTCCAACTCCTGACACCCCTACTTAAATAATAATGAGAGGGCGAGGCAATCGGATTATTAATTAATTAAAATACGCTCTGATATTTCCTATTCATTGTTAGGTATTTTCAGAGCCCAAGATACTTCAGTCTAAGTCATCTCATCCTAGCTCGTTGGGAGAAAGATCGAGGAATTGGGATAGCCGGTGCATTACGAGGTTTGATCAAAAAATACACGGAATTTTCCTTTTTCCCAAAAAATCTTTATTTATTCATTTATTCTTGTTGTTCATGTTGTTCTCTGTAAAATAGTCCCCACCAGATATACATTTGTGCCAGAGCTGTTTCCAATCTTCGAAGCACTTCTGGTACTCAATTTTCGGTAGGGGGTTAGCTCCTTCAACGCTTCTGCCTTTATTTCTTCAGTGTTGGTAAAACATCGCCTTTTCAGATTTCTT
Organism: Pachyrhynchus sulphureomaculatus; assembly: GCA_019049505.1. NCBI lineage: Eukaryota > Metazoa > Arthropoda > Insecta > Coleoptera > Curculionidae > Pachyrhynchus > Pachyrhynchus sulphureomaculatus. Next base: position 38,023,376 of record CM032449.1, on the reverse strand, counting down.
TCATCCGCCGGAATAGGAATAACTCGCAAGGGGTCACGTCCGGCAAATACGGAGGCTAAGGCATCATAACGATGTTGTTTTCGTCCAAAAAAACTACATGAACAAGCAGAGAAGTGTGAGCAGGTGCATTATCGTGGTGCAATTGCCATGAGTTACTTCGCCACAAATTTAAGCGTTTTTTTTTTTCAAATTGCTTCACGCAAACGGTGTAGAACTTCCAAGTAGGACTTCTTATGGACTGTACAACCTGGTGGCAAAAACTTATGGTACATTATTCTCTTTGAAATCGAAGAAAAGTCTGCAGTTCCAATCCCTGAAAATCGGTGTACTTATTTATTAATTTATTTAAGTACGAGACATATTCGAAAAGTAAGGGCTATTTGGTCATAAAAAAAAAATTATTCGTCAGAAAAAGTTTCTATTGACGGTTTTAGTCTCCTACAAACCTGTTTCACTTTTCCACATAATCGCCATTCACTTTTAAGTACTTTTCGTAACGCTGCACCAGCTGCATATAAATTCTCCGTCTGGGAATTAAACCAGTTGACAACGGCGGTTTTGAGTTCCTCGTCGTCTTTAAACCGTTGTCCACCAAGCCACTGTTTTAAGTGTAATCGCCGATCAGATCGCAGTTTTTGATCCACTTCTTTAACGATTTCATCGGTCTGGATACCGGGCCTGCCACTCTGCTCTTCATCATGCATATTCATGCGGCCATTTTTGAACTCACATCATTGTCTAACCTTTCCTTCATTTATTACTGTAAGTCCATAAACTAGTCACAACTCCTGATAAATCTGAGCAGCTGATGATCCGTTTGCACACAAAAATTGAATCACAGCTCGCACTTCGCAACTGGTTCGAGTATCAATTTTTGTGGACATTGTGTTCTGCATTCACCGACAGGCAAAGTACTACTGAATCAGAACAATAACTTCAGTTGCTTCGGAAACAATAGATGACGCTGCGTGTGTACAACTTTGTTCAGACCCGCTAATATTTAAATTTTTTTTTTTTTTTTTTTATTGGTCTAGCACACATGCTGCAGGGAAGTCCCTAAAGCGCTTCAGGAGCGGCACGAGTGCGGAAAAAGCGATATAAGCAAAGGGTCCTTACTTTTCGAATACGCCTCGTATATTTGGCTTACCACATACATAGTTGTTGCAGAAATGTAATAACGTCCGTAGTAGCACTACCGCGTTGTCTAAAAGATACCGTAAAATACAAATGTATGTTTCGGTCCTTGGACAACGTTGTCAGATATTACGACTTCCTCACCGATATCCATCCCAAAAGGGTAATCTCTATTTCAGGGGTGCTCAAACGGTTGATCGCGATCGACAAGTCGATCGCGAGTGCTTTTTGAGTCGATCTCGAGAAAAAATTCCGATATAGAACTATTCACAGATTTTGTTTTAGGTAACTAAAACAAAATGTAATGAATAAACTACTAAAATTTATTCGATCCACAATTAGGCCAGAATAACCCCCTCATCACTTTCTTTTATCGTAATAACCCCCTGCTAGCGGCAAAAGGCGGCTTTATCAAAGGAACGCGCGGTACTTGTCAAAGAAAAGCCGTGTTTTTGATTCCCGCCGATTTTTCTAGAAACTTCGGGCGGCGTGTTTGACGGGAACATTCGAGACTTCGTTTGCGCCGATATAAATGTTGCGCCTGCAGGAATAGGAGTCAGTCTGAGTTGTAACTTGAAGGCGATACATCGATACAAAGTTTATTAATAAATAGTCCAAAATGAGTGCGGCGAAGAAAAGTAAAATTTTTCTTTTGTATGGTAAAGGATAAGTGCATTTGTCTCATTTGCCGTGCGTCAGTTGCAATACCCAAGCATGGGAATTTAGAGAGGCATCATAAAACGGTTCATAAAAAACTATGAAAAGGATTTTCCGTCACAGAGTGAATTAAGAAAACGAAAAGTACGTGATTTGATAACTTGTTTGAAAAAAGAACAAATCATGTTCACAAGACCAGCCAAACAATCAAAAGCTGCAACGATCGCGTTATTTAAAATATCTCATATATTGGCGAAACACAAGAAACCATTTGATGGATTGGTTGTGAAGGAAGCATTTATTGAAGCGGGTGAGACTTTATTTGGAGATTTTAAAAATAAAACAGAGATTATGTCTGCTATTAGAGAACTTCAGTTATCTCGTCCGACTGTCACAAGGCGTGTTGAAGTCATGAGTCAGGACATGGCAGATAAACTAAAACATGATATCATGGAATGTACATACTTTTCTTTACAATTCGACGAATCCACCGATATGACAGACACTGCCCAGCTGTGTATTTTTATTCGAATGGTATTCAATGACATTGCGGCTAAGGAAGAGTTTTTGACAATGATTCCTCTGAAAGGAAAGACCCGTGGCGAAGATATATATGACGTTTTCTTCAATTTTGTATCAAACTACAAGCTACCAGTATATAAACTAGTGTGCATTACAACCGATGGAGCACCAGCAATGACTGGAAACAAAAATGGTTTTGTGGCATGGTGTCGAGCTAATGATGATTTTCCTTCATTTTTCTCCTTCCATTGCATTATACATCAACAAGTTTTGTGTTCAAAAGTTCTAAACATGGAGGAGATTATGGGCATTGCAATAAAAATTGTGAATTCTATCCCTGCACGTAGCTTGCAACGACGGCTCTTTAAATTGCAGTTGGAAGATAGTGAGTCAGCTGAACACACTGATTTAGTTCTTCACACGGACGTCAGGAGGTTGAGCCACGGAAAATTCCTAGAAAGGTTTCAAGAATTATTGCCCGAAATAACAGCTTTTCTGGACGAAAGAGGTGATGACACTCAGATGCTGAAAAACGGAAAATGGCTGACTGATTTGGCATTTTTGACAGACATCACAATGCATTTAAACACCATTAATTTGGAGCTTCAAGGTAAAGGAAAAACTATTATTGAGATGATTAGCGCAATAAACGCATTCAAAAGTAAATTGCAACTTATGATAGATCAACTGAAAAGAAAGGATCTGAAAAATTGTCCGTCTTTGAAAGCAAGGATTCCTCAATTGAATTATGATATTTATGAGGCAGAATTATCAAATATTTTGGGCCAATTCGAAATACGTTTTTATGATTTCAGTAAATTGGCAAATATCGCATCATTTATGAGTTATCCTTTTTCGTGTAAAAACATTTAGGAATTAGCTACTGAAATAGCAAGTCAGTTTAACATGGACTCATGTTCTGTTGAAAATGAGTTAGTGCAGATTATATCAGATATACATCTCAAAGCCACAGCATCTGATACAAAATTCTGGTGTTTTATATCTGAAGATAAATATCCGAATCTAAGACAAATCGCCCTTCAACTGACGGCAATGTTTGGGTCAACTTACTTGTGCGAGTCTGCATTTTCTGAAATGAAGATAATTAAGTCAAAATATCGCAATCGACTAACTGACGAACATATGTCATCATGCTTGCGTACCATTTTATGAAAAGTATGCTGAGGACATGCAGTGCCACGCTTCAACATCCAAAGTCACTCTTTAGTTAAGTGTAGACACTAGAACTCGTTTGTTTTGTAAGAACCAATAAACTCGCAATTTTGAATAATTATGAGTTTTTTCATTGACATTTTAGAGCAGACCTATACTTACCTTGACTAAAAAAATGCATATTGTGCGGAAAACTAATATCTGTGCCACGATACACCCTACCTAGACGACAATCCTGCACCACACTTACTTGCAGCCTCTCAGAGTCGATCGATCGTAGTCTAACAATATTGAGGTAGATCGCCAGCAGTTCAAGTTTGAGCACCCCTGCTCTATTTAGACAGGGAGGAACCGATAAAAAACATTGTATAATGGTTATAGGTCTAACCTCTCTAACTGCCATTAAAACATTCTAGATTCTAAACTTCATAAAAAGCTATTAATTTTATTTTACGAAGAAGTGGAGTGAGATTTTAAAGTAGAAGTAAAATATGACCGTAATAACAACTGTTTCCTTATTTCCTTTTTTTTTAATAGAATTGTGAAAATAGGAAAGAATTTAATGTTTATAGCGATAAATTTAAATAGTACATTCCTACTTGTATAATAATCGGTTTATGGTATTACCACCTATTGTGGAATATTTTTATAACATTCCAAATGAAGACTTGCTCTGTTCATTATTAGAATCAGGTTTGATTACGCAATAAATGTTATTCTTATTCCCTTGCTAAAGGGAAGTATTGTATTAGTGAAAAAATCACACATACCGAGATTTTTGCATTCTTTCACATTTCAGGGTCGCTAGGTCACGAATAGTTACCCTTTTCCATTGGTCTAGTTGTTGGCGTGATAACTCTCGAATAAAATCGAATCGATTTCAGATGTGGTACACATGTAATAGAATTGAAACTATAGTTTTTGGGCGATAATACTTTAGGGGAAGGAGTGAAAAATGTAGGGGTCGATAAATTTTGTACTTTTTGGCATTTTTCTTGGTTTTTGGCTGAGATAATTAACAACGCCTATAACGGAATAAGGGCGTGGAGGAGGGTGAAGGGAGGGCTTATTTTGTATAAACCGTGCTATATGTCATTTTCAAGCTTATTGGAATTTGAAAATTGTGTAGTTTTTCTCATTATTTTCAATTATTTAAGATTAAACATATCAGGGGTTAATGAAGTAGGAGAAGGAGTTAGAGGAGATGCGTTCTATTTATCGTATTGTATGTCCCTTTTAGGATTTTCTGACAGTTAAATAAAATAACGTATCATAGTCATCTGTCAATTTTTCACACTTGTAGAACTTCTAGGTAGTACTTCTTATTGACTGTACAACCTGGTGGCAAAACCTTATGGTACTTTGAAATTGAAGAAAAGTCTGCAGTTCGATTCCTGACTTATTTATTAATTTATTTAAGTATATTTAGCTTGGCATATACATAGTGCAGAAATATGCGTGGCAACACTACCGTGTCTAAAAGATACCGTAAAATACAAATGTATGTTTCGGAGCTTGGATAACCTTGACGGATATTACGACATCTTCGCTGATATCTATCCCAAAAGGGAGAATCTCTATTCGGGCAGAGAGGAACCAATAAAAAACATTGTATAATGGTTATATATCTAACCTCTCTAATTCGAATTCTACACTTCATAAAAAGGTGTTAATTTTATTTTACGAGGAAGTGGGACGAGATTTTAAAATAGTAAAATTTTTATGGATATGACCGTAATAACAACTGTGTCCTTATTTCCTTTTTTTAATAGAATTATGAACATAGGAAGGAATTTAATGTTTATAGCCATAAATTTTAATATTTTTTGACACATTACGACGTGTGTAATAATCGGTTTATTAAATTTGCTACCCATTGTGGAATATTTTTATAGCATTCCACATAAAGACTTGCACTGTTCATTATTAGAATCAGGTTTAACTACGCAATAAATGTTATTCTTATTACTTCCCTTGCTAAAAGGATGTAATGTATTGGTGAAAAAGTCACATATACCGAGATTTTTGCATTATTTCACATTTCAGGGTCCCTAGGTCAGGAATACTCCCACTTTTCCATTGGTCTGGCTATTGGCATGATAACTCTTGAACAAATCAAGTCTATTTCAGATTTGGTACACATGTAATAGAAATTTTGGACGATAATACTTTAAGGGAATGGGTGAAAAATGTAGGAGTCGATAAACTTTGTGAAGTTTCAATACTATCGGCATTTTTCTTGGTTTTTGACTGAGATATTTAACAATGTTAAAGCCTGATTATTTATAGCCAAACACGTAACGGAATAAGAGCGTGGAGGAGGGTGAAGGGGGGCTTATTTTGTATATACCGTGCTACATATCATTTTCAAGGTTGTTGAAATTTGAAAATGATATAGTTTTTTCATTATTTTCAATTATTTAAGGTTAAACATATCGGGGGTTAATGAAGTAGGAGAAGGAGTTAGAGGAGATGCGTTCTATATATCGTATTATATGTCTCTTTTAGGATTCTTAGCATCGAAGAACCTGAAAATCGTATTATATTTTTATTACTTTAAAGTGTTTGCAGTCAAAGATATGAAGAGTTAAAGAGGTAGGGATAGGGATTTAGAGGGGATGCTTCGTCTACAACGTGTTATATAATGTGAAAATTATGTTACTTTTTTCATTATTTTCAATTTTTACCGAACTGGTATGTAGGGGGAAATAATTACTTTCAGTTTAGACCACGTAGAGAATCGAACTCACATCTCAGATCTGTCAAGGATAAGATTTCCTTTGAAAATCCAGGAATCTACAGTATTCCATGTTGCTGTGGCAAAATTTATATCGACGAAACGACCCAAAATATGAGTACTGAAATTAAAGAACATCAAAAGGCGTATTAGTAACATTGTCACTTCTACAGTTGCAGAACACCAGATAAAACAGGTCATCAATGTGAATGTTTCTGCGGCATTTATTTCATCTTCTAATTTTTACAATGAAATTTTCTGACAGTTAAATAAAATAACGTATCACAGTCCTCTGTCAATTTTTCACACGTGTAGAACTTCCTGGTAGTATTTCTTTTTGACTGTACAACCTGGTGGTAAAAAATAGTACTCTATTCCCTTTGAAATCGAAAAAAAGGCTACAGTTCCAATCCTGGCAGATCGGTGTACTTATTTATTAATTAATTTAAGTATATTTAGCTTGGCACATACTACTGTGATAAAAAATTAGTAAGACTTTTAAATTTAAATCTCCTGGACATTTTCAAATCGGATTATTTTTTTTTGTTGTTAGGTTGATAGAACCTTAATTGCCATCTGACCATAGCGTCAGTAGTTAATAAGATTCGCTTGCATTCGTTCAACAACAAAAGTGCATTTTTCGATTTTCAATATGAGTGAAAAAATTCAGCAAAGAAGTTGCATTAAATTTTGTTTTAAAAATGGTTTTTCGGTTTCCCAAACGTTCGAATTTGTCTCAAGAGGCCGGAATTATGGGCCAATAACTCTTTGTTTTTTCATCACGATAATGCGCCTTTTCACACAGCATTGGTTCTTCGCGACTTTTTCATCAAAAATTGAGTCGATCGAGGAGATTAAAACCGAATCGAAGAAGGCTTTAAAGGCTATTCCAGAAATCGAATTCAACAACTGTTTCGAAGACTGGAAAAAACGTTGGCGTAAATGCATTGTATCCAAGGGGGATTATTTTGAAGGGGACGAAATAAATCTGGAAAAATAAATAACCCATTTGCGTTTTATTTCAAAAGTCTTACTATTTTTCGATCACAGTAGTACATAGCTGTTGCAGAAATCTAATAACGTCCGTGGCAGTACTACCGCGTTGTCTAAAAGTTACCGTGAAATACAAATGTATGTTTCGGAGCTTGGACAACATCCCATATTCAGGCAGGGAGGGACCGATAAAAAAAACATTGTGTAATGGTTATAGATCTAACCTCTCTAATTACCAATTAAAGATTCTGAATTCTGAACTTCATACAAAGGTGTTAATTTTATTTTATGAGGAAGTGGAGCGAGGTTTTAAAATAGAAGTAAAATTTTTAAGGATATGACCGTAATAACAACTGTTTCCTAATTTCCTTTTTTTTAATAGAATTATGAAAATAGGAAGGAATTTAATGTTTATAGCGATACATTTTAATAGTTTTTGACACAATCGGTTTATTAAATTTACTACCCATTGTGGAATATTTTTATAGCATTCCAAATAAAGACGTATATTGTTCATTATTAGAATCAGGTTTAAATATGCAGTAAATGTTATACTTATTACTTCCCTTGCTAAAAGGAAATGTTATATTAGCGAAAAAAACACACATACTAAGATTTTTGCATTCTTTCACGTTTCAGGAACCCTACATAGGCCCTTCTCCATTGGTCTGGCTGTTGGCATGATAACTCTCGAATGAAATCGAATCGATTTCAGATTTGGTATACATATAATACTTGAGATAGAAATGGTACCTATAGTTTTTGGACGATAATACTTTAGGGGAGAGGGGCGAAAAGTGTAGGAGTCGATAAATTTTGTACAGTTTCAATACGATGGGCATTTTTCTTGGTTTTTGGCTGAGATAATTAACAATGTCACACCCTAATTATTTTTATAGTCAAACACGTAATGGAATAAGGGCGTGGAGGAGAGTGAAGGGAAGGCTTATTTTGTATATACCGTGTTATATCTCACTTTCAAGGTTGTTATGTTATGTAGTTTTTTCATTATTTTCAATTATTTAGGGTTAAACATGTCAGGAGTTAATGAAGTAGGGGAGGGAGTCAGAGGAGATGCTTTCTGTTTATCGTATTATATGTCCCTTTTAGGATTCTTGGCGTCGAAAACCCTGAAAATCGTATTATATTTTTATTATTTTAAAGTGTTTGCAGTGAAAGACATAAAGAGTTAATGAGGTAGAGGGGTGGATGGATTTAGAGGGGATGCTTCCTCTGTATCGTGTTATATATCTTTTTTTAATGTTTATGGAGCCGAGAAATGTAAAAATTATGGTACTTTTTTCATTATTTTAAATTGCTGCTGAAATGAAAGAACATCAAATGGCATATTCGTAACATTTTCACTTCTACACTTGCAGAACACCAGCATGAAACTGATCATCAATGTGAATGTTTCTGCAGCATTTGTTTCACGTTCTAAATTCTTCAATGAAATTTTCTGACAGTTAAATAAAATAACGTATCACAGTCATCTGTCAATTTTTCGTGTTAAAATTTTGATCGAAAATCGGTACAGGGAACAGCTTTAAAATGACGTTCGAGGGCTAACTTTTAAGTTTCTACAAAAACAAATAAAATTAACACCTTTGTATGAAGTTTAGAATTCAGAATCTTTAATTGGCAATTAGAGAGGTTAGATCTATAACCATTATACAATGTTTTTTTTTATGGGTCCCTCCCTGCCTGAATAGGGATTACCCTTTTGGGATGGATATCGGCGAGGAAGTCGTAATATCCGGCACGTTGTCCAAGCTCCGAAATATACATTTGTATTTCACGGTAACTTTGAGAAAACGCGGTAGTACTGCCACGGACGTTATTAGATTTCTGCAACAGCTATGTACTACTGTGATCAAAAAATAGTAAGGCTTTTGAAATAAAACGCAAACGGGTTATTTATTTTTACAAATTGATTTCGTCCCCTTCAAAGTAATCCCCCTTGGATATAATGCATTTATGCCAACGTTTTTTCCAGTCTTCGAAACAGTTGTTGAATTCGATTTCTGGAATGGCCTTTAAAACCTTCTTCGATTCGGTTTTAATCTCCTCAATCGACTCAAAACGATGTCCTCGAAGCGGTTTTTTGAGTTTAGGGAATAGCCAGAGGTCCGGCGGAGCTAAATCAGGCAATAGGGCGATTGCGGAATTTTTGATGAAAAAGTCGCGACGAACCAATGCTGTGTGAAAAGGCGCATTATCGTGATGAAAAAACAAAGAGTTATTGGCCCATAATTCCGGCCTCTTGAAACAAACGTTTGGGAAACCGAAAAACCATTTTTAAAACAAAATTTAATGCAACTTCTTTGCTGACTTTTTTCACTCATGTTGAAAATCGAAAACTGCACTTTTGTTGTTGAACGAATGCAAGCGAATCTTATTAACTACTGAAGCTATGGTCAGATGGCAGTTAAGGTCCTATCAACCTAACAAAAAAAAATTAATCCGATTTGGAAATACCCAGGCGATTTAAATTTAAAAGTCTTACTATTTTTTGATCCCAATGGTATGTGCCAAGCTAAATATACTTAAATAAATTAATAAATAAGTACACTGATCTGCCGGAATTGGAACTGTAGCCTTTTTTTCGATTTCAAAGGGAATAGGATACTATTTTTACCACCGGGTTGTACAGTCAATAAGGAATACTATCAGGAAGTTCTACACGTGTGAAAAATTGAATTTTTTGAGCATTTCCTTACACCAATTGACACGGTCAAATTATGCTGAATCCATCTGTTTCACAACTAAATCTGCATACAAAATCGAATGCAGTTTTCGGTATGCCTAAGGCTGCCTCTATTTCACAGTAAGTCAGATGTCGATCCTTCTCAATTAAGTTGCGCATAACATCGATGTTTTTTGGAATAAACAAACGATTTTGGCTGACCTTCACGAAATTCATCGCTGACGAAGCACGACCATGACGAAATTCTGTAAACCAATTGTAAACAGTATTTTCTGATGGTGATTCATTACAATAAGTTAAAAGAAGCGATTCGAGGCATTGTTGTTGAGTTAGGCCGTTACTAAAATCGTAAAAAACCATCCAACGAAAACCTTCCTGCGGACTTTCCATTTGTTTGTTCACAAAACTGTTTTTTTTAAACGCTCACTGTAAATAAACTACTTGGCCAATTTCTGAGCTGCCACTGTTTTGACAATAACAAATGTCAAATTTTACAATAATGATAATGTTACATCTCAATAGCGCCGTCTAGTGGTTGTTTGTAGAAACTTAAAAGGCAGTCCTCGTATTAGACTTATAGGTGGCGCCCTTAATTTATAATATACTGCGCCAGCCTGGAAAATGAATTGTTGCACTGTGTAGATATTGCTGTATAAAATAAGTTTATTAAAGCAACTCCCAGCGTAATTTTTGTTTCATTTTTCTCTAATGTTTTATTAAAATTAATGAAGTAACCACAAGGAAAGAGTCCGCTCCAGCAAGTGTCTCTGGGATAATATTACTGTTACATTACATTAATAAAAAATAGTAATTGATAAACAGTAATTTATCATCATCGTTCTAGTTCAATAAGTGTTTGGCTATAACCATCTGTTTAATATTCGTCTGATCAATTAGACTGAAAAAAAGTCTCGTTGAATCTAATTGACACAGTTTGAACCCACATTTTTCTTTTCACACCAGTAATAATCAACTGGCTTAAATGGAATGTCGGTTAACAACCTTAAGTTTGTTTGTTTTTAGTTATATTTTTTTAACCAAATTAATTAAAAACTGCTCAAAACTATGTAAAAAATAGGAATATTTTCCTTAATTATCTACCTACATCATTGATATTATTAGATGGTATAACGGGTTTTGATGTTTAGGTAAATGATAATTTATGGATAATTAACATTGGGCCATCTTTCAACTTAAGTTGTTTTTTAATATTTATTAAACTAAAGGCTTGGCAAGGGTTTTACGGAATTTTGGACCGGTTTTGTCAAATATATGTAAATTTTTTATTAAAAATAAGTTATTGGAAAAAGTAAAAGACTACTGCGTGGTAAGCGTTTTCTAAGTTACTATTATATTACTGTACTGGAGAGGAGCTCTGAATCAAATGGTATTCTGTATTTGATTACTGATGCATAACAAAAAGGGCAAGTTAATTTTTTTGCTATGGTTCTTGGTTTACCATGTGCTCCTTCACACGTCGACGATCACTTATGAGAGCCATGATCATCGTCCACGGACGAGCATTACCGAGAAGAATATTCCCACCATTCGTGACCTTATTGGTCTTCTGAAGTCGGAATAAGTTATGGGCGCACTCAAGCCATTATCACAAAGGACCTAAGATTGGCACGTTTGCAGATTCGTAAGCGACTCTCAGCACGGTTTACGAAAGAAGGGGACGCATTTTTGAATTGTATGTGCAACTGTTTTCTTTGACCGGCGTGACGTTTTGCACGAACGTCGCTCCATCAAGGCGGCGTATTACTGAAACCTTTTGGATAACTCCGACCAACCGTTAAGGGAGGTGATTCTTCTCCATGACAACGCTCGACCTCACACTTCAACTCTCACACGCGAAAAATTGGAGAAATTGAGTTGGACAACACTTGATCATCCTTCCTACAGCCCTGACCTATCACCCTGCGATTTTGCATCTCGTTGAGCCACTCAGAGATATTATTTGTCTAACGTACCATATATCTAAATTGAATTGTTCTGGAATTATTGATATTTGAAATTAAGGATATCAAATTAATTTTTTTTTTAAAGCTGGCTTGTGTCAAATATTTACTGTTAGGTAACGACTTAACGCGTCAAAAAATGATTTATTGACGAAAACGCAATTTGAGCGTAATATCATAATGGTACCTTTAACAGAAACTGAAAGAATCACTTTGTTAATGATGGTTACGGAGACCGTAAGAGAACACAAGAAATGTGTGATCTTTTTAACGCAGAGTATCTGAATTGAGAACCTATTACCCATTCCGTAGTTACCAAAACATTAAGACGATTTAGACAATCAGGTCATGTTAAAGATCGTTCTAAATCTGGACCTCCAAAAGTTAAAACAAGCGATGATAAAAAGTTAGATGGTTTATTGGAAATCACAAAAAATCCCCATATAGCCATTCGTCAGCTTCACCTAGATCACAACATAAGTAAAGGTATTTTAAGTCGTATACTTAATGAAGAAAAATTGCATCCATACAAACCCATTCTGTTGCAAGAATTATCTGAAGATGACTACGATAGACGTGTTGAATTTTGCGAGGTAATGATGGAACGATTCAATAATAATCCTAACCTAATTCATAATATTGTTTTTTCAGACGAGGCCACATTTTGTCTTAACAGAAGAGTTAACAGGCATAACTGCCGGTACTGGTCCACTGAGAATCCCCACTGGATAATCGACAGCCATTTTCAAGGACCACAAAAGATAAACGTACGGGCATGGATTTGTGGACGTCATATCATTGGTCCCATTTTTTATCGATGGAAATCTTACAGGACAGCGGTATTTACAGTTACTCCAAAAGCAAGTTATTCCAACTTGTGCAGGTCTTTTTCCCGACAAAAATAATTTGGGTACCCCTAACAGGAATCGGTGGTATCAACAGGACGGAGCACCTCCTCACTATGAAATCAATGTTCGTAGATATGTTGATGCAATTTTTTCTAATCGATGGATAGGCAGAAGAGGTGCTGTAGAATGGCCTGCAAGGATTCCCGACCTTACGCCACTCGATTTTTTTATGGGGTCATTTGCAAACCAAAGTTTACCGAAGTCGACCTGAAAGATTTACAACAAAGAATTTAATATGAAGTAGCACAGATCACCCCGGATTCTTTGCAAAACTCTGCTCAATCTGTTGATGACAGATTGAGTCGAACTTCGAACTGACAGTTCCAAACATCTTATTGTCAACGTCAGCATGTGCACCGTATAACACCCTATAACTTTTATTTAAACATTTTTTTGATACACACACACACAGGGTGCCCCATACATATGGGGCACCCTGTATTTATATATATATATATATATATATATATATATATATATATATATATATATATATATATATATATATATGTATATATAATGTAATACTCGCGCACAATTGCCTTCGTATTATTTTGAAAAATTGCGAAAAATCACTGCCCGCACCCTTATCTCGAAAAGTACTGAGCAAAGAATTTCGAAAAAATTTTGGAATATTCTCCACAGGGTGTAAATTGAACGAAAATTATCACGAGTACTTTACTTTAATTTAACTGGTATATAACAAAAGCAAAAATTTCAAGGTCATCAATTTTCAGTAAAGGTCGGAAAAAAAACTTGATTGAAAACTTATTTGGGGTGTGTTTTATGAAGTCATTAATCATTTTATACCTCCATAACAAAATTTTTTATTTTAAAACCAATCAACGTACGGAACACTAATTGCGCAAGTCCGACCTGCACTTGGCCGGTTATTGAATATAATATATCTTCAGTACGACATCTTCCCTCATTTTGTAATATCAGAAAGTTCTCTTTCCACTCCGGCTTATAATAACGCTTTACCATTTGATATGTGAGCAGACTAGGAAATACTTGCTAGTCTGCGAAGTCTCTACAGTTTAAGAGCTTCCATTCGGTTTAAGGTTCTAGCCTTATATGACCCAGTTTCGACACCATATAGTACAATTGACCATACGTAACATTTAATTACTCATAATCGGATGTTCAGTAGTAGATTTCTATGAAAGCAAATATTCTTGAATTTAGAACAGGCTGATTTTGCATAACTAATTTTCGTCTTAACTTCCTCATCACAGTCATACCTTTCCGACCTATTTGAATTTTGCAACTTGCTCAATAATTTCTCAGTTGATGTTGAGACGAATATTGTCGTATTGTCTACTAATATTAATTTTTTTCTGGCATTATTGACACGTAAACCGTACCGCTCACCACATCGCTTAACTTTGTTTGACTTAAAGATCTGCTAGGTTGTTGTTAACATGTTCTTCACTTTGATACCTCGCTTATCATGCTTTAGCGCTAACTGAAATGTTTTCAATGTAGATAGAAAATATCATGTATGCACCTCCGACACACTCCTTTTCAATACGCCAATGGTCTCTGTAGGGAGGTCACTATTAATGTGGACTTGTACTGTCTATTGCCAGTATCTCTCTTGTCAACCAGAAGGGGCTCTGAAGCCTCAGAACTTTGATGTTATGTTGTTAAAAGTAATGACCCAACAGACTACAAGGTTTATCTGTAACCTCCATCAAATGATTTTTACTTCAGAACAGTTTTCGATACTTTTGCCGACACCATCGATCAGTTACAGATTAATTATCCAAGTACCGAAATTGCCATCGTGTGCTTTTTTAATGTCCACAACATCAACTAAATGTATTTGTTTAGAGTTGATAGCAGAATTCTCTCGTTTTAGATGCAAATACATGTTGGGGTGCGCCCAAAAAAAAAAGAGGGTTCTTATGCATTTTACTGGATTTTTCTACCTGTTTTGAATTATTTTTAAGGGTTCACCCTATTTTAGACAGAAAACCTCTATACAATAGAGTCACAAAATGTAAATGAGGGTTCATCGATAGCATAGCCGTCAGAGCGTTAACTGCTTTTCGTGTTTAATAAATAAAATTATTTTAAAAATAAAGTTATAGAAATATAAGATTTATTACCAAAATTTTTTTAATCTATAGATCTATGTGTATATACAAATTCACAATTCACGATATATAAGTACTTTAATTACAATCAAAAACAATCATCATCTTCAAAATCTGAAGACTCGACTTCTCTTAAATTGATAATTAAGGGGTCTATTTCCACAGTTTCTTCGATGTATTCGTCAAGTTTTCACATTTTGTTGTCTTCTTCTATAACATGTCGAATAGCATTTTTCCAACTATCCTCTGTGATCCTCTCTATTCCGGCAAGTACTAATTGCTTTATGTCTTGAACGTGGTGTTTTCCCTTACAACGAAACCTTTCATTTGCGCCCAAATTGGCTCTATAGGATTCAATTCGCAATGATATGGAGGTAATCTAAGCACTGTGATATTCCGTTCCTTTGCCGTCTCATCGACTGCGTATTTCTTGAACTGTGCCTTATTTTGTTTCGCGGTGTTAAGAAGCTCCGCTTTTAACATACCATCTTTATGTTTGAGATTTTTGTCTCTTATCCATTGAAGAATATCCGCTTTCTTCCATGAATTTGTTGGGAGTCGTTCTAATATTCGAGAATGGTATGAGGCATTATCTAATACTATAACTAATTCTGCTGGTATACATTCAATCATTTGTTGGAGGTACTCCTTAAAAACATCGGCCGTCATCTCCTCATGGTAATCTTTAGTTGACTTTGATTCGAATTCCAACAAGCCACCGTCGAGAAATCCGTTTTCACTACCAATGTGTGTTGTAATTAGCCTGCGACCTTTTCCTGAAATGAGTTGTAATGTTAATAATTTTGTCACTGTATTTCCCTCATTAGGCCAAGTCTCATCTAAATAAAAAATATTTCTTTCTTCGGCTCGAAATTATCCGGTTGCTCGTAGATATTCTCTTCTCCAAGAAATTATTTCTGTTTTATCGATAAGAACTGATTTTCTATTGTGTTTTTTTCCCAACGAAAATTCAGGTTATGAAGGATTTTCCATAATTTCCAATTTTTAAAATTTGGTATGTCCTAGTCTTCTCTGATTTCTTACAAGACTTTATTTAGTGTAGGTATTTCTTTCTTAATAAAAAAATGGTGTACTTTTCTTCTTATTGCGTTTTTAAAGTCTTCATCGACCTCTAAGGGCTCCTTTCCTTTGTGATGATGATTGGCACGGTTTTTCACAATTTCACGGACTTGGCTTGTTGGCTGTTGATGCACTCGGGCATCGTGGATGTTAAGTATCATTGTTTTTTCTCGCAGGGAAAATGCAGATTTACAGACTCCGCGAAGTTTGACCGGAGCAAAACTGAAAGTCGAAGCCATCGCTGTTCTGATTTGAGCATATTATAGGTTTTTGCTTTATTTTTATACTTACACAGAATATTTTTATTGCATACTTAGGTATTTGGACACCTACGTACCGATAAGTACTTTGGGCGATTATGTTCCAATACTGCTAAAATCCCAAATAATTTTATTGTACCTATTATCATTACGCTTTATAACACTGTAGATTTCTAGTTCTTAAGAATTGTTAATTATACTCGTTTAAACCTTTATCATATAAATAATATTTTTAGTTTCATCATTTACTCATTAAAATAAACTTTGAAATGCGTTGATTTATATAGCTTATTGTAATGTTTAGAAGGCATGTAATAAAATATTTTTTAGAAAAAGGTGGCACTGTTGTATAGAGATAGAAAATAAAGGTGATTAAAACCAAATATGCAAATAATTGGTAGAGGAATTTCTGACGCTTATGGTTTATGACATTTTAATGTTTATAACCCATGTTGTATGCTATCAACTCCAAACAAACGAACTATAGCTTCGGTATTTCAATATGACTGACGAGCAAGGCCATGAAGCTGAATTATTCTAAATCAATTGTAACTTTACTCAGCTTATCGATGAATCAACACCGATTCTTGATCGCGACAGAGAGTTCGCCAGTCTTTTTGACCTGTTTTTAACTACTTATTCAGAGATTTATATCCACCGTAAATCCATCGTTAGGTTCTTCCGACCATACTACAAATCACTTTCGTCAACAGATACATAAATCGGGCCTTTGTCCGTAGTAATTTTGTACCTTTAATTTTTTGGAAAGAAGAGAGGGAGGAAGTTAAATTTAGTAGTTTTTAGTGTTCCGTACGGAACACTTATAAGATCACTTCGGTGTCTGTCTGTCAGTCTGTCTGTCTGTCTGTATGTCACACCCGATTTTCTCCGAAACTATTTGACATAGAAAGGTGAAATTTGGTAATAATATAGGAATTGATGGCCTCATCAGAGCCATGTAGTTTTGAGAATTAAATTTTGACTTAAGGGGTTAGTTTTGGGGGGTGAAGTCGGAAGTGAAAAAAAAATTTTTTTACTAGGTCATCGAGTGTGGTGTCAAATGAAAGCTTGTGAAAACACGAGTAAAAAATATATATATAATATTATACTTGCGCGCACTTTTCTTTGTATTATTTTTAAAAATTCGCGAAAAATCGCTGTCCCGGGCCTTATCTCGAAAAGTACTTATCAAAAAATTTCGAAAAAATTCTGGAATATTCTCCACGGGGTGTAGATTGAACGAAAATATCACGAGTGCATTACCTTCAATAATTTATATGGTATATAAAAAAAAAAAACAAAAATTTCAAGGTCATCAGATTTCAGTAAAGATTGGAAACAAACTTTGTTGAAAACTCATTTGGGGTGTATTTTGTGAAGTCACTGATCATTCTGTAACAAAATTTTTTTATTTTAAAAGCAATCAACGTACGGAACACTAATTGCGCAAGTTCAACTTGCACTTGACCGGTTTTTAGATATTTAACTGACAGTGTTCGTTTACATATTTAATAATCCATTACTACCTACAGGAATACTTCTAATGTATGTAGTACGCAATTATTTCGATTTGTAAAAATAATGGTTACAATTACGCTCACAACATATTGTAACGGACTTTACAAGTTCAACCTTCGTTCATGTCAAGATAAGTAGTTTTTCATACAGGCTATTGTTCGCTGCAAAGACGAGGCCGACCGGTGAATTAGTGAATAGAACAAGCAGTGATTCACTCAGATTATTTTATTGAAAATTTTGGCTGACGCACCTATGACAGATACGGAAAAATTTCTATTAATTCTTTGTATAAAAATTAAAGTATTCTGAAACCCATTTTACGCGGGGATTATAATCATTGGGTTATTCTAAGATTGATTGCTTCACATCACGTGGTAATTTACGTTAATCTAAGAAAAACACAAAACAGCAAGTCTATTTATTTGCGTACGGTTGCACTATTTATACAAATTAACAATAAAAATTGTTCATGCATTGTTTGTTTAACAAGAATATATCGTAACAGTAGTACCGTAAAAGTTCCATTAAAATCAATATAGAATAAAAGAAATAAAGTACTAGAATATTTTGATTAGTTATCTACTTAGTTATGATGAAAAACTCGTAGAGCTTAGAACAAATTATTCTTCAACATAAGTACCATCTACATTAATACGAGGGCGCATTCATCAGTTTCTAGCCTAGCAGAGAAAGAGCAAGCAAATCTCAAAAAAAAAATTGTTAACCTAGATCTTTCCAAAAAATTCTTGGTTTTTTGTTTGCAAACTACTCATGGACAACATTTATTATTTCTTCATTTAAATGAAATTTGTGTCCGAGGGACCTAAATCAAGGGAATATTGGAGATGATCAACTAGTTCAAAGCTTAATTCGTCTATATTTTGGAAAACTAACAGTGATTTGTCAACAGGCGCATTGTGTTGCAAATACTGCATCCCTTTAGACACTTTTCCTCGGCATTTTTCGACAATTTTTTGACAAAGTTTAGGCAATATTGTAAAATAATATTCTTCAGTCTTTGTTTTGCTTTCTTCCATGTACTCTGCAAGAAGTTTCTCACCCTTGTCCCAAAAAAGTGAAGCATGAAGTTTTTCTGCTAATTTCTGTAAGCAAAACTTGGGGCGAGGTGAGCCTGCATGTTCCCACTCCTTCGACTACTCCTTTGTCTCTGAATCGTAATAATGGACCCATGTTTCATCCATAATTACCATTCTGTTAATCGTTTTTGGTCGGCGTTTAGACATTTAGGGATCCATCAAGCTGATAATGCACAGTCTGAACATTTTCTCAAGTAGTCACAGAAATAGGTATTCCAGCATGTTGTTCACCACTAGTGTGGGCTGCTCCTCTCTTTAAATCCACCCAATTTCTGTTAGTGGCTTAGGAAGAACTTTATTTAGCTTGTAAATTTTTTTAGTGGACAGTCCTGTCAAAAAGAGGTACTTTATCACCGATCGATATTCGATTTCACTAAATTCACAATTTTCGTCGGTCATATCTTCTTTAAAAATTTGCTATAAATGACACACACAAATCTGCCCCGCCAAATCTTGTGTATGTATTTACTAAATGTCAAATTACTACAGTCTGTCAATTAAAACGTGTCTGCGATAACTCATGTTTGGTAGGTGCGATTCTAGCGATTCAACAAAAAATCGGTAGAGGGAACCTTTGTCTACGACGCATTTTAGTAAAAGTATCAGTCGATTTCGAACGTTCGTCGAAATCCGGTTAAAATCCGAAGTGAGTCATTTGTATGCACGTCGGTTCGAGGCAGTCTTTCTGGGGCCTAAAATGACACATTCCTCAGCCGCTAAATATATTAAAAAGTCGGTATCGGTTGTGAAGAAGTGGGTAAATCATTTTAACGAGACGAGAAATGTCGACGACTTGTCAAAACGTGGCTCGGTAGGCAAATTCACTCCGACAATCGAAAAAACGAATCGTGTCTTTGTTTTTTACGGAATCCGAAATTGATGCTGCGTCAAGGAGCGGCAAAATTAAGAAAATCGGGTTTGAACGTGTCCCATGAGACCATTCGACAATATCTTCGTGCTCATGTCAAATTCCGAAACACATTGAAGAGACCTTTGCTAGGCGAACATCACGTCGCGAAGCAGCTCACTTGGGCCCACGGACGCCAACCCTATTGAAAGAACTTTGACTCAGTTGTCTCGCAAGATTCGAAAAATTTGGAGATCATTGCCATAGTATGCAGAAAATCTCGTCGACGGCATGCCTCGAAGATGCCAGGCGATTATTGATGCAGAAGGCGATTAGACAACTTACTAAGGTACTTTCGCACACCAAAGCATACATTGATAGCAAAAGATATTCTCGAAACACATTTTTTCAAGAATACGAGCGGTCATGTTCTTACTTAACAGACTGTATAATAGGGTACTACATACTAGTAAAAAATTAAATAAAATGTAGCTTGCGAACCCCCTGCACTCATCTGACGGACCCCTTGGTGGCCCGTGAATCCCACTTTAAGAAGCCCTGTTCTAGCCACACATCGTATATTTAATCAACTAGGTAATTTATTTACTATTGATGTAAAAAACCTAGTTTACTACGAATCATTCTTAGTTTACTATTTTTCATAGTATTAAAGCGTGTTGAAGTCGTTATTGCGGAAAAACAGAAGGTTAGTATAATTTCAATAAAACATCATGTTTAACATGAAATTGCTGTAATTTATTAATCGGGGAAAATTAAAGGAAGGACATCAAGTATTAAGATAATAAAAACGGAAGTATACCAGGCTTGAATCAATTTAGATCTTGTATCTAACTACTTAAAGCAATTTAAGTGTTAGATAACTATTACCTGATGTACATTATTATTAGCGTCATTTATGACTTTGCTATGAAACTTTTTATACATATAGTTTGATAACTGCTATTTTACTTATCTAATTATAGCCACAAGTAGTATTAAAATTGCCATTTATGTTTATTTTTTAAGTACGCTACGCTATATGTTGGTCAGTCAATAAGTTTTGAAAGCGGAAATGGAACAAGATGAATTAATGAGTCGAAATACATTTATTCTTCAGTATAATCTCCCTTAAACTCAATACATTTTTTCCAGCGTTTTTCGAATTCATTTACCCCATTTCGGGACTGGTTTTCCCGAAGACCTTCAAAATACCCATCTACGGATGCTATCACCTCATCATTTGTTGAAAAACGCTTCCCAAGTAGAAATCTTTTGAGGTTTGGGAACAGATGGAAGTCAGACGGAGCCAGATCTGGCGAATAGGATAGATGTTTCAACAATTCGTACAAGAAAATTCCTTTTGCATCCCAGAAAACTGATGCCATAATTTTTTTGGACGACTTTGACTAGTTTGGCTGCTTTGGAGCCGAACAACCGGGTTCAGTTCACTGTGCGGTTTGTTGCCGCAGTTCAGGATCATACTGATAAATCCACGTCTCATCCATAGTTACAAATCGACTTGCAAAATCAATTTTATTTCTTGTGAAACGAACCAAATGTTTTTTAGAAAGTTTCTCTCGAGTGCGTTTTTGTTCCGATGTTAGCAAATGCAGCACCCATCTTGTGAATAGCTTTCTCATACCCAAAACATTAGTTAAGATCTCATATACTGATCCATGAGAGATGGCTATAGCCTCAGCTAAATCATCCACGGTTAATCGACGGTCTTCCGTTGCCATATCTTGTACTTGCACAACAGTTTCTTCAGTTGTTGCAGTTTTTGGTCGTCCTAAACGTGGATCACTATTGACGCGTGTACGATCACATTTAAACTCTAAAGTTCATCTATGAACAGTTGGAAATGAAGGAGCAGACTCCTTTAACATTTTTACTAACTTTGCTTGGATTTCAATCGTCGATAAACCTTCCAAAACAAAGAATTTTATCACTGTACGATATTCGATTCTTTCCATTTTTAAAAAATACACAAAGACTGATAAACAATGAATGACTTGACAGATCGACTTGAAATTTAGGGTGTGTTCATATGACAGATAAAGGTTCAAAATGGTGTTCAGTATTTGGTTCAAGTTATGCTCCATAGTTGTCGCTTTCAAAACTTATTGACTAACCTTACCTCTATAAGGAGACAAATACCAGTAAATAAGCCCCGTTTATTAGTATTAAAAAAACTCTCTTCCTCCACTTAACTTTTTCCCTTGAGAGCCCACATTTTACTATACATGTTAGAATTATGTTGGATAATGTAAGCCTTGAATATTCTTTAAATAAATTTATAGAGTTGCCTGAAAGCAATTAGCTACGACTGTGCCACCAATCAGAATTTTTTCGTGTCATCCCTAAATAATATTATGGCTCTCAGCCTGAGTATAGAACAACCCACCATACAATTAGACTTGCCAAGCAGTTCCTTCAATAATAAGTCGTTGGTCGAATTTGAGCTTTGTACAGAATTAACAGTAGTTGTGAAAAAATATAACAATGTTAGGCGCAACATAGTGTGTACTACACGACTTTCCGACATTTGATCCACGGTTGCACGAGGGATTGTTACTCTTCTATATTAAAACATTAAACTATTCATGGTTCAATCTAAAAACCATTGAAATTTCATTTTTCAGCAGTCTACCCACTATGTTGGGAATGTGGAATCCACTGTTCATGCATTTTAATTTTTAGTACAATTTATGTATCTTACCACATATGCAATTCGGATAAGTGGTTCTTGAATGCTAAGCGCACTAACAGACAGACAGAGAGACGTTGCGTTTTTTTTTTTGATAAATATTAAGTTAAGAATTTAAAAAAAAAACACGTAAATCGGATAAGTGGTTCTCGAATGATAAGCACACTAACGGACAGGCAGACGAGAAGTTGCGTTTTATATACGAGGGTTGTGTAAAAAATAAGGTTCCCACATTTTTTTCAGGTGTAAGGCATTTTTTATTTGAACTGGAAAATACATCATTGGAAAGCTTAATTTCTTAGCTATTTTTCAACATAATCTCCAGATTTTTCCACGCATTTTTGTTGACGACTAATCCACTTTTGGAATCCCGCTTCAAAGAAGTCCGCCGCCAGTCCGTGGAGGAATTTGGTGACCGCTTCCTGCACTTCTTCATCAGTCTCGAAACGTTGTCCACCCAAGTGTTGCTTTAATTTTGGAAACAAGTGGAAGTCACTCGGTGCAAGATCAGGGCTTTAGGGAGCATGTTCAACGAGATCCCAGCCAGAATTGTCGATTAAATCCTTTGGTTTAGTGAGAGACGTGCGGGCGCGCATTGTCGTGGTGCAGTCTAACGCCTTTTGTCAGTCTTCCTCTCCGGCGATTTTGGATGGCTCTTCTGAGTTTTTTCAAGGTCTCACAATAATTTTTCGAATTTATTGTGATCCCTCGAGGCATAAACTCAACAAGCAGGACACCCTTACGGCCCAAAAGACCGTAACCATCACTTTCCCTGCGGACAGCGTCTGCTTGAACTTCTTCGGTTTAGGCGATCCGGTATGGCGCCATTGTCGCGATTGTTGTTTTGTTTCCGGGGTAACGTAATGACACCACGTTTCATTCCCGGTAACAATGGAGTCTAAGAAATCTTCGGTATTCTCGGCGCATTCTCGAAGGAACTCCTGAGCACACTTGACGCGATCGGCTTTGTGGGTTTCTGAAAGCATGTGCGGGACCCACCGCGCTCACACCTTGTGATAACGTAACCTTTTTCAGTCAAAATCGTGTTGATTGTTTTTTTCACCAACCTCAGGAACCCGGGCAACCAGTTCCCGAATCGTTATCCTCCTATCCTCGAGCAGAATTCGCTCAATCTTCGACATAACTTCGTCGGAGATCGATGGCCTTCCGCTTCTTTGCTCATCGTGGATGTCTGTGCGTCCTTCGGAGAACTCCCTACACCAGAGGTATCAAACTCAATTTTGCAGAGGGCCATATATTAAATTTAGAATGTGTAGGCGGGCCAGATTCAAATAAAAAAAATGTACTGAATTATTATAACATTTTATTTATTTAATTATATAGTATATAATATTCTTCTTTCTGTGTGACACATTGCGATCGCGGGCCTTATTGATACGTCCCGGGGGCCGGATGCGGCCCGCGGGCCGTATCTTTGACATCCCTGCCCTACACCATTTGCGGACGTGTTGAACACTGATACAAGCTTCCCCATAAACTTCACATAACTGCCTATGAATATCAACCGGTGGTAACTTTTTAGCGTGCAAAAATCGGATTACCGCACGAACTTCGCACCTGGCGGTGACGGCGATTGGGGGTTCCATCGCGGATGGCTGTCAGGCCGGCACTGAACGTCGCAGCGAGTTCGACCAAGGCGGGATCTAGAGTGGGGGAATCAGCGCACACGACGGTGTTGCCGGATTTGGCCTAGCATCTCGCGCGGCGAGTTTACAGCGTTGGGAACCTTATTTCTTACACAACCCTCGTATATTATATAGATTATTACTATTATTGTATAATCTAGCCAGAGAACATATGTACGAATTAAAAAAAAAATACGTAAATTGGATAAGTGATTCTCAAATGATAAGCGTTCTAACGGACAGACAGACAGATAGAGAGACGTTGCATTTTATAAATATTGTATTCTTTGTTACATGATATTGTTCTATATTTAACAGTTTAGGCAGAGTATTGCAAGAGAGTGCTCTAGCGGCAAACTTTTTTCCGACTTGATCCACTATTATCGTCACTGTTTATTTCTTATATTACATAACGTAATAAAAATATATCCTATAACCTGACCAGAGAACATATGTATAAATCTAAAAAAAACACGTAAATCGGATAAGTGGTTCTCGAGAGATAAGCGCACTAACGGAGAGACAGACAGACAGACCAAACAGACAGACAGATATACGTTGCATTTTATATATATTATAGAAGATTATAG
This sequence comes from Pachyrhynchus sulphureomaculatus, assembly GCA_019049505.1. Taxonomy (NCBI): domain Eukaryota; kingdom Metazoa; phylum Arthropoda; class Insecta; order Coleoptera; family Curculionidae; genus Pachyrhynchus; species Pachyrhynchus sulphureomaculatus. The sequence goes on along the minus strand of CM032449.1, from coordinate 37,998,737 downwards.
ATAACCTGGCCAGAGAACAAATGTGTGAATTTAAAAAAGAAACACGTAAATCGGATAAGTAGTTCTCGAGTGATAAGCGCACTAACGGACAGATAGACAGAGAGAGGTTGCATTTTATATATATTATATATATTCTTTGCTACATGATATTGTTCCATATTTAATGGTTTAGGCAGTGTATTGCAAGCGAAGGCGCTAGCGACAAACTTTTTCCCGGCTTGATTCACTATTATCGTTACACTGCTTATTCCTTGTTACCTAACGTAATAAAATGTAGCCTATAACCTGGCCAGTTTTAAAAAAAAGCACGTAAATCGGATAAGTGGTTCTCCAGTGATAAGCGCACTAACGGACAGACAGAGAGACGTTGCGTTTTATATATATTGTATAAATTATTATTGTATAATCTGGCCAGAGGACATATGTACAAATTTAAAAAAAAAATACAAAAATCGGATAAGTGGTTCTCGAGTGTTAAGCGTACTAACGGACAGACAGACAGATAGAGATACGTTGCATTTTATAAATGTTGTATTCTTTGTTACATGATACTGTTCCATATTTTAACGGTTTAGACAGTGTATTGCAAGAAAGCGCGATAGCGGCAAACTTTTTTTCGACTTGATCTACTATTATCGTCACTGTTTATTTCTTATATTACCTAACGTATTCAAATATATCCTATAACCTGACCAGAGAACATATGTATAAATCTAAAAAAGAACACGTAAATCGGATAAGTAGTTTTAGAGTGATAAGCACACTAACGGACAGACAGATACAGAAAACAAATGATATTGTTCCATATTTAATGGTTTAGGCAGTGTATTGCTAGAGAACGCGCTAGCGGCAAACTTTTTTCCGACTTGATTCACTATTATCGTCATTGCTTATTCCTTATGTTACCTAACGTAATAAAATATAGCCTATAATCTGGCCAGAGAACATATGCATGTTTTAAAAAAAAAGCACGTAAATCGGATAAGTGGTTCTCCAGTGATAAGCGCACTAACGGACAGACAGACAGACGTTGCATATATTGCGTATATTGTAAATAATATAAATTTCCACATTCCCTTGAAATCAGTTAATTATATTAACCGATTCTGGCAGAGGTTTTAGCTCTTTTTGTAATGGACGAACGTTATCGATTCTTCCTAATAGATTATTTTGAATATAATGGATTTTTAAGTTAAGCTTTAAATCCTTTAAAAGGACGCTTTCACAATGCTTACCTGCTCTCGAGAAAAATTTACAACCCGCCTCAAAGGGTTTTTAAACCCTTTTAAAAGCCTTTAAGTACCCTGAAAGCTTTTTAGTAAGCAAGTACATTTCCAGAGCTGAAAGTTGTTCAAAGGCTTTGTAAATAAAAGAGCTTAAAAAATGGATCTTCGCGTTTTTTTTCCAACTAGACTACATTTGGAGATAATATCATATATATATATATATATATATATATATATATATATATATATATATATATATATATATATATATATATATATATATATATATATATTTATTGAAAAAAAAAACATTGTTTTTCTTTTGATTGCAAATGAAATTAATATTAAATACTAAAAAAAAATACATAAATGATTTTAGGTGTCAGATATTTTTTGAAACTTTTAGTCGAGAAAAAATACACTGCGAGCCAACCTAAAATTAGCACAGTTTTATAGAAATATTAAAGAATATTTATTTTTAGTTTATCAACTCGTGTATGACAAGTCTCCATCTCTATTTAAATATTAAAATCCTAGAAAAAAAATAAAGGTACTATAATTAAGTGAATATGACAACATGCCTAAAAAAAATATTGGTTCAGAATACAAGAAAATAAATATTGGTCGAGGTTTGGTGGTTATGGACGAATTAAGGTTGGAAAGTGATATTTTACAAGACGAGTAAGCAAGTTTCCTTACGACATCGTAGAAGTACTGAAGATTTACTGTCACGGGCTACAACTCTGCCGCTTTTCGGATAGAACGCATTCAATTTTTTTTATATATTCGTATACGTTAGTGTAGTTGTCAAAATTTGCATAACGGATACAAAATATTGTTCATTCCATACATTCCAAAGCATTCTGCCGAAATCGCAGAATTTTCTTTTCTGGTCTAGCTCGGCAAATACTATTTTTCGTACCAGAAATTGAACAAAAAGTAGTAATTTTCCATTCAAATGCTGTACAACTAATTTTATACAATATTTATGTATGCTGTTTTGAAATCACAACTCGATCTCCTGTAATACTAGGTTGTGCTCGCGGTTCCATGCCCGTGAGTAACACAATTTACATCAATGAAGTAATAAAGGAAGTAAGAAAAGTAGCGTAAGTCCCATTACCTACTACTAGCTCAAACTAACGTCTAGGTCCATTCGCCACTTATTTATTTGCATTAAGAGTTGCATAAGCAATTTTCTACGACCTAGTCGAAACCTAAAGTATAAAATCAGTTGATATAGTGGACATTCCGCTTTCTGTATTATATTAAATTATCATCACAGATTAAGAATTTCTATGAATATCGATACTAATTAAAACTAAAATTTCCGTTTTACCGAATGTCGCTAAAAATTTGTCACTACGAGGGTCGTTTCAAAAGTTCTCGGCCTGTTACAGATATGGCGCCAAGATGACTAAATTATTCTAATATTTGTTAGGTATTATCTATTGGATGGTCGGACCGATTGGCGCAGTGGGTTAAGGCACTAGCCTTGCCTGCTGTTGTTCGAGAGGTCAGCGGTTGGATTCCGTGTGACGGCTGGGTGTTTGTGATTTATCCCTTGTGTGAATGTGTAAATTTGTGTGACTAAAAACAAAGAGAGATGCTGGCTAATTGGTATACGCCAAGCCATAAAACACATGTAAAAAAAAATTTTTTGGATGACGTGCTGTGAAGTTTCTGATATGTATGTCTTTTTGGAGCGATCATGTAAACAAGCTGTTATAAAACTCTCACGGACATGCAATAGGAGTTAAATGTCACATTAAATGATTCTTCCCTTCATTTTCGACGATTAAAAAGTAGACTGCTGAATTTAAACGTGGTCGTACATCCATTCAAGATGATGAACGCTCAAGACGCCCAAAAACCTCTACGACCGACGAGATCGTGACAAAAATTCACAATGGCATACTAAATGATCGCCGACTGAAGGTACGCGAGTTCCTTGACATTCTAAACATATTGTTAGGTCGTGTCCATCACATTTTACAGAATCTTTTGGGTATGCGAAAGCTTTCCGCTCGATGGGTGCCGCGATTGTTAACAATCGACCAAAAAGGCATTCGAATGATATTTCCCAAGAGTGTTTAGGCTTGTTCAAACATAATTTCAGTGAATTTCTTCGACGTTTCGTAATAGTAGATTCAACATGGATTCATCCTAACACTTCAGAGACGAAAGGACAGTCGAAACAGGGGGTGAGAGCAGTTGAAAAGGCGCCCAAGGAAGCAAAAATAGTTCCACCTGCAGGAAAAGTAATGGCTACGGTTTTTTGGGATTCCTGTGGTGTTTTGCTTATAGATTACCTGGAGAAAGGTAGAACCATTACCGGAGAGTATTAGGCTTCACTACTGGACCAATTAAAGGGTGTTATTCAGGCGAGACGTCCACATCTCGCAAAAAAGAATGAACTTTTTCATCACGATAATGCGCCTTCGCGCACGTCTCGGGTTGTTGCTGCAAAGCTGCATAACCTTCACTACGAAGTGCTTCCACATCCACCGTATTCACCAGACTACTTGTTTCCAAGCCTGAAAAAAACGACCGGCTAGATGAAGATTCCCTTCGAATGATGAAGTTAAAGCTGGTGTACAAGTATGGAATGCGGATTTTTCTAAAAAAAACATGTTAAATTCGGAAGAATGATAAAAAGTGCTTTATTCAAAGTATGCTCCATCACTTGTTATACATGTTTCCCATCTTTTGGGCAATTTGTGAATACTACGCCAGTAAAAATCTTCCCCTTTTGCTGCGAACCATTCATCGAGCCATTTTTTCACATCTTCGTACGAACCAAAGCGCTGCTCAACAAGTGCGTGACCCATCGATGCAAACAAGTGGTAATCGGAAGGAGCCAAGTCTGGTGAGTAAGCCGCATGGGGTAAAACTTCCCAGCTGGGTGCTTCCAACGTGTCGCGAACTAGTTTTGCCGTATGTGATGGGGCATTGTCATGAAGAAAAATGACTTCTTTCTGTATTCTGGATGGTTCAAATCGGTCAATTGTTGTTGGTAGCGTTTAGTATTAACCGTTTCCCCAGGTTTTAACAGCTCATAATAGACCACGCCCCTCTGGTCCCACCAAACACAGAGCATCATTTTTCTGCCAAAGCGATTCGGTCTTGCTGTCGATGTGGATGGTGCGCCTGGGTCTACTCATGATTTTTTGCGCTTGGGATTCTCAAAATAAATCCACTTTTCATCCCCTGTAACTATACATGCAAAAACGACTTCCTTTTGTACCGAGCGAGCAAAATGTCACACGTGTTTTTGCGCTTTTCCATTTACCTGTCGTTCAACTCATGAGGTACCCATCTACCGGTCTTCTGAATCTTTCCCATCTCTCGTAACCGATTGGAAACAACTTGTAGACTAACGCCCAATTGCTCGGCGTGTGTTTGCGAATCATCTTCGTCCAACAGTGCTTGCAATTCCACATCTTCGTATTTTTTTGGCGGTTTTCCACGTTCCTTATCTGCAACATCGAAGTCACCACTTTTGAAACGCCGAAACCATCGTTCACACGTATCTTGCGATGGAGCATGTTCACCATAAGCTTCTCGAAGTAATCCGTATGATTCAACAGCAGTTTTCTTCAAATGAAAACAGAAAATTAATGCTGTCCGCGAATGCTCTTTGTTCGGTATAAATTTCGACATATTGAACACAACAACCCAACACTATGCATACACTTTTCCAATTTATCATTTGTGCGCGTCTGACACTTGTTGATGACACAACAAAATGGCGCAGTGTCAAATCTTTATAGTACAAACTGCATTGGTGCACCATTTGTTGTCTGAAATCTGCATTTCATACTTGTACACCTGATATATTATTATAGTTACCATCACATTCTTTAAAAAATGTTGTAATGTGAAAAAAACTAAAATTAGCACAGTTTTTTAGGAATATGAAAAAATATTTATTTTTAGTTTACAATGTCATAAGTGGCTATTTAACATAAATATAAAATCACCAAAAAAAGTTTAATGAACTTACGACAACTTTCCACACAAACAATTATTTAGGAAGACGAATGCACAAAAACTAAATTTATACTGTATTTATATATTCAGTTTTAAAGTCACATCTACATATTCTCTATATACCAGGGCGGTTTGAAAACCCGTTGGAAAGTCCGAGAGATGGCGTCACACAAACTCACTAGCTCACTCCACTGGAATTGTGGCAACAAAATTGAAATTAAAGTTTCATCTCGTATCCCCTGTATTCTTCAAATTTGGCTCTTTTGTGCTTAGTAGGAGGAAATGGCGGACGGGAAGTCTATTTTTTCAAACGAAAAGGTGATTGCGAAAAATGCTTAGGCAAATTCTGTCGAAAAAAGGTTCCCAAAATATTAAGTAAGTTTTATTTTTTCCAACCCACCCTTGTATAAAGTTCAAAATTTCTAATTGTGTATGTATGTATGATATCCGGGCATAACTCGAAAAGGAATAATCCATGCAGTTTTCTTCCCATGTCGGTATATCTGTTTGTCTATCTGTCTGTCTGATTTTCTACTGCATTAAAATGTTCAGCAATGACGGAAATATCGGGCAAATAATTTGAAATTAAAAACTTTTTACATAAATATTCAAACATAACATGACAATTTTATCATTTCTCTTAACTTCTGTGATATATTTGTTTTACTTTTTATACTCGATCATATGCAAATTATTTGTTTATGGCAGTGTTGCAAAGCAATAACTGTTATCATTTTTAGTGTTCCGTACAGGCTGTTCGTCTGTAACTCCCGATTTTCTCCGAAACTATTTGACATAGAAAGTTGAAATTTAGCACCAATTTAGGAATTGATGGCCTCATCAGAGCCGTGTAGTTCTGAAAGTTTAATTTTGACTTAAGTTTTAGGGGGTAAAATCGGAAGCGGAATTTTTTTTTTACCAGGTCATCGAGTGGGGTGTCAAACGAAATTGTGAAAACATGAGTTCAAAAATATATATAATGTAATATTTGTGCACACTTTTCTTCGTATTATTTTTAAAAAATTACAAAAAATCGCTGTTTCCCCCTTTATTTCGAAAAGTACTGATCAAAAAATTTTGAAAAAATTCTGGAATATTCTCCACAGGGTGTTGATTAAACGAAAACTATCACCTTTAATAATTTATCTGGTATATATATAAAAAAAAAAACATTTCAAGGTTCTTCAGTAAAGTTCGGACAAAACTTTATTGAATACTCATTTGGAGTGTGTTTTGTGAAGTCATTGATTATTTTCACACGTAGGCTGAAAAGTTTTTGGTCTGACACATAGATGTCGCCCTTTTCAAAAAATCCATATGATTTTTAGGAAGTACCAACCTTCAAACGATATGTGTCAACATTTCATGACATTTTGACGATTAGTTTACAAGTGGTTTTAGTGACGCTACTTTTGATATTTTCAAAACAATGGAAAAAAATCGAATTTCGTGTGTTGCTTAAACACTGTTTTTTGATGGGAAAAAATACCGTTCAAGCAAAGCAATGGCTTGATAAGTGTTACGGGGACTCTGCCCCTGGAAAATCACTCATCATTTACTGGTATGCTGAATTTAAACGCGGTCGTACAGACACAAATGATTCTGAACGCTCTGGATACCCAAATGGGGTGGTTACATCGGAAAACATAAAAAATAATCCACAAAATTGTTTTGGATGACCGTAAAGAGAAATTGTGTGAGATAACTGACACCCTCAAGATATCAAAAGAGCGTGTTGGTCATATTTTGCATGAATATTTCGGCATGAGAAAGCTCTGTTCGAAATGGGTACCGCGTTTGCTCACAGTGGACCAAAAACAACAACGTATTGATGATTCTGAGTGCTGTTTGGACCTGTTTAAGCGCAATAAAAAGGATATTTTTGTGAGATATGTGACAACGTATGAAACATGGATCCACCCCTATACACTAGAATTAAATCGGCAGTCAGCTGAGTGGACAGCAGCCGGTGAAAGCCTTCCGAAGCGACCAAAGACACAATAGTCGGCTAGAAAGATTTTGGCCTCTGTATTTTGGGATGCGCGTGGAATAGTTTTCATCGACTATGCTGAGAAGGGAAAAACCATCAATAGCGAATATTATATAAAGTTATTGAGGCGTTTTAAGGCAAAAAACGCAAAGAAACGGCCCGAAATGAACAAGAAAAAGGTGCTCTTTCATCAAGACAATGCACCGTGACACAAGTCAATGATTACGATGGCAAAATTGCATGAATTGAATTTCGGATTGCTTCCTCATCCACCGTATTTTCCAGATTTGGCCCCCAACAACTATTATCTATTCACAGACCTCAAAGAAATGCTCGCAGGAAAGAGATTTGGCTCCGATGAAGAAGTTATCGCCGAAACTGAGGTCTGTTTTGCAGGCAAAGACAAATCATTCTACAAAAAAGGTGTAGAAACGTTAGAAAAGCGTTGGATTTATTGTATCGCTCTTGAAGGAGACTTTGTAGATCAATAATAAAAATTCGAATTTTGCGAAAAAAGTGTTTTAAGTAGATAGACCAACAACTTTTCAGCCTACGTGTTTTACCTTCGTAACAAAATTTTTATTTTAAAAGCAATCAACTTACGGAATACCAATTGCGCAAGTCCGACTTGCATTTGCCCGGTTATTTGTAATTGCTTTGTTTTGAGAACTGTTAATTGATTTACTACCTGCTGCAGACCATATCATAGCGTTATAAAAATTATAATGAATAATAAATAATTATTAAATGATGTACACGCCTAATATGGACAAAATTAAAATAAACTGAATATTCGACACCTCATTTAAAATTAATCTTAATATCGTTATTAACTAGATATGAATGGATTATGGATGGTAATAAAATAAAAATAGATTTGTGTTTTTTTACATATAATGGAACAAAGCCAGTGTTTTTGGGACGAGGTGTTGGACAGGGAATCACAAAACTTCTCAACCTAGCGTTGTAAGATATCTTCAAGAAATCGAGCTGGGAAAAACGAAATATATTAATCTGTGGGCAGTACTTAAACTATTTAAGATATGCCTACGACATTGCTTTAATTACAAACATAAAAGCCGATTTAAAAAATATACTATACAGAAGCGATTAAAATAGACCCTAATATGAAATACAACGAAACGAGAATCATGACATACCGATCAAGATGCTTCAATCGTAATAAAACAAAATAGTCAATGAATCTAGGACAAGTAAAACAACTTACCAAGCAGTAAAAATAAAAAGAACAGTTAGATTGACCTGACTAGCCTTCGGCAAACTGAGCTGCATTTTTAAAAACCAAAAAAATATCCACAATTCTGGTCTGAACAATTTCGGCGTTGACCATAGGTTGTAGTACCACAGTAACATAAAACACAGTCCGACTCGGCACCTTTGATCTCAAGAGGTTCGAGTTTGTAATGATCACATAACCTGTCGCCATATTGCGGGTATGATGCCCTCGAGTTTTTGAAATATTGAAATTCCTTTATTCAAGAAAAATCCTATTCTATAGAATTGTTGATCAAAAGGAAGAAACGAACGAGAAAAGTTTTTTAGAAACATTTTTTTATCAATATCTTAATAAAACAGATATATAAAAAACAGGGAAAAAGGCAAAAAATACAAGGAAAAAATACATTTGGCTTCAACGCTTTTTGCACATTATTCATTTAAAGATCTCATTGTTGAATTTACATTTCTCAACTATTAGAGATATTGTTCGGGGGGAAAAATGTTCATTTTGAGAATATTTCTGTGCACAGCTTTAGCTTCGCGCATATAATATCAATAATCATGCTCCTTATATTTCAGCGAATCTCAGTACTCTGGAGAGATTGAAAATAATTATAATTATCATTTCTTCCTTCTGCACTTAAAAATGAAGTGAACACACTCTTTGATTTTATCATTAGTTAAATTTAATATAATAATTTTCATACAACTAATAACATTTTGTGCCTTTATACTACTTATATAAAAAAGTTTAATTCATGAACTGATTTATTCAAACTGATTCTTGTTGGAGAATTACTACTTTTACATGCCCAGATTGAGTTTTGAAAGTTTGATTAGTGAATTTTATCAGCAGTTAGAATATAACATAAGTCAAGCAAACAATTTTAATATGAAAGATTTCGGAAAATTAGGACAAGGATGCGTCAATTTTACATGCTGATAAACATAATTCTGCCCTGAATTCAGAAAAAAAAGTACATGTGGAATAACATAAACCAGTACTTAACAGTAATAAAACATCAACTGTTTTACAAATAATATGTATCTCTGATATGAAAACATAATTATCATAATCTTTATAGAATATATTGCATAATAAAAATAAAGAATTATTAATAGAATACCTTTTAGGATCTTTGGGAAATCTAAAAAAACTAACTCCTTTAGAGATACCACATATATTTTTACAAGCACTAACCGCACAACAAAAACTTCCTCTTGACTTCTTTTTTATAATTATTTTTCAATTATAACGTCAAACGAGTTATTTGCTTATTGGAAAATTATTAATAATGAATTTCGGAGTACGTTATAAAATTGAAATCCAGATCCCGCGACCGCGCTAACTGCCATGCTGTTGGTATGATGGGAGACGCATGTGTGATAAAAAAAGGACCTAAAAATTTTCTTGAACATCGCTACTGTGTTTTATGTTGACTGTGGCAATACTATTTGGAAGTTGTCTAAGCGTCTATTATAATTGTAAGTCATTATGTGCAGTAGTTTGTTTATACAGCTTTCTGAAGTATTTCTTACAGGGAATCAAAATGAGTATCCTGTTATAAAATCCTTTCTGAAAGAAAGTATGACGCGAAATGTTCATAAACATTTATACAGACCCTTTTGATTTGTTTCCAACAAAAAAGAATTGGGCTACAGAGTCTAAACTTGACAAACAAGTGCGTGAAATTGCTGGGACTATAAGCGTTTCTCAAAATCGTGGAGGTTATGTTTTGAAAGGAAAAAGTTGCACATGCAGAAGCTTTGTGTAAGATGGGTTCCGAGGTTGCTCTCAGCAGATCAAAAACGTATTCGCGAGACAATCTCAGAACAGTGCTTGGATAGTTTTATAAAGAATAAAAATGATTTTTTGCGTCAATTTTTTACTATGTTTGATACTTGAATTCCTCATTATACACCACAATGCACACAGTAGTCAAAACAGCGGACAAAAGCAGGCGGTTCAGCAAGGTGAATTCCATCCTTTCTTCGGTATCTTAAGATGCTAAAGACATTTTGTTTATTTACTATCTTGAAGAAAGTAAAACAATACTCGTAGAATATTATTCTAATCTTCTAACCAAATTAGACGAAATAATTTGAGAGAAAAGACCAAGTTTGCAAAAAAATCATCTTTTATCAAGACAATACACCCGACCAAAGCAATATTTTGGCATTGAGAAACTTCAGAGATCTGCACTATGAATTATGAAAACATCAACGCTATTTCCCAGATTCGGTTCCTCTTGACTTTCATCTTTCTCCAAAACTCAAAAAATTTGTTGCTGAACAGTGATTTTCTTCGAATCAAGTGGGAGTTGCAGCTGTAGAGGACTGTTTTGTAGATCTTACAAAAAATCACTGTAGAGACGAGATAACAGCGTTAAAATATTGATAAAAAACATGTCGTTAGTCTTAAGGGAGATTATGTTGTAAACTAAAAATAATTTTAAAATTATAAATTCGTTTTTAGTGTTCCGTGTCAAAATAGAAAAACGGAAGACTTATGGAATCACTTCTGTGTCTGTCACAGCCGATTTTCTCCAAAACGATTATACACAGAAAGTTGAAGTTTGTCACAAATATAGGAATTGATGGCTCATTCACCGCCGTGTAATTTTGAGAGTCAAATTTTGACTAGAGGTTAGTTTTGGGTGGTGTTATCGGATGTAAAAAAAAATACGTTCAAGGTCATCAAGTGGGGTTTCAGATGAAAGCTCGTGAAAACACGAGTTCAAATACATATATGATGTAATATGGTAGTTGCTAAAAATCTCTGTTCCCCCATCCTATCTCCAAGAGTACTAAACCAAAAAATTAGAATATTCTCCAGAAGGTGTTGATAATTTATGTGGTATATAATAAGCAAGATCGGAAAAAAATTTTAAAAGCAATAACTATGCGGCACACTAATTGCGCAAGTCCGACTTGCACTTGGCTAGTTTTTTCCATCATTAGGCTCAGAAATTTTTAGACCATCCCAGTTGCCTCACAACATATTATTGAACCAATGTATTTCAGGGCCGGCTTTAGACGAAATGCGCCCATGACGACTATGAAAAAGCCTTTTATACACTACATATATATATATATATATATATATATATATATATATATATATATATATATATATAAATATATATATATATATACACTAGCCGTGCCTGCGGCTCCGCTCGCGTGGACTTGATTTACTACTATCGTCACTGCTTATTCCTGTTACCTAACGTAATAAAATATCTGCCATTATTTCCCCTTATTTCCCATTATTTCTCCTTAACTCCCATTATCTCTACATAATTTCCATTATCTAGGCTTATCTCTGCTCTTCTCCTGTTATTTCTCCTTATCTCCCATTATTTCTCCTTATCTCCCATTATCTCACCTTACCTCCCATTATCTAGGCTTATCTCTGCTTATCTCCCATTATTTCTCCTTATCTCCCATTATTTCTCCTTATCTCCCATTATTTCTCCTTATCTCCCATTATTTCTCCTTATCTCCCATTATTTATACTTATCTCCCATTATCTCGGCTTATATCGAATTATATAGAACATATGTATAAATTTATAAAAACACGTAAATCGGATGTGTGGTTCTCAAGTGATACGCGCACTAACGGACAGACACACAGAGAAACGTTGCATTTTATATATATTATATTCTTTGTAACATGATATTGTTCCATATTTAATAGTTTAGGCAGTGTATTGCAAGAGAACGCGCTAACGGTAACCTTTTTTTCCGATTTGATTCACTATTATCGTCAGTGCTTATTCTTTCTGTTACGTAACGCAATAAAATATATCCTATAACCTGGCCAGAGAGAATATGTATGTTTTAAAAAAAAGCACGTAAATCGGATAAGTGGTTCTCCAGTGATAAGCGCACTGACAGACAGAAGAAATACGTTACATTTTATATATATTATAGATATTCTTTGCTACATGATATTGTTCTATATTTAATGGTTTAGCATGTTTAAAAAAAAAAAAGCACTAAAATCGGATAAGTGGTTCTCCAGTGATAAGCGCACAAACGGACAAACAGACAGAGAAACGTCGCATTTTATATATATGATAGATATCCTTTGCTACATGATATTGTTCCATATTTAGTGGTTTAGGCAGTGTATTGCAAAAGAACGCGCTAGCGGCAAACTTTTTTCCGATTTGATTCACTATTATCGCCACTGCTTATTCCTCATGTATAACGTTG
>CM032449.1:37868566-37981066 GCA_019049505.1 Pachyrhynchus sulphureomaculatus | reverse complement strand
AGTTGAATTTTTGATGAAAAAGTCACGAAGACCCATACTGTGTGAGAAGGCGCATTATCGTGATGAAAAAACCAAGAGTTATCGGCCTATAATTCCGGCCTCTTGAGACAAATTCGAACGTTTGGGAAGCCGAAAAATCATTTTTAAAACAAAATTTAATGCAACTTCTTTGCTGAATTTTTTCACTCGTGTTAAAAATCGAAAAACGCAGTTTTGTTGTTGAACGAATGCAAGCGAATCTTATTAACTACTGACGCTATGGTCTTAAAATTTGACACACAACACAAAGGTTTTTGGTAATTTTAACTTAACGAGGAAACTGTTTTGAAGAAACAGAAAGGCTTTGATTGGTTTAGAAAAGAAATGCTGTCATCTGGCAGCATCGGTAGCGGGCGTCCGATAGGTTTTTCGAGAAGCATTTTTAACTTTTAATATAGTAAAATTCTAGTGGTGAGTGGTATTTTGAAGAAGACTCGATATACTATCGTCTATGGAGGAAAGTTAATAAAATTACTTAGCTAAATTGCTTGATATTTATCAGGATTATTTATTTATTTTTTTTATTTCAGGTTGCAACCTGTGCAGAACTCGTCATCCACATTCCAGGCAGCTTGGGCCAAGAAGGGGTAGTATACCGACTGGACTACTATCCGCCTTTTGGACATCCCGCTCCGAACACAACTATCGCCTCCAAGGATATTCGTGACGTCATCAAGTTCTCACAAGCTCTACCCGGCACTAAATATGATTTCTGGTTGTACTATTCGAATGCCACTCATAACACTCTAACGTGGACCGCTAATTTTACCACTGGTAAGTAAGACATTATATGGTATAATGGAGAATTTTAAATTGTATTTCGTTGGAACGTTCATCATATATAGCTTTTTTCACCCGATCGGTGAATGCTTTATTTGCGCTGTATGATGAAAGCGAAATTTTTGCAGCACGATAATCTTAGAATAATTATTTTTATAAAGTTCTCGCATATACAGTGGACGCTCCATAGTTTCGAAGTTTCCAGGAATATACTACATGGTGCGAAAAATCCCAAGACATTTGAAGAACAAACATGTTTTTACCAAAAATCGAGTTTATTCTTGAACATAGTTTCCTTCAAGAGAGATGCCTTTTATATAGTACGATTTGTCGAGCTTTCTAAAATAAGCCTAAGTTTCCCATTCAGCCTCTTTATCTGAGCCAAATCTCTATCCTTGAAGACACCTTTTTAAATTTTGAAAGAGATGATAATCGCTAAGGGGCAGATGTGGTGAATATGGCGGACGAGGAAGCAATTTATAGCCCAATTGGTCCAATTTCACCGTTGATTTTATGGACTTGTTAGCTGGTGAAACAATATTTTTTCTTCGCTAAAAGCAGTCTTTTTTTCTTGATTTCACCATTCAAATTGTCCAATAAACCAACGTATTAGCCTCCGGTGATTGTCCGCCCTTTCTCAAGATCAGTATTATTCCATGCGCATTCCAAAAAATACTTTCCAAAACCTTTCCAGCTGATGTTTGTGTTTTTAGACGCTTCGCTGGGCTTTCATGCGTTCCAGTCACTCTGAGGACTGACTGTTGGCGTCATAATGGTGGATCTATGTTTCGTCCATTGTTACGAATCGATGCAAAAACTCCTTTGATTGTTTTGTCATATCTCCAATTGTCTCGGGACTTCACCCCACGTAGTAGGTTACGATTCTTGACTTCATCTTACCTCTTCCGCCTGTCAAAAAACTTCAAACTTGATATTGTAAGGTGTTTAAAGTCTAAAATGGATCATATAAATAAAATCTGAAATAAAATAATATATTTTTTTATCGTTCACCTTTTATATATCATGAATATCATTTTAGACAACGTAGTAGTACTTCCACGGACGTCACTATATTTTTACAATGATTAATACCTAAGAATGTAGTCAAGCGAAATATACTTAAACTACCTGTGCTCGCGGTTCCACTTGCGTGGACTACGGAGTTATTGTTTAGGTTTTTTTGCAAGAGAGCGCGCTGGCGGCAAACTTTTTTCCGGGTTGATACACTATTATCGTCACTGCTTATTTCTTATGTTACCTAACATAACAAAATATATACTAAAACCTGGCCAGAGAATATATGTATGAATTTAAAAAAAACACGTAAATCGGATAAGTAGTTCTCGAGTGATAAGCGCACTAACGGACCGACAGACAGAGATACACAACTCTTCTCGAATACATATATAAAAATGCAACATCACAAGTAATGCTTGAAGAAAAACCAAATAAAATTAAAATTAGAAGAGGAATTAGACAAGGCGACTCAATATCCCCAAAGCTGTTCTCGTTGACTCTAGAAGACATGTTCAAATCATTAAAGTGGGAAAATAAAGGAATACTAATGGACAGTGAACGATTAAATCACTTAAAGTTCGCAGATGATGTCACTCTGATCGCCAACACAAAAGAAGAATTACAAGAAATGCTGATGGAATTAAATAACAAGTCTGGAGAAATAGGTCTAAAAATAAACTTCACCAACACCAAATATTTGAACCACGAAAGTGAAGATAACAGCCAGGAACTATTAATAGAAGGTGAAAGAATAGGAAAGGTGCAAACATTTATATATTTAGGACAAAAAAAAGAAATATCAAAAAATAATTTTAAGGCTGACAGATGTAATACAACGAATATGTATATTAAGGTGGAATTAGGCGGGGCATGTCGCAAGGATGAATGATAACAGATGGACACGCCGTATAATTGAATGGCGGCCTAGAGAACACAAAAGATGCAAAGGTAGGGCACAGACAAGATCGACGGACGACAAAAAAAGATTAGCTGGACACGATTGGATGCAAAAAGCAAACAACAAAGCTCATTGGACACAACTTGGGGAGGCTTACATCCGACTAGGAATGAAATAAACGAATGATGATGATGATGATATATATAGAATATACATATAAGTAAATAAATAAGTACACTGACCTGCCGGGAATAAACCAGAGACTTTGAACACATCAATAAAACAAATGGACACATTAATAAAATATCACAATAATATGGTAGATGCCCAGATCCCACCAGCATCGCCCGGTGTGATACCATCGCATCGGCTTAAGCTGCGTGAAGTTGCTTAACGTTTCGTGGCTGTGCCGATTCGACCACCAAGTGATACAAACTTTAGAACACTTTTCGCTTCTCTTGCAGACACCATAGATCATTTACAAATTAAACTATCCAAATGCCGAAATTGCCATCCTGGGCGACTTTAATGTCCACAACATCAACTGGCTTAAATATTCAAATACTACCGATGAACAAGGTCGTGAAGCCGAATCATTTTCAATCAGTTGTGGCTTGACTCAGCTTATTGATGAACCAACACGGATCCCTGATCGAGACGGAGAGTTCGCCAGTCTTCTTGATCTGTTTTTAAAACACACCAATCCGGAGATTTACACGGTCAGCGTAAATCCACCGTTAGGTTCTTCCGACCATAAACTACTTTCGACATCGAGTATTCTACCAATCAGTGACAGAGAGGCGCCCAAACCGCGCAAGATTTGGCACTACAAATCTGCTAAATGGGAAGATCTCATGGAATATTTTTCGAACTTTCCCTTGGTTGGACGTTTGTTTTCGATCCGACGACCCATCTGACTGCGCCAGGGAGGTTTCCGATGTTATTTTGGCCGGTATGGATGCTTACATCCCTTTTTCGAAGAAATGCCCTTCCAACGGCAAGCCGTGGTTTGACCTAAAATGCAAAGAAAACTGTTGCTTCTAAACATCTTGCATACCGACAGTGGCGTGAAGATCCTAACACCATAAATCGTAACATCTTTGTTCGTGCCAGGAACAGATGCAAAGAAATTATCGACGAAACCAAGGAGGTACACAATCAACGGATTAGAAACAAACTTCTCGCTTGTCCCGGCAATTCCAGGTCCTTTTGGTCAGTCGCTAAGGCAGTTAGTCAAAATTTCACCAAATCCACCATACCGCCACTCACACGGCCAGATAATTCTATTGCATCGACACCTGTTGAGAAAGCGAACTTGTTGGCTGAACTCTTTGCTTCACATTCTACTGTCGATTTCCAAGGAAAAACACCACCTACTATTCCCATAGTGCAGTCAAGGATGCCCGATATTGTCTTCAGACAGCGTATCATAAAACGTATTTTGATGAAGCTAGACACCAAAAAGGCTTCAGGCGCTGACGGAAATACCTGCCATAGTTCTCAAGAACTGTGCGAGGGAACTAACACCAGTTTTTTCTGTAGACTTTTCAACTTATCCTACAGAAAGGGAATATTTCCTTCCTGCTGGAAATGTGCCACAGTTCAGCCGATACCTAAAAAAGGCAAGAAGACCTTGCCAAATAACTACCGACCAATCGCACTACTCTCAATAATATCGAAAGTCATGGAAAAGGCTATCAATCAGCATCTTCTAAAATATCTTGAAGGATTCAACATTATTAGTGACCACCAATATGGCTTTCGTAAAAATAGATCAACAGGAGATCTTCTGACTTATGTAACACATGTTTGGAACAACGCAATTGAACACTTTGGAGAATCTCGAGCGGTTGCTCTTGACATATCCAAGGCATTTGACCGTGTTTGGCACGATGGGCTGTTGGCTAAGCTACGTTCTTATGGTATGTCGGAAAAGTTCTGTTTGTGGCTCTCATGTTTCCTCAGAGAGCGTTCTTTACGAGTGGCAGTTGACGGATTTTCTTTCTAACACCTTCACTATCAACGCCGGTGTACCCCAAGGCTCCATACTGTCTCCTACTCTCTTCCTCATCTATATTAACGATCTGCTGGAAAAGACCGAGAATCCAATCTACAGCTTTGCAGATGACAGTACACTTATCTCTTCATTCACTTTGAACGCTCGGACATCGACTACTCAGACGAATATCCGCAGACAGCAGGAAGTCATTCAACTTAACAAAGACCTGGAAGAAATTCTATCTTGGGTGACAGTAACCAAGTGGAATTTAACGCTACAAAAACCCAGGCGGCAGTTTTTTCTAAAAAAGTTAACGTTGCAGAACCCGATATAGTTATGTCGGGGCACTCCATCCCTCTAACATCGTCACTCAATCTGTTGGGCGTTAATTTGGGAGCAAATATGTCCTGGCATGAACATGTTGCAGGCATAGCAAGAAGAGCTTCTCAAAAGTTGGGAATATTGTTTCGAACCAGAAAGCTTTACACTCCACAACAACTGTTAATTCTTTACAAAGCTCAAATTCGACCAACTATGGAATACTGCTCCCATGTTTGGAGCTCCGCTCCCAAACATACACTGCATTTGTTGGATTCTATCCAGAGAAGAGCTGTTCGTCTGATTGGACACCCGGAACTGACCGACGGCCTTGATTCGCTGGAACATCGAAGAACGGTTGGCGACTTGAGCCTATTCTACAAGTACTTTCATGGAAAGTGTTCGAAAGATGTGGCCCGTTTAATTCCTCCCAGAGCGGTGCATGTTAGAGGTACACGTCGCGCTGATGCTTCGCATCCGTATGAGGTTCAGCTTGTTACTCCCTCGTACAACGCTTTTCAAGCAGTCTTTTATATGGAGAACATCGTACCTTTGGAATGGTTTACCCAGGACTGTGTTTCCCATCGAGTACAATCTACAGCGATTCAAGAACAACGTGAATCGCTTTCTCCGCACACGTGTCGCTCCTGTAGCGCTTTAGGGACTTCCCTGTAGCACGTGTGCTAGACCCATAAAAAAAAAAAAAAAAAAAAAAAAAAAAAAAAATGCACAATTAAAGGAAAAACATATTTATTATACACACATATTTTGGGACGTGTTATAGTTTTTTTCTTAATATCTACAGACAAAACAAAGAAACCAAGAAAAAAACTGCAAATCGCAAATTTTAATACTTACTCTTCATTTTCGGTACGACTGTAGAAAATAGTGAGCACATTTATTATAGTTTAGGAAATACCCATAAAGTCGAACGACCTTTTTGCTACAATCCGATTCTTGGAATATCTTTATCTTATTGAATTTAACAAATTACAGCATAAAAAAAAGTTGTATTGTACGTATGGACTTTAAAATTTTTCAATTCAGTTGGGTAATACCCAGCTGAAGAGCCACGCGACTAACTTCGTATACAAACGTAATGCCCGTGCAGAAAAATACCGTTTGATTCATAATCACTCTTATCTTTACTATCTGACAGTTACAGGTCCGTACTCAGCAGCCTGCCCGGAGTTTATTCTTAGGCATAATGAGGTAAAATAAAAACAACGACTATAGGATTAATGCAAGAGGTTCGGACAAATTGTGCTCGATCTTGTAAAAATTCTAAAAAGACTCACATTCAGGAATTTCTTGGGACAATTAGATAAGAATGCTTCCTTACAGACCTTTAGCAAGCGCGATATCCGGAACCGTTTCTTCTATCTAAGTTTTCCACATTCATCGTCCTACACATAACAAATTATAAAAAAAATATGGGAATTGCTAATAAAAGGCAGCTGTGGTAATGTAAGTGCTGTGAATCAAACAAGTGACATAACGGAAGTACCTTTATCCACGATACGCGATATTGTTAACGGGTATGGCCGCTCCAAGTTTCAGGAAAAAGGGATAACTTCGGAATTTTTTTTCAAAACTATAATAAAAGCAATCGAAAATTTATTTATTTTTATTTTATGAGCTATTTGAAGTACTTTATTAAACAAATATTTAAGTGTCCAAAAATATGTTTTTTTTATCTTTTTAATTCAAAATCCCAGACTACAAGCCACCTTTTATACAAGGCATGAAATGAACGAAACGAATGTTCCCGTAGATTTCAACCAAAAAATTGTCATTAATATATATCAAAAACTAGTGGATAACGTACGAAAATTTGAAAATATCGTTTTTTCGAAAAATGGTGCACCTTTAAAAAAAGACAGATTTTCATTTTCACCTAAAAATTTCACGAAAAATTCTTTATAAAAAAGGAAGTTTATAACTTATCGGTAAATCTGTACGCTTTCCTTTAGATGATGTGTCTGAAAAGTTACTCACAAAATTTCAAGCGAATCAATAAAGATTTGTGGCAACTGTCATTTCGGCCGATTTGAAAAAGACAGTTTTGAGAAAAACGCATTTGAAAATTTGAGTAACATTTTATAGTAGAAAATGTCGTTATGCCTTTAAGCGTCGATGCCTGCACTATACAGTTGGCCTTTAACGTTGATATTCTCCTCGTCCTCTTCCTTTCTAACTCATTTTGAAGTAAGCTGTGCAGCTTCAGTCAACGATCGGTTAGATAATTCGATGTGGCGGCCATCAGCTTCAACGCAGAAGTTGTGACAATTGATCCCTATAATCATGCCTAAAACCGCCATAATTTTCATAATACTACTTATTGCATCGTTGAAGGTGCACGCAGCAAGATTTCTTTACGATATCTCTAAGCTATTATATGAATCTTATAAACTTCCTAGATTCCGACAGATTTTTATCAGGTAAGAGGATTATAAAAGTTTAAACTCGAGCACTCTGTACAGACTTAAAAACGCTTGGAGCGCGTAACGGGGTCCCTCGGCAAACCATCGTAAACCACCTGTTCAAGATTTTTCCGGATTATGTAATAATTTTTTTATTGTTAAGGCTTCAAGGTAACATATTAACTGAAACGAAATTCGTTGTTTTGAAAATTCTGGAATGGCCTTAACCATAACAAACCATGTTGAGACAAATTTTATATATTATGGGTAAAACAAAGCGTTTGGATGAAAGTAAAATATACCTCATTTGAAAAAATGTATCAACTATTCAAAGAAAACACTGTACCTGCATTGAATTCTTTAAAATGTGGACGAAACCAAGATGTCATACAGCAGAGCCAACCTCTACAACGCCCTGCTTAGATCGGTTTTAAATCTCTGTTAATAAGTAGAAGAAAAACTATAATGGAATCCCATGTTTGTTACAAAGGTATAGAGTCATCAATGACTTCAAAAAATACACTTCAAATGAGTTTTCAACAAAGTTTTTTTTTTTCCGATCTTTACTGAAAACTGATGATCTTGATATTTTTGTTTTTTTTATATACCAGATAAATTATTAAAATTCGAAATTGAGCTTCTGATAATTTCTGTTCAATCTACACCTTGTGGAGAATAATCCAGAATTTTTTCAAATTTTTTTAATCAGTAATTTTCGAGATAATGGGAGACAGCGATTTTTCGCTATTTTTAAAAATAATACAGAGAAAAGTGTGCGCAAGTATTACATTACATATTTTTTGAACTCGTATTTTTACAAGCTTTCACAAAAAAAACTTTTCACTTCCGATTTCATGAGGCCATAAATTCCTTCAAAATAAACTTTCAAACTAGCTCTGATGAGGCCATAAATTCCTATATTAACTTTCAATTTCTATGTCAAAAACTTTCGGAGAAAATAGGATGTGACGGACGGACAGACACCGAAGTGATCTTATAAGTGTTCCATATGGAACACTAAAAATTGGTTCTACAACTATTTGAGGCAGAAAGTTGAAATTTGGCACTAAATTTCAACTTTCTGCCTCAAATAATTTCGAAGAAAATCAGATGTGGTGTGACAGACGGACAGACAGACAGACGGACGGATAGACACCGAAGTGAACTTGTATGTGTGCCAGATATATGCTTATTTAGTTTTAATCCCAACAGAACACCTGAGTCTTGTCGCCTGTAAACATTCGCGAAACATAAGTATCATCGTTCTCTAGAAGGACCAAATATACTTGAGAAATATCTTTCCTTCTCAGTTTCTGCTCTAATGTAAGGAGTCTGGGATTCATTGTGAAGAACCTTTTTTCCTGCTGTAAGAGAATGTTGTAGGACATTTCACTAGATTTGAATTACTTTTGTAATCAGTGCAATATGTTAGTCAGTATCGTTCTATTATAAATGAAATTGAAAATATATATCTAAAAACTGTTTAAATACGAATAATAAAATAATTTTACGTTTCTTTTTTTTCATTTCAGTTCCCGATCCACCATCAGGTCTATCAGTTTTCGTCAGAAGTGGTAAACAGGCCATTGTATCTTGGTCCCCACCGTCTCAAGGCAGCTACACAAGCTTTAAACTAAAGATAAATCCATTGGTACATATACCAGGTAAGCTAATAAGTTTTGAAACCAATTATAGTAATAAATAGTAGAAACACAATTATATAAATATAATATATTATTTTAAAAAATGGGTAAAAAAGGTTTAGGTACCAACCGAGATTCGAGCCCGTAACATCTTTGCTTGTTTGGCAAACATTCTAACCAACTGAGCTGTAATTAGCCTACGTGTACTTTTACTGATAACTAGTTCTCGTTATGACTTTAAGCGGCGCCCGTCTATTTATAAAAACGAAACGTATCCAGATTTACGATAAAAATACACACATACACACACACACACAGTGACTTAAATATGGAAATAACTATGGAATTTTTAAACAAAATTAATAAATACACACAGTTAACACATTACAGACACTTGATCACCTACAGTTAAACAGATATCTGTACGTATTATCACTCATTATATCTACTTTATTTATCTTCCTTATAAATAAATAAACTTTCCTGGTCAATACAAAATGCAAACTACTATACATTATACACTCACAACTGCAGTCCTTCATATCATACCATAAGAGAATATTATGTAACACTATACCTCTACTTTGTAGACTACTCGAAAGCCTTCGATAACGTTAAATGGAGTAAATTATGGTGTATATAGTTAGATATGAGCATACCCCTTTATGTAATCAACAATGTTAAAAATCTGTATTAAACCAGAACTGCTATGGTAAAAATAGATAACAATTATTCGTATAGATGTCAAATAATGAAAGGTGTAAGAGAAGGCTGCTTACTCTCCCCCCCCCCTTTTCAACATTTATAGTGAATTTATAATGAGACACGTATTAGATTCATCGAAAGGAGGAATGAATATACGTGGTCTTCGATTAGTAACCTTCGGTATGCAGATAACATCCTATTGCTTGCAGTAAGTCGAGAAGATATTTTGATTTTAATTGATAGGCTTCGGAGTACCAGGGAAGAATACGGTCTAGAAAACAAAACAAGACAAGTATTCTGATAGTCGATATAAGAACCAATAACTTTCCAATTGTATAACAGATTGTTGGATATGAGGTGGTTCGCAGCTTCACATACTTGGGAGCTTTAGTCAATAACACCGGCAATTGTGAGGGTAAAATACGTCGAAAAATACAAATCGATCACATAGCTATGTTTCGCTCTCATAGCTTTGGAGATCCAAGGACATCAGTCACACTACGAAAATAAATTTAATAGTAGAAATCCTTGTATTCTCCATATTCAGGTATGCATCTGAAACTTAGACTATACGTAGCGCTGATCGATGCCGTATAGACCGGAACCAAGACTTTCCACCACAGTCTATGCAAGCATCTTAAAGTATTTTGGTCACATTACACGAGCTGATAATATGGATAAACTTAGGTGCAGGGCAAACCAAATGGAAGGAAGCAACGCGGAAGTTCACCTAACGGTTGGATGGATACGATTGAGATGGTGTTGGACAAGATACAAGAAGCAGCTAACAGAGGACGTTGGCGTGCCACTATCACTAGTATCGCCAATAGACTGGATAGCCAGGCATAATCATGATATGTCTGACGAGACATTAGACTAGAAGAGGAGGAGATACAAAATTTATTATTTATTCGAGGGTTACCTTTTAAGTTTTTATAACAACAATGAAAGAAAATTTTTTTATTGTTACAAATCGTTTTATTGTTTCTCAATATTCGCCTTTAAGATTTATATACGTTTGCACGCGTTCGAATCAATTCTCGAAACATTCTTTTCACTCTGAAGTTGGTACTTCAAAAAGATGGTTTTGGAAGGATACCACAGCTTCTTGTGGTGATAAAAATCGCTACCCACGCATTTTTCTTTAACATTCAGGAACAAAAATAAATCGTTAGGCGATAAATCAGGTGAATACGGACAATAAGACATTAATTCGTCTCCTGTTACGATGTTGTATACGGATTTTGCATATCCTCGGTCGAATTTTTTGAGCATTTCCTTACACCAATTGACACGAGCCTGTTTTTGAGTTTCGATCAAATTATACGGAATCCGTCGGGAACAGATCTTTTTCACAGCTAAATGTTTATGCAAAATTGAAGTACTCCAGTCTTCGATATGCTTAAGGATGCATCTATCTCACGGTAAGTCACATGCCGATCCTCTTCAATCATGTTACGCACAGCATCGATGTTTTTTGAAAACAACCCATTTGGTCAAAATTCATCGCTGACGGAAGCACGACCATGACGAAATAATGCAAACCAATTGTAAACAGTCTTTTCTGATGCGTGATTCCGTACCAAATGTTGAATGAAGCGATTCGAGGCATTGTTGAGTTGGCTTTACTAAAAGCGTAAAAAATCATCCAGTGAAAATCTTCACGTGAAAATTCCATTTGTTCATAATAATAATAACAAATGTCAAATTTTACAACAATGGTAATGTCACATTCTCAATAGCGCCACCTAGTGGTCGTTTGTAAAAACCTTAAAGACGACCCTCGTAAACTGATTAATATGAGAATTAAAATATAGAATAAACTTCATAAACATGTCCTCAGGCTGTGATGGCCCTGTTATCGCAGGCGAAGTCACGTGTATAGGTTGCTATTACCGACAAGTAGAATGAATTCGTCAGTCTACCTCTCAGTTGCTTAGAGCTAGATCGTTTGTCGTAAGAGCAAGAGATCATGGGTTGGTAGGCAGGTATTTCAATTTTTTTTAATTTCTCTGAATGCCAATAAATGTATTTATTAATTACATATGCTTATTCTCTCTTATTTAATAACTTATTCTATAATAAGTTGCATAATATATATTTGCTGTACATGCCGAACAAAAATTATAGTGTGTTTAGGTTGGGTAGTTTTATTTCTTGTTATATGTAATAAATGCATTTTATGATGTAAGCGACCTTTTTCTTAGTTACCTAATAAAGATATTTAAAAAAAAATTGCGAAAGAAATTTTAGACGATGAATTTTTACCAAAAATGTTGTAAAAAGTACCGACAGGGTGAGTCCTAAAGGGGGCCATTCAGAGGATACGGATGTTAAATGAAAATATTGTTATAACTTTATTGGTTATTATAAATTTCGAACTGTCAATTATAAACCTTGTCTGCCTGATTCACTAAAAATGTCTAACTTCAACACTGGTCTAATTTGACAGGGGTTTGAGTGACAAGTTATGTTGTTGTGCCGTACAAGACAAGAAAAATTATTTTCATTTAAGATTAAACCGATAATAATGACAGACTGTGTTAAAATTTTAAATACTTATGTTTTTTCCGCCGTGTCCTCTCCATTTTTAGGTAAATTTTTCTTATTAAAAAACAACTGGCCAGCTAAATTTTAGATTTCATGGTAACTTTTAGACCTCTTAAGTGAATCTGGCTGTGCGTATGTATAAATATTTATAGATATTTAAGTTCATTATTAAAAACTAAGTATTTTTACGTGCCATGTATCTACAATCTGTCAAGTAAGAACGAGGCCACTCGTATTCTTGAAAAAATGTGTTTCGAGAATATTTTTTATCATTAGTGTATTCTTTTGTGTGCCAACAGTGGCACAATTACCTTAGTAAGTTGTCCTGCATCAATAATTGCCTGGCTTCTTCGAGACATGCTGTCGACGAGATATTCTCCATACTCATATTCATACTCATACCATTTTTCGAATCGAGTGAAACAACCGAGTCCTCAGAGTCTTTCCTCTGAGCTTTCTCTTTACAAGGGACCAAACAACGTCGGCGATTGTCCTCTAGTATCTTATATTTCCCAAGGGAGCCGCTTCGCGACGTGATATTTGCCCAGCAAATGTTTCTCTCAACGTACTTCGGAATTTGACATCAAGGGGATGTTGTCGAATGGTCTCGTGATTAAACGATTTTTTAATTTTGCCGCTCCTTGACGCGGCGTTTTCGGTTCCCGTGAAAACAGACACGATTCATTTTTCGACTTTCGGGGTGACTTTGGCTACCGAGCCACGTTTTCGCAAATCGTGGACATTTTTCATCTCGTTAATACAATTTACCCACTTCTTCACAAACGGTACCGCCTTTTTAATATACTTAGTGGCCGCGGAATGTGTCATTTTAGGTTCCTTTGGATGGGAACAAAAAAAGACTGCCTCGAACCTACGCGCAAGCTTGACTCATTTTAGATTTTACGTGATTTCGACGAATGTTCGGAATCGACTGGTACTAAAATGCGTCGTAGACAAGGGTTCCCTCTATCGATTTTTTGTTGAATTGCTAGAATCGCATCTACCAAAAATGAATTTTTCGCGGACATGTTCTTACTTGAAAGACTGAATGTGCATAGTTATCAAGTTCCAAAAATTATTCGACTGGAATTTTTAAAACTTTGAATACCATAGAATTAAAATACCTTGTTTATTGGTCTGAATTGTTGTGTATAGATTATGAATTAGTCGTTCTTCTTAGCTCCAAAAAAATTTCAACTCTATCCAACGGCGTGGGGTAAGTCATATCGTGATTTCTCGCGTGGCTTTGAGTGAAATCGCTTATCATTATACAGGGTGAGTTAACGATAGAGTAAAGTTTATTATCTCATCCTATTTTATTTTTAAATTCTGAGTAAAATTTTATGACTTTTATATTAATAATGTTATATACCTAAACCTAGTAGTTTTTCTAATATTTCATTTTTTTTTAAACATACTAGTTTTCAGTTATGTAAAAAATTGCCATTGTTTCTGAAGATGGAATACTGACTCATATTCGCTTAACTGGCCTAGATATCTAATTTTTTTGAAAACGAATTACCCCAGCTTCTTGAAGAAGTTGATAACTTTAAAAGAGAACAAATGTGGATTCAACAAGACGGAGCTCCTGCTCATTACCATCGGGAAATTCGGGAATTTTAAAACGATCGTTATCCACAAAAATGGATCGGTAAGGATGGATTCATTCAGTGGCCCCCTCGATCATGTGACTTAACACCTTTAGACTTCTTTTTGTGGGGCTACATTAAAGATGTGTTTATGTGAATCCTCCTACAACACCAGTAGATATGGAAAGTAGGATACGGGATACGCGCAGGACAATAACGCCCTTTATGCTAAAGAAAGTGAAGGAAAATATGGTAAAACGACTAAACATGTGTATTCAAGTAGACGGGCATATATTTTTTACATCATAATAATTAATCATTAGAGAAGTTAAACTGTATTAAAATTATTATTAACTATTTGTTTATGTTTTCACAATAGCGCAAGTGTATTAAAAACAAGGGTAAAAATTGAAAAATTCAGAATAAATCGAAAACTATTAGAAATAGGTATATGACATACTTAATAAATGTTGGAGGGTTTTGTAAAATCTATCAGAATAAATAATAATATAGAATGTGTGCCATTTAAAAAATTTGAGATTTTTCAATTTAAAATAGTCGAAATGTATAAATTTATTTTGAACACCCTGTAGCATCTAACTCAAATTTCTTTACATATATCTTTTCATCTGTAAAGAACTCTCGTACAAATTATGAGTATTCCACCTTCAGAAACAATGAAACAATGGCGCTATTGGCAATTTTTTATACAAAACTGAAAACTAGTATTTAAAAAAAATGAAATATTAGGATAACTACTAGATTTAGGTTCTGCCTATATAACCTCTATTATTAATAAAAAAGTTATAAAATTTTGCGCAGACTTTAAAAATTCCTCCAACATAAATTAAAAAATAGGATGTTCCATTTAAAAAAACAATTTTCTTAATCTAATAACATATGTTATATCGGCCACACTTTTCTGAAGTACCCTGTATACTCAAAATAATAATTTTTGAAACTGTGCACCTTAACATTCTCTAAAATAACTGGTTTTATCTTATGAGTCCCAGCAGTGTATTTAACATTTTTTCGTCATTCCCGAAACAAATGAGAGGTTTCCGTTATAAAACTACTAGATTTAGGTATATAACATTATTAATAAAAAAGTTATAAAATTTTACGCAGACTTTAAAAATAAATTAGAAAATGAACACCTTTCTCTAAAAACTATTGTACTCTAATCGTTGACTCACCCTGTACATCACATAGAACGTCTAGAAAACATTGCAGCCAAGATTGCCATTTTTTCCTACAGCTTTAATCACCTGT
Organism: Pachyrhynchus sulphureomaculatus; assembly: GCA_019049505.1. NCBI lineage: Eukaryota > Metazoa > Arthropoda > Insecta > Coleoptera > Curculionidae > Pachyrhynchus > Pachyrhynchus sulphureomaculatus. The sequence continues at coordinate 37,965,833 of CM032449.1, read as the reverse complement.
GCTGGAGAGAGAATAAATGAATTTTCAATAATTGAAGAGACGTATTTTTGTAAGAATTGATTGGTACATATAATTTAATTTTGAACCATTTCACAGTTTAACTTTTAGTGGCCTATTTTTTTTTTGTGTTTTACATCCAAATTTTGCGTCATTTTACATAATAAGCTTAACATTTTATAGGTTTCTGACTGATTTTCTGGAAGAAAATGTAGCCCATAAGACTTTAATTTCATTTCGAAGCAAACGTTTAGATCTACAGTCGGTCAAGTAAAAGCGTGGCTATAACTTGTAGCCAGTAAAAGAGTTTCCTTTTTTTGTAGGTTGTTGGTACCTCGGCAAACAATACTTTGTGGAAAGACATTCATTTCTAACCTTACTTATTATTCAATATTACATTATCGAACATAAGTGCTGCATACGCTTCGTACTACGAGGCTGTGTCCCACGTAATCATTCAAACGGTCCAAAAATTACTCTTACAGTAGCTGCTAAGTAACACGTAGGCTGAATAGTTTTTCGTCGGACTCAGAGATGTCGCCCTTTTCAAAAAATCCATATGATTTTTAGGAAGTATCAACCTTTAAACGATACCTGTCAAAATTTCATGACATTTCGAGGATTAGTTTACAAGTTTCAGTGGTTTTATTGACGCTACTCTTGATATTTTCAAAACAATGTAAAAAATCGAATTTCGTGTCTTGATTAAACACTGTTTTTTGATGGGAAAAAATACCGTTCAAGCAAAGTAATGACTTGATAAGTGTTACGGGGACTCTGCCTCTGAGAAATCAGTCATCTTTTACTGGTATGCTGAATTTAAACGCGGTCGTATAGACACAAATGATGCTGAACGCTCTGGACACCGGACAATATAAAAAAATCCACAAAATTGTTTTGGATGACCATAAAGTGAAATTGCGTAAAATAGCTGACACCCTAAAGGATATCAAAAAACGTGTTGATTATATTTTGCATGACTATTTGAGCATGAGAAAGCTCTGTTCGAAATGGGTACCGCGTTTGTTCACAGTGGAGCAAAAACAGCAAAGTGGTGATGATTCTGAGCGCTGTTTTGGACCTGTTTAAGCGCAATAAAAAGGATTTTTTCATGCGACATGTGACAATGGATAAAACACGGATCCACCACTACACACCGGAATTACATCGGCAGTCAGCTGAGTGGACAGCAACCGGTGAAAGCCGACCGAAGCGACCAACGACACAACAATCGGCTGGGAAGGTTTTGGCTTCTATATTTTGGGATGTGCATGGAATAATTTTTTGATCGACTATGCTGAGAAGTGAAAAACCATCAATAGCGAATATTATATAAAGTTATTGGTGTGTTTGAAGGAAGAAATCGCAAGGAAACGGCCCCAAATGAACAAGAAAAAAGTGCTCTTTCATCAAGACAATGCACCGTGTCACAAGTCAATGTTTACGATGGTAAAATTGCATGAATCGAAGTTCGAATTGCTTCCTCATCTACCGTATTCTTAACTTTTAGCCCCCAGCGGCTATTATCTATTCGCAAACCTCAAAAAATGCTTGCGGAAAAGAGATTTGGCTCCAGTGAAGAAGTTATGGCCGAAACTGAGGCCTATTTTGAAGGCAAAGACAAATCCTTCTACAAGAAAGGTATAAAAATGTTAGAAAAGCGTTGGACTGATTGTATCGCCCTTGAAGGAAACTATGTTGATGAATAAAGTCGAATTTTGCAAAAGAAAATGTGTTTTAAGTAGCTAGACCAAGAACTCTTCAGCATACATGTTATATGGGCAACTCGAGAACGTTCGTTAGCGAGTGGATAAAACTATACTCTCTAAAAATGTTAATGATGAACGTGGTTTAATAGGAAAAGTGTCAGACAAATGATTATCAACCTGTTTTCCCGAAATCCTCAATTAACTTTGCTCCGAGGGGCGTAAAAACTAAAACAAAAAGGTTTGGATATATCGTACGAAACGACTCGCACTCATTTCCGATTTAAAGTGACGGAGTACAATCAAGAAACCATTGCTGAGAGCAAAACGCAGAGAGAAATGCTCCCATGTGCAGAGGAAAATATAGTTGGAGACTGGAGCAATGTAATTTTTTCCGATGACGCTTCATTTTGGGGTTATGTTATCACCTTGTGAAGATCCATCTTAGGGATGTCTTTCGGAAAAAGGTTTTGGCGGACTCTTCATTTTTACTTATAATTTGAATACCGAAAAAATGCTCCAAATTTACAAGAAGACATTAGTACTGACTGCCTAACGGTGGTTTGGCGACAAAAGGAGGAGTGAAACGTGTAACCAACCAGTGGAAAGGGAAATTCGGTATCGTCACACTAGATTGGCTCATACATCAACCAGAAGCTTCGTTGTAAAAAAGTGTACACAGTGAAGTAGCAATCACAGCAAATTCGGGCAATTTGGAAATCTTTGTCCCAAGGATAAATTGAAAATCGAAATTATGCCGCGAAGATACCAGGCGTTCATAGACGCTGATGGGGACTAGACAAACTACTGAATCATTAGTATTTTAATGGCAATCCTTTACTGTCGTGTGATGTAAAAAAACTTTTAATTAAATAGATTCTTTAATGAACAATGCGCGACATGTTCTTACTTGACCTACTGTATCTTACATCTAGTTCAGAACCTCATTATTATATATTCAAAAGGAAAAATATTAGCTATTTTTAACAAAATTAATTGCAAATCCATTTTACATACAGTATTCAAAAATATTGAAAGTAAAATAAGCGTCGCTACTCTTCTAAACAATCTTTGAAAATATGTAGTTGGAACATTTTTTTGCAGATTGTAAATCCCACTAAAATAATTAATTTTAATAATTACTTTATACGTGTATCTCTGTATATCTTTTAAAATTTTAGGTTCGGCCCTGTGCAACGATAACTGTATGATCTCACTACAACTACAAAAAAAATGTACATTTTATTATTTTACAAAGAATGTTTCTGCTGAAAAGGAGCATGTATATTTTATATTAAAAACAACCCAGGTGGTCTTCTAAATTGAATTAAAAAAAAACTGACATCTCTTTGCATGGATATTCCCATACTTAATTGTAATCAGGTATCGGTGACGTGCCTTTAAATGTTAGAGACACACTGTGGTCTCTCCATAATGGTGCACCATTATATTTGAACATGAAGTAAGTTACTATATAAGTCCAAGTTTCCCCATAGATGAGTAGGCCAAAATGGAATAATTTCTTGTTTACCTTTATATATATATATATATATATATATATATATATATATATATATATATATATATATATATATATATATATAAATTACGTAATTTTCCTATTACTGGGTATTTAGGTTCGGTATTTATTTTTTTCTTTTTTGGTTGACGTTTAGCCCAATTTTTTGGGCAGTTTCAAGGCCTCACATTTTACATTTCTAACAACAAACAGAATCGCATTTTACAATTTTTCTTATCACTATAAACGTTACTTTCTAAAAACATATAATTACAAATTAAATTAAAACAAATATTTAGTATTCACGAAGTACGCATCTTGAAAGTGTACCCGTCGCACATTGGGACCAAAACCCGAAAAGGTGGCCAAAATATGAAGGTGTTATTCGAATTATATCAAAATTGACATATCTGGTTTTTTGAGGTCACTGATTAAGAATCTGACATAAAAAATGTAAATAACAAAATGGCGGCTCCAATATGGCGGACAAAATTGATAAAAATTGTCATATTTTCATGAAATTTCGACTATAGGGTTCTTCGAGGTTGCTGATGAATAATCTGAAATTAAAAATGTGAAAAACAAAATGGCGGATCCGATATGCGGACAAAAATGATAATTTTTGTCATATTTTCATGAAATTTCGACTATAGGGCTTTTCGATGTCGCTGATAAGGATGTGAAATTAAAAATATGAAAAACAAAATGTTTCAGTTAACTAGTGTTAAATGAAAATTAACACGGATTTGAGTATTATGTATTATAAAGATAGATATAACATTATTCATACTTTTTTACGTAAAATTTATTTTAAAAAAATGTGCAAGTGCGGGCAGCTGATTTTGCTTCTATATTATTAAAAAATAGTCAGAAAACACGATAAAATTGGTTTGACAGTGGGATGTCGTGGGCCTATTAACTTATGTATATTTTAAATTTGATGTTTGAAACTAAAAGTTCTAAAAAAGTGTTATTTTAAACGTTATAATAATTAAATGATAATCAAATTTTATTGTAATCAATTTATATCGTTTAAATGTACTCACTTTTATTCGAGAATCCATTTCACGAAATTAAATTAACTTCAAATACAAAACATTTGAGCGCAATTGAATCTGCCTGTCTAACTCAAACAGAACAAGCTCTAACAACAATAGGTGTCAAGAGCCACGTGTGCACACTTGATTATTATAACCGGTTGTTTCGAATAGCGCAGGTACCAACCCACATACCTAGAGCCTGGAAAGTCCCTCAATCGAACATTCATATTAGGGACTTATGACCACCTTCTCGGCATTCGGTCCCAATTTTTTCTTTCTTTATTTATCTCAATGATTTGTAATTTTGTATAGTGTAAGTCTTTGTTTATGATTTTGGTTTCTTTATAATTAAAATCATGTTTGTGTTCAAATATATGTTTGTTTAATGCTGTACCTCCATTGTTTGTGTATTTACGTCCATTTGTTCTGTTTTTAAGTAATTGGCTAGTCATTCCGATATATTTTTTTTAGGACAATCCATACATGGAATCAAGTACACTACATTTGCCTGGTTCATGATGGGAGTAGAGCTTTTTAATATTATGAACAATGAACCTAATTTATTGTGGGTGTTATGGCACACTTTAATGTTGTGATTTTTTCATGTATTTTTTAGTTTGTCTGATAGTTCCTTGGTGTATGGTAGTGATAGATATTTTTCGTGTTTGTTCTTTTGTGGCTATGTTGGTTTTTAAATTATTATAAAATTTATAGGTTCTTTGTTTTTGTGCGGTTGATGTGTCTTTCTTGAAAGCCATTTTGTATCAAGACATTTTTTACTTTTTTAGTGTATCTGGTCTCAGTTCTGAACTAGTTAAGGGGTTACATCACCTTGGCGTTCGGCAAAATAGATATAAAAATAAAAAAAAATTTTGACGCAGCTATTAATTATATAAAATAATTTTTCTTATTTTCTCTGTCAGGCATCGTCTGAAAAATAAAAAATATTTTTTTTCTTATTTAGAAAGGTAATAGCGTAGGAAAAAAAAATAAAATTTTTTTGTAGAAATGAAAAAAAAACTTTGATTTTTATCGAAATTTTGAGCTTAAAAAAATCAAAAAAATTCTATGCTACATCTTAGATAATATAAAGAATATATGTTGTAAGTTTTAACAAAATCGGTTAAGTAGATCTTAAGATATCTACACCAGTTTGAAAAAAGTAGTTTCGAAAAAAAAACACAAAAGAAAAAGCAGTACGGCGTCAACGTCTTATAACCAAATATTTTTTTATATTACACGTACCTTCAGTGCTATTTCTGGACCGTACATGAGGTCTTCCATTGTTGCCGTGATGTCCTGCGACTCCTTTTGAGCAGCTCTTTTCAATTTCTTTCGTCTCCTGTTGGGCTCTCATGTTGGCTATAGATATTCGTTGAAAATCCAAGTTATCGGTAAATCGCAGCGCCCTTGGGCCAATTACAAGGTTTAATAATTGCATCATTTATAATATACTAGTATATCCATCACTAAATATACTAGCTGCAATATAAGATGAAATCTCAACAATTTTTGTGCTACTGTAATGGACTTTTGCACTGAGTGTATCCTTTTAAACAGCGTTCTAACAAATCGGTATGTTATTCTATCGTAAACCGGTTCAATTACTTTTTGGACAACTACAGGAATAAAATTTTTATGCTTATAAGAATCCAAAGTTCCAGAGGCCTTCGCTTTCTGATACGAACACCAGGTATCTTCGCCGGACGGGCACTTGTCATGCTGTGGCTCTTCATCAGTGGATATTTTATGGTAATAAGTTACCCATATCGCATTTTTCGTTGTTTCAACTGATGTATTTATACTCCATCTAATTGCAGGACCAATCTAAACTAGTTCCAACTTTGTGTACCTGAGTTACTTTTAGCTTCCAAAATTCCCCAAAGGAATTATTGTTATAAAGGACTGTCTAAAAGAACAACACCCTTTGTCAAGGCTTTGACCGCTCGTGAGGGTCCGATCGCTACCTGAGCTTCGGCCCGACTCCGTCGCGCTCACTTCTAATTGCTATAACTTCGGAAATAATTTGAATTTGGAAATGGTTAAACGTTTAAAATATTCTTAAAAGTATAAACAATTTATCTAGCCAAAAAAAATAACAATTCGATTTTTTGAAAATCTCAAGCTTGTGTAACCCCTTAATAGACTGTTTTGAATATTTTTGTATCATATAGGCATATAAGGCAAAGTAACTTTATTTTTTAAATACTGTAGCTAGGTAAAAATAATGTTCCAACTTAATAAACGCCCTTTGTATTCATGATTTCTTCCAGAAAATTAGTTATCTATAGTATTCTCATCTTTAACAGTTTTGCATTTTCATTTTATTATCATTTATAAAATTTATAAAAAGGATGTCCACAAAATGTATGTACAAGTGTCAAATAAAATAACGTCATTGATGCCGTCATACTTACGTAAAAAAATATTTATAAAAATGTATCATATTAAAGTTACAAGTAAAAAGAAAAATCTCACTTTCATGAACATGGTTAAACATTTATAAATGAAAAAAAGTTATATATAATAAAAGAAAAAAGTCAGCAAGAGTACTGGTGCAATTGATAAAGTACCTATTTTTCAGATGGAAAAGCGATAACCATTGATAACATAGACAATACTCAGTATACGCTTAAAGACTTGGTTCCTGGAGCCACCTATCAAGTTCAAGCATTTACAGTTTTTGAGAATAAGGAAAGTGCAGCTTATACCTCTAGAAATTTTACTACAAGTAAGTATACTGTCAAGTTAACTACTCATATTTTTATTTTACAGTAAAATCGCACATTTTTTCAATTTTTTTTTTTTCAAAAAAGTGTCGTACTACTTGGGGTGAAAAATCTCAAGACTTCTAAAGAAATAACAATTTTTTTGCCAAGAGTCGATTTTATTCCTCAATATAACTATAGAAAACTTCCTTCAAAAGCTATACATTTATTTCAGCGATCTTCCAACATTTACATTCCTTTCATATGGTACGTTCTGTCGAGCTCTCTTAAGTAAGCCTCAGTTTCCCATTCGACTTCTTCATTTGAGCCAAATCTCTGGACCCACCTTTTTAAATTTGTAAAGAGGTAATAATCGTTGGGGGCCAGATCTGATGAATACGACGGTTAAGGAAGCATTTCATAGCCCAATTCCACCATCAGTTTTTTTGGAATTGTGGTCTGGTGCATTATCTTGGTGAAACAACCCTTTTTCATCGCTAAATGCGGCCTTTTTTTCTTGATTTCACCATTTAAACAGCCCAATAAGCCAACATAATAGTCTCCGGTCATTGTTCGGCCCTTTTTCAAAATAGTCGATGAGTATTATTCCATGCGCCTCTCAAAAAATACTTTTCAAAACCTTTCCAGCTGATGTTTGTGTTTTTGGACGCTTCGGCCAGCTTTCACGCTGTAGTACATACTTCTTAATAGTTTAAATGCCCTAACCTGTAATAACATGTATGGTGGCAAAGGTTAAGAGAAAAAAGAATGTAAACTTGACTCCAAAGGTTCTCAAAATTACTTATAAATTTTCATCATTTATAATAGGACACCGTCCATGAAGAAACACTAATACCTAGACTAATATTACGATATTACTAGGTCTAGAAATACTACGATATTAAAAAACCTGGTAAAGTGATTTATCCAGTACTTTCTTTGAAAACGCGCATTTCATAAAATAAACACTGAATTTGGCTTCCTCAACATAAAAAATTTATTAATGTTTACTTTACAATCCTGTATTTGACACAGTAGATGCTTTATAGCTAGGTAATAATAAAAAGAACAGTTAAGCAGATGATGGGCTTCTAATAATAGTGAAAAATAGTATAATATTTGGGTTCTCAACTCTAAGAACTCTGATATACACGTATTTTACAATATCTACGCAACCACCCCCTAATCCACCCCTTTAAGTTTATATATTTTTTACTGTAATTAACTAACCCCTACCCTCACCCATTTAACCCCCTTATATATGTTACTATTTCATATTATATATCTATGTTTGAAATTTGTCCATTATCACAACCAAAAAGATTTCTTAAAATACTAGTAGAACTATTTGACGACTCCCCACTTTCACACTCGTTTAGATTCCTTGAATACAAGAACCCTAAGAAACGCCGTTAACACGATAAATACATTGCCACCCTTCTAACTCCCTCTCCTTCATCCCTTTTATACTTTACTATAAAAACTATGATTAAAATTTATCCATGATCTCTACCAAGTAGCTGGAAAAAATTTCATAATACTATTGAAGCTATATAAGTTAAAATAATGAAAAAATAACTTATTGTAGAACAATGTGTTTGCAATGAACCAATTTTTAGTGTTTCATATGCAACACTTATAAGATCACTTCGGTGTCTGTCCGTCCGTCACACCCTATTTTCTCCGAAATTTTTTGACATAGAAAGTTGAAATTTGGCTCTAATATAGGAATTGATGGCCTCATCAGAGTCGTGTAGTTTTGAAAGTTAAATTGTGGCTTAAAGGGTTAGTTTTGGGGGGGTGACATCGGAAGTGAAAAAAAATTTTCCAGATCATCGAGTGGGGTCTCAAATGAACACGAGTTCAAACACATATAAAGTAATATTTGCGCACACTTTTCTTCGTATTATTTTTAAAAAATTGCGAAAATGCGCTGTTCTCCCCCCCTTATCTCGAAAAGTACTGGTCAAAAAATTTTGAAAAAACCGTGAAATATTCTCCACATGATGTAGATTGAACGAGAATTATCACGAGTGCATTACCTTTTTTGGTATATAAAAAAAAAAAAAATTCAAGGTCATCAGTTTTTAGTAAAGATCGGAAAAAACTTTGTTGAAAACTCATTTGGGGTGTATTTTGTGAAGTCATTGATCATTTTATACCTCCCTAACAAAATTTTTTATTTTAAAAGCAGTCGACGTACTAATTGCGCAAATCCGACTTGCACCTGGCCGGTTATTTGTTTAGGAAATGGTATTTTACTAATTTTGACAAAATAATATTTTTTAAATGAAAATTTCAGAAAATATTGTTCAAATGTTGTTCTTTTATATGCTTAAAAGTTTGAATAAAATAAATCTTTTATTATATTAAAAATAAATTAGAAAAAATATGCTTTTTTAGCCTTCAAAACCCATGTAACCCCTTAATATTCTTTTAATTAGAGTATACGCATGTCCAAAAAATAGTAATTTGAAGCAGGATTCTGCGGACGTAGATGTCCTGAAACCTGCTTACTGGTTCTGCAAAATACCCGAACTTGACACGCAACTAATTATTATGTAAAACATTGTAATATATTATTTGTATTTTAATTAAGACCGCCGGAATCATCCACCGTTAAACAAATATGGCAAAGGAACTGCAAGAAATTTTGCAATATATTTTTCACGAAACCACTTTCCACTGTTGTTTCCCTACCTAACAAAAGTTTTAATTTTATTGAAAAATTGCTATTATATAACAACTTAACATCAAGATGTTGCTATTTTCTGTGATATTTAACCTTTTATATTCATTTTTTGTAGAACCCAACACTCCAGGAAAGTTTATAGTATGGTTTCGGAACGAAACAACTCTTCTAGTCTTATGGCAGCCACCTTACCCCGCAGCTGTTTATACTCATTACAAAGTTTCAATCGATCCTCCAGATGCGAACGACTCCATTTTATATGTTGAAAAGGAGGGAGAACCTCCTGGACCTGCTCAGGCGGCATTTAAGGGCCTAGTCCCAGGTAAGTGACCAAAACAATAAATATTTTAAAAGGCACATTGACTTAAAAGTTTAGGACCTTTCAATTTATCTTTGGAAAAATCACAATGTGTCATTAATTTGCCAGATGTGTAGAGTAATTAGACACGCTAACTATATCTTTTATGCTAAGTAGAATTAATATTTATAATATTGGGTGTGTGAATTAATTTTGAGGGATTTTTCTGTAAAAATATCGCTTTATTGTAAAAAAATGGTTACAGATTGATTATTCAAAGTATTATCCTCGCTAGCCACTACTTACTCCCATCTTTGTGGAAGCATATGAATACCAGGTTGAAAGAACGACTCATCTTTTGAGACTATCCACGAATCGACCCATTTTTTGGTATTCTCATAAGAATGGAAGCGCTGCTCAGACAGGCCGTGCGTCATCGATCGGAACAGGTGTAGTCAAGTGGACGAAAGAACTGCGAGATGTGGATGTTAATATACGAAAAATCATGCACATGAATAGAAGACTTCGTCCTCGATCCTCTGTTCCTCGAATATACTTTTCACGTCTTCAACGTGATAGACACCTTATGAGCTTAGAGTGTCTGCATAATCGAATCGTCGTGGGCTAACGTGTAAGGTAGCAAAGAGTTCCGATTTTCCTCTGGAATTGGTCTGCGGTCAAGAACAAAGAGGAGTGGGAACCTTTCTATTTAAGGCTGCGGAGGATACAGCGGAAAAACTTGGTTTGGCACTAAACTTTAGCGACATCATCGAACAACAAAATAAGATTGGCAACCTATATTTAGAACCACCTAGACTTAAGACAGTCATTAAGATAGCAGTACAATACCAATTTTATAGACCTCACACAGAAAACCCCCAACATGCAATGTTTTATAGGAACATCGATTTGCTGCAGCTGTCTAAAGAACTAACATTTACTTTTCTACAATCAGCAAGTCTTAAGTCAGAGACCGAGAGATTTTTGCTAACTTGTCAGGATGGTGTAGATTAATACCCTATTATATCGTAGTCGATTTACCGAAGTAGCCGACATTAAGTATAGGTCATGCAACAAAGAACCAGTATCACTGATGCATTTATTTTCAGCGTGTCCTATTCACGCTATATCATCCTACATAAATCGTCATAACGCAGCGTTGCGTGTCCTATTTTACCATCGTAGACATTTGTACGGTATTAATGACGTTTCCCGACTGCCGTATCTTCCAGGAGAGATCGAGCCGGTTGTAGAAAATGGCCTTTTCGACCATAATGCATTTGCAAGCCGACAAACCTGACATAGTACTTCTCGATAAAACAGCAAAGAAAATTTATGAAATTGAGTTTTTGGCACCTGCAGAAACAAGTGTAGCAATCAAAGAGGAGGAAAAACGTTCTAAGCACAAAGATTTAAACTACGAATATCACGCTTTGTTCCCTCGACATTCAGTAACAATGCTGGTCCTAGTCATCGAAGTTTTAGGAGGAATTAGGAACACATTCCTAAAGCAATGAAGATGCAGAGAGCAGTTATCCTTGGTTCTCTCCGATTGCTCAGGCAGATGAATTTGGTTGATGGTTACTAACCGAACGGACGTGAGGCGTGACCATTATTTTCGGACCACATTGCGTGACAGCCTGTGTGGGTCGGAGCTACAGGACTGTTGTGTCGAATTCTTTTTTTTTCCCTTGTAGATAGTAATAATAATATTAATAATAAATATTCTTATTGCCGAATAAGAAACTATATATAACTAAAAAATAAGGCTATGGTCACGGTTATATTATTTTTTTTTATGTCATTTGTCAAGTGGTTGATAAGTTATATTAAATGCCTTGTTTTTCTGTCAATCGCAATAGTGACCATTATTATATGAAAACGGCTAAAGTAACGTATTGTTTTCTTTTTAGGGCGAGCATACAATATTTCTGTACAAACAATGTCAGAGGACGAGATATCAACACCAACCACAGCGCAGTATAGGACCGTCCCTCTAAAACCGGGACGAATAACTTTCGATAAAGATAAAATAACTACAAACTCATTTGTAGTGCATTGGGATCCCCCTACTGGGAAAAGGTACAGTCACGTAATGTCAAAAATAATCGAACTATATTGACTGTTAACCCCCTCATTAAAAATATGCCTATTACGTAAATGCAAGCATAACGCTATAATACTGTAGGTTCAGTCCAACCCATCCCATTTTACTTTACATTTATAGCATAATTAATGTTTTAATTCAAATCAACAAATTAGTCATTCAGTTTCTTTATTTATAAATTCAAAGTTAAAATTAATAATTAACGCATCATCCTTCGACATTTTCATTATCTTCATATTTTACAGGAAATAATAAAATTTTAATTAATAATTGGTAATAAGTTAAATAAATCTTAGTAAATTAACTTGTAATCTCACCTTATTCATATCTTTTTTTCTTTTCAGCGAATTTGATAAATACCAAATTTCTCTTGGTACTCTAAGAAAACCACCACCAGTCCCTAGATCAAAAGATGAACCGACTGATTGGGAGTTTAAAGACAATCTGGAACCAGGAAAAACTTATTCGGTCGTAGTAAAAACTGTTTCTGGCAAGGTTACGTCATGGCCTGTATCTGCTGAAGTCACTTTAGGTAGGTCAATTTGTAGTAATCACAACTTATATAACAAATTTTATAAGAAATCAAAATTAAAGAATTCAGAAATATTTAGTTTATATTGGGTGTTACATTTTAAATATGTGTTCATTTTTATCACTTCAGTGTCCGTCCGTCTGTCTGTCTGTTACACCCTATTTTCTCCGAAACTGTTTGACATAGACAGTTAAAATATGTCATAAATACAGGAATTGATGGCCCGATCACAGCGGTGTAGTTTTTGAAAGTTAAATTTTAACTTAAGGGGTTAATTTTGGGAGGTGAAATCGTAAGTTAAAAAAAATAATTGCAAAGTCATCAAATGGGGTGTCCAATGAAAAAAAAAAAATACTAGCTCAGAAATATACAGTGGCGTGCAAAAGTTTCCAGCCTTTGACATTTCGTACTCTAATTTATTAAAAAAAAGACTAATGATTTTTAATCATTATGAGATGTGAGTATGAGATACCAGGTGTACAAGTATGAAATGCGGAATTTTTTTCTAAAAAAAACATGTTAAATTCGGAAGAATGATAAAAAGTGCTTTATTCAAAGTATGCTCCATCGCTTGTTATACATTTTTCCCATATTTTGGGCAATTTGTGAATACCACGCCAGTAAAAATCTTCCCCTTTTGCTGCGAACCATTCATCGAGCCATCGATGCAAACAAGTGGTAAATCGGAAGGAGCCAAGTCTGGTGAGTAAGCCGCATGGGGTAGAACTTCCCAGCTGAGTGCTTCCAACGTGTCGCGAACTGGTTTGTTTGCCATATGTGATGGAGCATTGTCATAAAGAAAAAAGTGAACTTTTAGTGTTCCCTTGATTGTTTTTAAAATAAAAACGGTATTCTGGCCTTCACAAAACACACTTTTTTCAAGCAATCTTTACGAAAAAAAAAAAAAAACTGGTGACCTTGAAATTTTGTTTTTTTTTTATATACCAAATAAATTATTAAAGGTCTGTCAATCGTGTAATTTTCGTTCAACGTATACCCCGTGGTAGAATTAAATTTTTTCCGTTTCCCTAGGGGACAGCGATTTTTTAAAAGTAATACAAAAAGTGTGCGCAAGTATTACATAATATATCACGTGTTTTCACAAGCTTTCCACCACACTCGATCCTAGTAAAAAAAAAATGGTCCTTCCGATTTCACCCCTCAAATACAGAGCATTGTCTGGTTAAAATGATCAGTGACTTCAAAAACGATTTTCAACAAAGTTTGATTCCAATCTTTACTTCTGATGACTTTGAAATTTTTGTCGAAATTATGGAATGCACTCGTGCGTTCAATCTACATCCCGTGGGTCTAGAATCCGATGACAGCGATTTTTTTTTAAAAATAATACAAAGCTTGGGATTGTTTTCAAAAGCTTTCATTTGACACCATACTCGATCCTAGTAAAAAATTTTTTTTTTTCACTTCCGACTTCACCCCCCAAAACTAACCCCTTAAGTCAAAATTTTCCTATATTATTACCAAATTTCACCTTTCTATGTCAAATAGTTTCGGAGAAAATCCCAGACAGACAGACACCGAAGTGATCTTATAAGTGTTCCGTACGGAACTAAAAATACGATTCTGCAAGAAAACGGTTCAAATCTGTCAATTGTTGTTGGTAACGACTTCCTTTTAGGTTTCAAAAGCTACACGCCCCTCTGGTCCCACCAAATACAGAGCGAGCAAAATGTCGCGCCTGTCATTCAATTTTTTGCGTGGGATACCCATCTACTATACGATGCAAAAACGACTCCTTTTGTACTGAATTCTTTATCTACCTTTATCTCTCGTAGCCGATTGGAAACAGCTTGATGACTAACGCCCAATTGCTCGGCGAGTTGTTTTTGTGTTTGCGAATCATCTTCGTTCAACAATGCTTGCAATTCCACATCTTCGTATTTTTTGGCGGTTTTCCACGTTCCTTGTCTGCAACATCGAAGTCACCACTCTTGCAACGCCGAAACCATCGTTCACACGAATCTTGCGATGGAGCATGTTTACCATAAGCTTCTCGAAATAATCGGTATGATTCAACAGCAGTTTTCTTCAAATGAAAACAAAAAATTAATGCTGCCCGCGAATGCTCTTTTTTCGGTATAAATTTCGACATGTTGAACACAACACTATGAACACACTTTACCAATTTATCACTCGTGCGCGTCTGACACTTGTTGATGACACAACAAAATGGCGCATCTTTATAGCACAAACTGCATTGGTGCACCATCTGTTGTCTGAAATCCGCATTTCATACTTGTACACCTGGTAGTGGGGATTTTTTTGTGGAAAGTTGTGAATTTAACAGGGGCTAACAGCTGCGAAATATCAATACGTACACGTTTCGTCTTCGGTGCAACAGCAATATACTTTTCAGTACATTACTGCTTTAAGCATTTGGCTAATCACAGGTAATATAAATTTCCATGAAGACTGGTGACCAACAGATAGGTACTGAGACAAAACAATTTTATTTTATTTGTTTATAATTCAACAAACATTTAAATAGTAATTATTTATTTTAAATTTCTACTACAAAGATGTCTCGGTTTTAACATATCCTTGATAATTCTTATGTTGAAGATGAATGGGTGACTGAATTGTATAGAATACTGCAGCAATCACGGTACGGAATACTAATTGCACAGGTCCGACGAATTTGGCAAAGTACAATAAATTTTTAGAATACCTGTAGGCTGAAAATAATGCCTATACATTGTTTTCGGCCTGTAGGTATTTCAAAAATTTAATAATGTAATTTATTTTTTTTATCTAGAACCTCTACCGGTTAGTCATCTCCATTCAGTCTTGGAGGAAGCTACTGGAATCATAACTATTTCTTGGAAACCACATCCGGACAGTACCCAAGATAGCTTCTTGGTGTCGTACCATGAAGTTGAAAGTACTACAGGTTTGTTCCATATTTTTCTGCTTGATTGACAATTGTATTGCTGATTTTTTTCTGGTTCTTGCTCACAGCTTATATTTAAGAGGGAAATTTTCAGAAACTTCACGATTTTTTTTTATAGGTGATAGCAATATGGTATCGACAAATCAGACTAGCATTAAATTAGAAACTCTGTTGCCTGGTAGAAATTATTCAGTAACCGTCCAAGCAGTTTCCAAAGATACGCAATCCAAAGAAGAAAGCATTTATGCGGCTACAAGACCGAGCGCGCCTATTATTGAAGATTTAAAACCCATGGTAAATATATACAGGGTATTATGCAGATCTATGAAAAGTGATAGGTCCTTGTAGGAACAGGAATTGTTGAAAAATCACGATAAGCGAAACTCTTGTGAATATTAGTCATATTTAGTAGCAATGTTGCCACGTTGATGAAGTTTTATAAAAATATATATTTTAACCTTTTAATTAAAAAAAAAAATACAATTTTTTACATACAGTAATCACTGAAAGAACACACCAGAATTGTTTTAAAGCTTTAAAGATGAAGTTTGGAAATCGACAATCACTACAGCTCTCGCAATAAAAATTTAGTCTTAGAATAACTTATTATCCAAATAATTGTATAATTCTGTAAGGTGTGTTTTAGATTCTCAGGCGGTAAAACCGAAAACCCGAGTTCTTATCCTGATAGAGAAGAATAACAACTTATTTTCGATTTTTAAAATTTTACCTGATCAATTATTTAATTATATTTGGCTGAATTTACTAGTTTCTAATCTACTTGATGTCGCTGTATGTTGAAGGCGTGTCCTATTGAGAGTAAAATGGATCTTGTAAGGAAAATGAACAATGATGAATGTGGTTCTTTGAACCGGCTTGCAATTGCCGAAAATTGCAGGCCGTAACATACAGTCGGTCAAGTAAGAACGTGTCTGAAAACTGCATTTATTTAAAAGTTTTTTACATAATTCGACAGTAAAGGATTCTCATTAAAACGGCAATGATTCAGTAAATTGTCGAGTCCCCATTAGCGTCCATGATCGCCTGGCATCTTCGCGGCATACTTTCGACGAAATTTTCCGGGTGTTTTGGGGGCAAAAATTTCCAAATTGCCAGAATTTGACGTAGCAGCTACTTCACTGTGTACACCTTTTTACTACGAAGCTTCTGCTTGGTGCATTACCACACGATCTCGATTGGGTTTGCACTGGGCGACTGGGAGGGCCAATCTAGTGTGACGATAGCGTATTCCCCTTTTCACTGGCGACACGTTTTACCCCGATGTTTGAGGTCGTTATCTGCTTGAAGAGTCACTCCTCATTTTTATCGACAAACCACCATTTGAGGGTCGGTACTAATGCCTTCTTGTAAATCAGTAGCATTTTTTGAGGGTCCAAATTGTAAGTAAAGATGAAGAATCTTCCAAAAGCTTATTTCAAAACACATTCCCAAACATGGATCTTCACAGGGTCTTTCACGGTGTGCCGAGCCATTGGTTAGTGGAAATTGAGCAGAGTCATGAGGTGATAGCATAACCCCAACAACATTTTTTAACTGAAGGTATGGTTTCACCCACTTGCTAACGAATGCCCTCGACTGGCACATATTCTTAGCAGCCGATCTTACTTGGACAGTCCCCTTGATCTTCTACCTTCCCCATTACTACAAGCTTTTCCATGTCAACCACTTTCCTCATAATTTGACCAAAATATTTCAGGTACTGTTTATTAATTCTATTTGAAAGTCTGTCATTTATACTAAGCTCTTTAAGAATAGATACATTAGTACAGGGTTCGGTATATGACCGAGGATTCTTCGATATGCCCACATCTCAAACGCATCGATTCGTCTTTTGTCAGCTGGTTTAATGGTCCATGTTTCCGAAGCGTAAGTTGCGATGGGGAATATAAGGCTGGATAGCAATTTTAACTTTGTGTTTTTTATGACAGCTGAATCTTTCCAAACCTTAGCGAGTTTTATAGTCGAGTTTCTAGCCATAGCCAAACGCCTTCTTACTTCCGCTTCACAGCCACCATTGTTAGTTACGAGGGAATCCCAAATAGATAAAATGGTCTACAACAGTGAAACCAACCATTTCATTTATGTTTGATAGATCTTCATTATGACTAACAATCAGTACTTTGGTTTTCGCTCTATTAATTGTAAATACATAGTTTTTGCTAGTGATTTCAAGCTGCTCCATAATTGATTCTTGGTCTTGTATTAACGTTGGAAGTATAATAGTATCATCCGCACGTCTAAGATTATTTAGCTTTTTCTCCGCCGATTGTCACACCCTCACTTCAACCATCCAAAACAGACCTCATTATGTGTTCACTATATATGTTAAAAAGTAAGGGTGACAGAATACAGCCCTCTCTGACGCCGGCTTCCACGTTAAAGGGATCGAAAAAAGAATTTATTCAGTTTAATTCTGCATATAGGGACCGGATAAAGTTTATAAGATGTACAGGTGCTCTCATGCTGATTAGAATTGGCCAGAATTTGTTCCATTGTATGCAGTCGAAAGCTTTAGAGTAGTCTACACAACATATAGATTGTTATTTGGATTCCCTGACTTTTTCTGTTATTTATGTTGAGAATTTGTACTATTTACAACCAAGTTTAATAATGTACTATTTAACCATAACTAAGGTTAGAAATTAATCTCTTTCTACAAAGCATTGTTTGCAGGGGTGCCAACAATAAACTCAAAAAAATTGAATTTCTTTTACCGACTACGTTCTTATTTGACCGACTGTACTAACATGAAATTACAAAAAATGTGTTAGTGATTGGTTGATAAAATTCAGGCGCCTTAATAACTCAGTTAGTAGGGAGGTGGCCCGTAAGGTCAAATACCCGAGTTTAAATCACTGTAGACTTAAACAGAAAATTGTGTGAAAGAGAGTAATATTTATGTTTTAACTTTTTAAAAATATTTAGTATTTTTAAAAACTATAACTTCAACTTATGCAGGTTGATGGTCTTAACATAAGTTGGAAATCGGACGTAAATTCGAAACAAGACAAATATGAAATAACATGGATTCGAGATGATACTAAGGAGATGGACATCAGGTCCACCTTCGACTCGAAAATAATTCTGAGTAATTTATATCCAGGAGCAGGATATTTAGTCAAAATTTATGCTATTTCACATGGTTTGAAAAGCGAGCCACACGAGTATTTCCAACCAGTATGTAAGTATAAAAAAATATTTTTGTAAAGCTTGTTGTTCTTAATGGTTTTAAATATTACAATTCTTTTTTTGTACCGCTGTTAAAAGTGAATCAAAATGCACTATTGCTTAAAAATTATTTATATCCACAATATAATAAATAATCTTAACGCTCGCTAACAGCGTGCGCAAATTTTGAATATGCTGTTCATGTGCCTGTCGATATAGTACAAAGTTAGGCAACAGAAATATGTCTCTTTTCAAACGCATGTCATCTGCTCTTCTCTAAACACAGTTGGAATACCAAATATACAGAATTAATAAATAGTTTCAGTATATTTTAATGTATATTTGATGCAGTCCTAGATAAAGTATACGAGGGAGTACACAAAAAACCACTGATCGTGTTCTAGAGGAGAAATCGCTTGTACTACCGGCTGATTTCACAGCGTTCAAATAGACGTCTCCGGAGGTTGCATTTGACCGCAGTGAAGTTGTGTATTGTGTTGAAGTCTTGTTTCCCTTTAAGAAAAAATGCGTCAGGAATGGTCGTTACGTTATAACCGGCATGTAAGGATGCTACTATGAGTAAAAAGAATGGTTATGAGTGCTTTGCTCGTTTCGACAGAGGAGAAATGAAAATCACTGACCTCTCACATCTTGGACGTCCTTAATCGCCTGAACTGATGAGAATGTTTAAAAAATTCGTGAAGCTACCCTAAAAGAGCTTCGTCTGACCATCGATAAAATTATATAGCTAACAGGGATGTCATGGAGTTCATGCCAGCAAGTTTTAACGGAATCGGGCATGAAAAAAATTGCAGGAAAATTTGGCTGTCACCTTCTCACCTCAGATCAGCAAGAGAATTTCCTTGCAAGATGATGTGCTTTGAAGGATCGGTAGAAAGCAGACCCTGATTTGTTTGTGAAAGTGGTTACGAGAAGCGAATATTTTGACCCTTGTTATTATGGATATGAGCCAGAAATAAAACAACAATCAAGCCAATGAAAAGAGCATAATTTTCCTGCTCTCAAAAAAGGCACGTCGAGTGAAGGTGAGAGTGAAAATAATACCCTTTTCTTTTTCGACGTGAGAGAAACTTTACTTGACGGGATTTTTGAAAGCTTTGAGGTCTTGATAATTTTGCGCGACAGTTAGAGCTCCTGGTTTACGGGAAGTAAGCGACTAATTTATCCACCATGGCAATGCACCTGCCTACGTTGTGTATTCAACAATTTTTCACAAAAAAACAAGCTTGGTCTTCTTTCGCCCGTTATTTTGAAGGTAAATGTTTGGACTCAAATGGAAAGTATTTGGAAAGATACTTTACTTCACCTATCTAAAAATAAATTTTTATGAACAAGTCCATTTTTTTTCGGTACTCCCTCGTCGTGTACAACACACGTGACAAATACTATTCCCAATCTTATGACTCGTAACACCATCCATGACTCATACCACCAAACCACAGTAAACCTAACACAGTAGCGAGACCAGGGGTAACCGTATAGAAAAATCAGGCCTCGGTTTTTAAACGATCACGTGGCAATCCGCCATGTTAAAAAGGGGACCATCGGAGATTTAAAATAAAAATAATGTTACAGTGCAAAGTTTTATTATCCAAAATTATAGATATTATACAAATATTTGAAAATTTTTGCCAAAGCCAAATGTTGCTCTATAACCAAAAAATGTTCGTAAAAGAAATAGTTTCTTAGAATTACTCAATTTATCCGCGTACGATTTCTTAAGTAATTGTTATTCTTTAATTAAATCATTTATCTTTCAACATCTTTGGGGAAGAAGAAGACACTCAGTTCTGGCGTACTTTTTGAATTATTGTTACAGTTATCGACGGCACAACTATAAGTTCCTTTCCCCATGATTATATAAACTGTTTTTCAACCTTTTCGATTCTCTTCACTTACAAACGTTTTAATTCTCTTTTTATTCAAACTCTCTCTTCTTTCTGTCTTTATAAATATAAACTACAGTCACATCAAGAAACGATCGACAATATATTTCAAAATTCAATTGCGAGATCAGATGTCAACATTGTGCTGCTATTTTGAAGGAGGGACCCATTGACGCACGCGCCGTCAAATTCTCGTCACAAACTTAGAGCTCACATTCACTACTATATTGGGTTTATTGTGACCAAACTGTTATGCTTGTATACAAATTGCAATTTTCAACGCTCGTTGCACAATATACGTTTTTAGTTCCTAAACCACCAAGAAACATGTCAATCGAAAAGACAACAACAAATTCCGTGATAGTACAGTGGCATGCACCTTTGGATTCACTTATAACAGAATATTCCATTAGATATAAAACCGGATCTGAAAATCAGTGGGTCAGGTAAGAATCTATTTTTTTTTGTATTTAAGGTCTTCTGAGTTGAAAAAAACTAAATAAGGCCAAGGCATCCTATAAAGAAATTAACTTTTAAAATATTTATTAGTAAAAAACAAATTAATAAATCAAAAAAACATTTATTGTACATTAGGCTGCAGTCCTTAGAAATACTCATTCGGGAAAATTCCTCGAAACGACTGGTACTAGATGTGTTTGAAGTACGTTTTTTATGGGCGTAGCACACGTATCCATATAAAAGACTACTTGAAAAGTTTTATACGCTCTGATAAAAATCAAACGGACTACATCCATCGAACATTTTCCACGAAAATACTTGTAGAATAGACTCAAGTCGCCAACCGTTCTTCGATGTTTCAAGGTATCAAGGTTTCTGATGAGGAGCAGCTCTCTTCTGAATACAATCCAACAAATACACTGTATGTTTGGGAGCAAAGCTCCAAACATGGGAGCAGTATTCTATTGTTGGTCGAATTTGAGCTTTGTACAGAATTAACAATTATTGTGAAGTGTAAAGCTTTCTAGTTCGAAATAGTATTCCCAGCTTTTGAGAAGCTCTCTTTGCTATATATCCGACATTTTTACGCCAAGATATGTTCGCTTCCAAGTTAACGCCGAGCAACTTGGATCACGATACTAAAGGAATGGATTGTCCCGACTTAACTATGTCGGGTTCTGCAACGTTAACTTTTTTAGGAAAAAACTTCCGCCTGTGTTTTTGTAGCGTTAAATTCTACTTGATTACTGTCACACCAAGGTGGAATTTCTGCTAAGCCTTTGTTAAGTTGAATGATTTTCTGCTGTGTGCGAATATTTACACGAATAACCGACTTTCGAGCGTTCAAAGTGGATGAAGAAATAAACATACTGTCATCTGCAAACCTGTGGATTTCTGGTCCTTTCCAGCAGATCGTTAATGTAAATGAGACAGATAGTAGAAGACAGTATGGAGACTTGGGGCACACCAGTGTTGATAGTAAAGATATTAGAAAGAAATCCGTCGAATGTCACTCGTAAAGAAGGCTCTCGGAGGAACTTAGTCAAGAATTCATCATGTCAAACACGGTAAAAGCCTTTTCCATTACTTTCGATATTATTGAAAACAGTGCGACTGGTCGGTATGTATGGTTTTACCCAGGTTCTCTGGTTATAACCATTAACATGTTTTAAAGCGGAGATGAAGGCGTTTTTAAACATGTCTAGATATAACTCTGAATGAACAGTTGTTATGCGGCCTCTGTTATTATCAAAGAAGTATCATCAAAGCTGTCACTTTAGGGGAATGAAAAGGCTTTTGAAGCTTTAATTTTGGATTTGTCTGATTCCTGTAATTGATGTGGTTGTTAAGATGGAAATCTAACTCGTCCCAGAATAGTTGGTAAATATTGAAAAACGTTCAAACATTTTATTAAGGAGGTTGAGACTCTCACCTGTGCCAGTTGGCTTTAATTCCCGCATATAGGGGTACAGACATAAATCTTTACCAAGACTCGGTTGTAATGTACTCCTTGGCCCATTTACGGCATTTGACCGTTTACAAACTGACTCGCTAACGCTCAAGACTTCATTTATGCTGTATAAATGATATTGACGCCCCTCGATAATCGCAAAAATATTGTTATTTCAAAATTCCCCACATGAAGGGCACGTTTCACTCTGGTTAGCTTGAGAGTAAGTTAATTTCCAAGGACTGGGGAAACGCACTCATCTGGCAACCCCGGTCAATATTGATGGAATATCCTGTATTTAGTTGATAATGAACTTAGAGTGAACAACAGTATTGTATTTTTTTTTCAGTGGTATTACTAAAAAAGGTTTTTCGCCAGTTCCTATTTATTTTCCGTAATCTGAAATTATACAACCTGTCCTTCTTTTTATTAATAAAAAGATGAATGGCCGCTTAAACAAATTCAGTTCCCGGCAACGGAAACTTGCGAAAGGATCACATTTTTTACAATGTTTTTACAATTGTTAGGTTACCTGCTGTTCATAATACGGAAGCTGAAGTGACAGATATGACGCCTGGTGAGACATATACTATTCAAGTCAATACTGTAAGCTATGGGTTGGAAAGCAACGAGCCTCAACAGCTCAATCATACAGTAAGGTAAGAATTGGTTCTGTTTCTTAGAGGAATTAGTATCTAATTATATGAGATGTGAATAAGGTTAGATATAAAGTACAAGTTTAATTTAAAAAAACAGCAGTTTGACGATGGTTTTTTTTTTATTAAAATCATATAGATATTGTAACGTTAATTTTTTACAATAAGTTTATTTAGCACCACGCTACAAGGTTTTTGTAAAAACAGTATTAAAGTTTTTTTACCACATGTCTTCCTCTCACTTAATAAGATTTCTGGTGTGGTATTTTGTGGTATTTTTACAAGATATAGCCTCGGTTGTCACATGGAGTATATTCTTTCCAGAATCTCTTTTTGCTTTCTGCTTTTGATACACTTAATAGAACGTAATATATTTGTGTAGTTCATAGCTTTAGAATATCATGGTTGGTGGATCCCTTTTCATATCGATATTTTATCTTGTTTATTTCTGTAAGACTTTAACATGAATTTTGAACGTGCCCTCCTTGGTCAGAATTAGTTTTAACTTATGTGTGGTCACACTGTCTAAATTAATATTCAAAAACCTTTTTCTTTAACATTTGGCTTATCGAGTTGAACCAGTTTTAGTTTGCCATGAACCGGCGGTACAACAGCAGCTATTTTTTTGTTCGCTTATTTTTGATCACGCGTCCAGAATTAAAACCTGACTTTTCTTTAGCAGATTTTCTTTTTCACTGGTTCATTTTTTTTGGTTTTGTCCTGAAATTCCAGTAAAGGCGAACGTTCTCGTATTTTGTGCAAATGGCGAAACGATTCAGTGTCAACGATGTGTTCTTTAATCACTTTAGAACCACGTTGTGAAGTCGATAAGATAAAATTGTTTAGAGAACTAAAAACCGATTCAGGTGGTACGATCTTTTCTTTACAGGATTTTATTTGAACGCAACTGTTTTTCTTTAATTTTAAGAAAATATAGTTTAACTGCAGTTTTTTAGGTACAGTTGTACAGTTTTTACTACCAGTTTTACCGCCACTTTGGCATCTCATTTAATATAAATTCCCTCCTTCATATTTCTAGGCAGAATCAATTATTTAACGTAAAATAGATAGTGCCCAATAAAAAAAGTACTCAATAGTGTGTTAAATAGCTGGAATACGCTCGCTGTTCGCCCTGTTAAGTATATAAAATAAGATCATTCACACTCCAAATATTATTATTTTTATTAAAATTATTTTAAATGGAAATAATAAACAATAATTTTGTTTTCAGTAAAATAAATTATGACTCTTTGGTTATTTCCTCGTCTAATGCATGAAATAAATCAAATTTTTATTTATTTTCAGACCTAATCCTGTTTCGAACATTGCTCCGTTGGTTGATTCAAACAATGTAACATTGGAATGGCCCCGTCCTGAAGGAAAAGTAGAAACATACATTGTTAGGTAAGAGGAAAATTAAATTATTGATTTCATTTTGTAAGTTTAAAGCCAGCCAATATAATAATAGTTTAGTTGCGGCTTTGGCTCCATAGCCTAGTTCCGGCTTATAGACTGGTGTATTTAGTTAGATATTCCTCGTCATGCTACTTGTAGATATCGACAAACTCTCGAAAGCCAGCGCACTGTAAAAAGGCAGTTTTTTGTTGGTGGAAGGCCGCTCGGACCAAGAAGGGCTGACGATAAAGGCCCCGCCCCTCTGTATGGGTGGAACGGATACCTGTAGTCGGCCTTCGAGAACTGGGAGCCTACTCCGACAGAAAAACTGCGGACGCTATGTCGTTGGCAAATATTCACTTAGGCCGGAAGGCGGACGAAGTAGATAGCGCTGTCTTGAATGAGACGCAGGTTTAAAGACGACCTGGAAGTTTCGAATATACTTCGCTGCAATGCTTTGGAGACGTTTAGCAGCCCATCGAGTTTCGTGGCTACCAGGAAGAAAAACATAAAACAGCGAACTGAGAGAGTATCATCTGCCGATGATGTAATTCGGATCCGATTTTAAACTGTAGGTCTCACCTAGTTGACATTACCTAAACATAATTGGAGTTGGCAAAAAAGATTTTACAACTTATATTTATGAAAAAACTATGGTAAATATTAGACCGATCCACCATAAACAGTACAGCAATCACCGCAGTAAAACGGGTGTACGACCAGTCACGTTCCCGATTAAAGTTGGGAAACATTCTCACCGAAAATTTTTTCTGTAACAAAGGGTGTCAGACAGGACTGCTGTCTGTCTCCTACATTATTCAAAATTTATCTGAATGAGGCATTAGAGAGATGGCGAGGAGCATGTGGAGGAATGGGAATAGAGCTGACCGACGAAACAACGTTGTACACTCTATATTTTGCCGACGATAAGGTGGTTATTGCTCAAGACAAGGAAGACCTTGAATTTATGACGAGAAAACTGTTTGAAGATTATAAAAACTGAGGTTTAACATTAACTGCAAGAGAACCAAATATTTGTGTATAGGAGGAAAACAGGGAAGCCTTACTCTAAATACTAGTGAGGCCATTGATACTTGTGAAGAGTATTATAGCCTGGCACGTTGAGGCACCATTTTATAACGTCTCTTTTGCGGCGCTATTTTGTATCGCCTCAACTCTCTTTATTTTTAATAAATATTTTATTTATTAAATAGAAGCTGTTATTTGCCCCTTGTGAGAATGGATTGAGTGGATATTTATACGAAGAGAGGACACAATTAAGATATCAGCTAGCTCGTTTTTTTTACTGGTAGAGTACATGGAGATCGAGATAATTTTTGTACGCCTTTTGAAAATAGTCTCTATAGTTGTTTAAAATTTGGTTGTACAGCTTTGGGTACCATTCATTTTAGAATAAAAAGAATCTAAGTTTAGCTCAAAAAATGAAAAAATACTGAAGACTTTAGTTGTTAATATAAAATTGAGTTGAGTACAACCCTTACGTCCTGAAAGAAAGAGCAGGAGTTTAGTGAGACACTACACATTTAAATAAAAAAGAGTATATTAACAAAATAAAAATTCTTCCTCTTATTACACTCTTAAAATTAAAATTATATAAAAAACAACACTATGTTTTAATTTCCAATATATTTAAAGTCACTTGACAATTGTTTCACCATACAATGGCTTCTTCAGAAGTAAATAAAAAAAAATTTTTTTTTTTATTTACTTCTGAAGAAGCCATTGTATGGTGAAACAATTGTCAAGTGACTTTAAATATATTGGAAATTAAAACATAGTGTTGTTTTTATATAATTTTATTATGAATTTTCAACAAGTATCGGCTAACACAATCAAAGCTCTTAAAATTACTTAGACTTAATAAATAACCTCTTAGGCTATAAGAGTGTACACATTTAAGCTAGAGTTCTATGAATTACTGTTTCTAAGTATAAAAAAAACAAAAGATTTTAAAACACACGATCTAAAAGTCTGTAAAATTAACTTCGCGAATTACACATGTTGAGTAGTCGTTGGAAACACACGTTGCAGACAGGAAGTGAGATATTTAGACTGGTGTGCTTATGACTTACTGATTGGCTTCTCCTCGTGAGTTTTCCATAAGCTGCTTGGCCTCTCCTGGTGAGATTCTCATCAAAATATTGTCTCAGCCATTACTCTCCTATTTTCATTTGGGTAGCTAATCACTTTTTGACCCGAAATGCTTTAGGATGAGCAGAATATTTTAAGATTGGAAAAAAGGATCAAACTTGAGATCTATAAACAACACCCACTTGGTGATAAAAAAAGGCGTTACTGTACTACGGCATGACGGAAGAAAAAAAACCACTACGGCATGCTGGAGGAAAAAGCCACTACGACATACTGGAGGAAAAAGCCCTTAAAAATTCCAAATGGCCTTTTTTATATCTTCTCCCTACTTCTTGGTGAAGTCTTTAAAATGGCTCACTTCCGGGACGCAGAATCAGACGCATTCAATGCAAACAAAATACGTTAAGTCAGCAACGTGTTATACACGGTTGAGTTACACTGTTCAAAAATTTAAATCACTGTTTTACGTTACACTGCTCAAAAATTGAAATCACTGCCTAATCAAATATAAAAATGTAATAAAATATAAATTATAGAAAGAAAAACAGTGTTGTAAGATGATCTTAAAATTCTAGGAAAAAATGAATGTTACAGTATATATATCTCGGAATTAACATAAGTAAAGGCGGTAGAACGGAAATAGAAGTGGAGAGTAGAATAAGTAAAGGAAAGGCGATCATAAGACACCTAAACTCTATTCTGTGATCGAAGATCACAAAGAAAGCACCTCATTTATAATGCACTATTTAAGAGCATCGTGTTATACGGTTGTGAAACTTGGTAATTGACGAAACGATTGGAACAGAAACTAATGGCACTCGAAACGGATTATTGGCGAAAAAGGGCTGGAGTGTCAAGAATGTATAGGGTTAGAGATAAAAGAATAAGGGATGTACCATAATGAAAGTAAAAACCACGATTATTGTGGAAATTCAACAACGGCAACTTATATGGTACGGACACGTGGCAAGAATGGAAGAGCACCGAATACCAAAAATGGTTCTAAAGTGGGTACCAAGCGAAAAGAGGAGAGGGCAATGTCAGAGAGAAATCTAAGACCTGGAGATTGGGAAGATTGAAGAGGATGGAAATCGCTAATCGGATTGATGATATTTATGAGGAAAGTATTCGATCAATAACTTTATCAATTTTTTTTCAGGTGGTGGGAAGCAACGAGCCCGTCTCAAGTGAATAAAAGTACAGTAAGTCAAAATCAGAACGGTACAGGCCCAGTTAGGTTATTAGTTGGCGACCTAATGCCTGGAGAAGAGTATGTTTTTGATATTCAAGCTATATCGAATGATCTGGAAAGTGACGTGACCGTTTTAAGAACTAGAACAAGTGAGTAATATTTAATATCTTTAATAACATTAATCAAAAGCTAGTTGAATCTTCTCGAGGTTAACCAGTCAAATAATTTTTGATTTGTCAATGGTTGAACAGTAGTATTTCGTCGTATATTGTATGGTGTCATAAGAAAACTAATGGTTTTTTTATAAAGGATGGTTCTAAAATTATTTTATCAACATTGTGCGCCTCTCGCCAAAACAAGACAAAACATTCGTTTGAACATTGGTTCACAAATGCTTTGCTATTGAACAGTTTATAAATATTTTCAGTAGTTTTAAGCCTAAAACCTTTTTTCTCTTCATTTCTGTTAACATTTCCGTCTCCAGAGTCTCGGTTTCAATCCCCGGCAGTTATACTTTTATTTTAAAAGCTACGCCATATTGCACGTCATGCTATTAGCCAGCAAATATCGGCAAATGCTCAAAAGCCCACGCGGTGTGGAAAGGACAGTTGTTACTGAGAAGCTGTTCGGACCATGAAAGGCTGACACACATGAAGGCACCGCTGCTTTAAGAATAGAAACGAATAGCTGAAGACGGACGAGGACTGACTGCCGACCCCAACGGAAGAACTGCCGGGCCTGTCGTCGATTATGGAATACTACTCGGACCACGAAGAATTGACGATGAAGGCATCTGTATCAATTGGTCATTTCATCGAATTACTATTCTGAAAAATGTTTAAAAGAGTTTCCCCAGATTTAGAAAACGTCGATTAGGTAAATAGAGATGAAAAACTATATATTACCTTCTTGCCCGAAATTGAGATTTTGATTTAAAATGCAGTTTTGACCTTTGTTAAACTAAATTTTCATTTTCCTAATCTTCCGATACGGATGTAGGCGACCCTCTCACCTTTGCCTGTGGTTGATGCCTTTTTTAAGTAATCCACAGACAAAAGGACCTACAGTTTAATGCCGGTTTCGAAGGCCAAAGTGGGAGTGCTCTACTAGGCATAATACTATGGGTGGTTTGTCATTGTCTTCCCGAGAGAGGTAACCGTCAAGTTTTTTTCCGAGCCGAGTTTCGAACTCGGGTCCTCCGCGTAGAAGGCAGACACTTTACCCACTACGCTATACCCTCTGATCTTCATTCATTGAATAAAATAAACTTAAAATATCAATTAACTTTATTTATTTTGTCTTTTACAGTGCCGCTGATCCAATCAGAAGTCGTCGTGGTCAATAACCAACAGTCGACAGACACCATAAGCTTGAGATATACACCAACTCCGCAAACTTCATCCAAATTTAATTTATATAGATTTTCTCTGTCCGAACCGAATATTCCTGATCAAGAGAAACCTGCCAACGATTCTGATAGATTGGTTACTTTTACTAACTTGGTACCAGGAAGGTAAGCAGTAGCTACATTATTCACGTACATTCTGTCAAGTAAGAACGTGTCTGCGGTAATTCATTTTTGGTAAATGCGATTCTAGCTATTCAACAAAAAATCGGTAGAGGGAACCTTTGTCTATGACGCATTTTAGTAAAAGTATCAGTCGATTCTGAACTGACATCGTGAAGATTTCAACACACCACGTGAGACATATCTTGCATGAATATTTGCATATAAAAAGCTGTCTCGGTGGATGCCGCATACTCTCACGATTAATCAAAAACAGCAACGTGTCGAAAATTCAGAACGCTGTTTGGCACTGTTTCGGCATAATCAAAAGCAGTTTTTGCGTCGATTCGTAATAGTTGACGAAACACGGATCCACCACTACACTTCTAACAACAGGCAGTCCGCAGAGGCTCTGGACCGTATGACAGCCGACCGAAGCATCCAAAAACACAAGCATCAGCTGAAAAGGTTTTAGCAAGAATTTTTTGGGATGCGCATGGAATAATACTGATCGACTATCTTGAAAAGGGGCGAGCAATCACCGAAGACTAGTACGTTGGTTTATTGGACCGGTTGAATCAAGAAAAAAAAAGGCACATTTAGCGAAGAAAAAAGTTTTGCTTCACCAAGACCAATTGGGCCCTCAGCTATTATATATATATATATATATATATATATATATATATATATATATATATATATATATATATACAGTAATACCCCGCTTAGCGCGACCCCGTTACGCGCGGTTTCACTATAACGCGAATTTCAAATTTCGCGCTCATGTAGTCATTAACTTCTCTATGGTCGCGGGGGATCCCCGCTTTCTCTGAATATTCTCTTTGAAGAATTGGGAATTCCCTGTCCTTCGACTTTGTTCTATGGGGATTTCCTCGTTCGTTTCGTGTGTTCATTTGTTCCGTAATGTTAGTTCGGTCGGCTGGCAGTTTTGTTTTAATATTTATTGGAGATACATACATACATAATTTAACCCTACGTTAAAAATGCCGCCTGTAAAGAAAAAAAGAGCGTAAAAGCGTCACTTTGGAATTGAAGATGAAAGTGTTAAGAAGAATGGAAAATGGAGGCAAAGCAACAATTGTTGGGAGAGATTTTGGACTCTCAGAATCGACTGTGAGAACGATTTATAAAAATCGGGAAAAAATTAAAATCTCCAGCGAAGGTTCAACACCTATAAGTGCAACAAAACTTTCTCGTTCGAGATCATCTATCTTAGAAAGAATGGAGAAATTACTGTCAGTCTGGATCGAAGATTTGAATAAGAAGAACACACCACTAAGTC
The DNA here is from genome assembly GCA_019049505.1 of Pachyrhynchus sulphureomaculatus. Taxonomy (NCBI): domain Eukaryota; kingdom Metazoa; phylum Arthropoda; class Insecta; order Coleoptera; family Curculionidae; genus Pachyrhynchus; species Pachyrhynchus sulphureomaculatus. Next base: position 37,935,153 of record CM032449.1, on the reverse strand, counting down.
AAGATCTCATATGCACAAAAGCAAAATCTTTGTATGAGATGCTGAAAACAAAAGAAGGAGAAGGGAGTGCCACTCCGACTTTTGCTGCTGGTTCCATCGGTTCAAGCAGCGTTCTAATCTTCACAATATCCACATAACAGGCGAGGCGGCCAGCGCGGACATTCAAGCTGCAGCTGAGTTTCCAGACAAGTTTCAAGACTTCGTTAGACGAGAGAAAATTCCTGCTTGTCTCATCTTCAATGTTGACGAGACCGCACTTTACTGGAAAAAAATGCCATCTCGAACATTCATTTCTAAGGAAGAACGTCAAGCCAGTGGTTTCAAAGCTGCGAAAGATCGACTAACACTTCTGCTGGGTGGTAATGCCACTGGTGATTTCAAACTGAAACCTTTACTAGTGTACCATTCAGAAACACCCCGTGCAATGCGAGGCACAGACAAGACAAGTCTACCAGTTGTGTGGCGATCAAAACAGAAAGGCGTGGGTTACACGGGAAATTTTTCAAGAATGGTATTCTAATAGTTTTTGCCCATCAGTCAAATCATACTGTGACAGAAATGGGCTTGAACCTAAAGTTATATTACTCTTAGACAATGCCCCAGGACATCCAACCTCACTTGATACGCCCAGAGACTTAAAAGTGTACGTAAAGTTCCTTCCACCAAACACTACGTCAATATTACAACCTATGGACCAGGGAGCAATAGCAAACTTCAAAGCTTATTACCATCGCCGCACTTTTAGCCAACTAATTCATGAAACTGACGGGGAAGGAAGACAGTCTATGCGAGAGTGGTGGAAGTCATACAACATTATGAAGTCTATTCACAACATAGAAGAGGCTTGGAAGGAAGTTAAAATGAGTTGTATGAATGGGGTGTGGCGTAATCTTTGGCCAGATGTAGTGGAAGCACCTAGAAGAATTGTCCAGATGCAGAGACAAGTGCTTGAAGACATTGCTGCAATGATTGAGGGGTCTGAACTTGAAGATGTCACGGTAGAAGATCTCGTAGAACTTGTAGCAACGCACGACGATCCTATTAGCAATGAAGATCTGATCGAGTTACAGAATAATCCTATCTACGATGAGGAAGAACAAGTAGAAGAGAAAGTTTTATCTTCAGGGGAAATACAAAATGCACTTTCAAAAATTTATTCAGGTTTGGACATATTGCAGAGTATAGACAATAATGATGACCGTGTCTTGACCGTGTGTCAAACAATTAAAAACAGTGTTGGGTGTTATGAACGTATTTTACAAGAACGTAAACAAAACGTTACCCAAAAGACAATAGATGTATTTTTCCGTAAAAAATAAGAGTATGTATTGCATAAAGTGTTCTTAGAATTAAAGTGATTGATTAAAATGATTTGTATTTTTTTGTATTAAATTTTGAATATGTTTAATCATAAACCTCGATATACGCGAATTTCAGTTAACGCGATTTTTTTCGGAACGTATCCCTCGCGTAAAGCGGGGTATTTACTGTATATATATATATATAATCGTATATCCCTTCAACCATATAGTGTAGGGTAGCTATACATTCTCCTTTTTTTTCCCTCTCAATCTCCACATATAAACTTCTTCCGTCTGTCTCTATTCTTTGCCATTTTCACTGCTTCTTTCCAAGATTTTCCCTTCTCCTTAAGTATACCTCCAATACTCCTATTCCAGGTCTGTCTAGGTCTTCCTCGCTTCTATTTTCCCTGTATTCGGGCTTCATACACTTGTTTCACCTGTCTATCATCCTTCATTCTCTGTATATGGCCCCACCATCCCAGCTGTCTTTGTTGTATATATTCCATAATTGCTTGTACTCTCAGCCTTCTCCTTATGTCTGTAGTCCCTATTCTGTCCTTCCGTGTAACTCCTTGTACTGCTCTCAGGTATTTCATTTCGAAGGCTTGAATCTTGTTTTCCTGCCTGTCTATTAGGGTCCACGATTCACATCCATATGTTAGGATTGTCCTATAAATTGCTTTGAACACTTTTATTTTTGTTTGTTTCGTCACTTTATTCCAAATATCGAGGTTGTAAGGTCTCTCATTTTCGGCCACTAGCACAATATCATTAGCAAAGGCCGCGTCAGATATTTCTATTCTTTTTAGCTTCCAGTATCCAATTATCATTCTCTTCAGTTTTATTTCGCATTTCTTGATTATTTCATCCATATATACAGTGAACAATGTTCAAGCTTCCTCCGTGCCTCAAACCGTCCTGTGTTGTAAATCCCTCCGACTTCATGTTGTTTTTTATTACATATTGCACCTTGTTGCTATATATTCCCTTTATGATTCTTATTGTCTTTTTATTTATTCCCTTGTTTTCTAGGCTTTTCCACACTTTATTTCTCGGCACACTGTCAAATGCTTTTTCTAAGTCTATGAAAGCAAGGTGTAGACTTTTATTTTGTTTTGATCTTTTTTCGATAATCTGTTTCAGTGTAAATATGTGTTATTGTGTACTTCTTGCTGGTCTAAATCCACTTTGCGATTCCGATAGTTGTGGTTCTATTACTTTCTTTATCATATTATTAATGATGCCCTCATAAATTTTGACAATTTTGTTCAGTATAGTAATTCCTCTGTAATTATTGCAATCCTTGTGATCTCCCTGTTGTTTGCGTTGCACACTCCGCATTCTTTGGTAGCCCCGTCCAGGATTATATTCTTCCAAATTTGCATATTTTATATTTCTGTATCCTTTTTCGAATTTCTCATCAGTTATTTGTCGGTATTTGATCATAATTTCTTAATTTATATGTCCTTATTGATTTGTATTTTCTTATTGTTGGGTTTTCATCTTTTGGCAACCTTTTTAGTTTTCCGTACGGAACACTTATAAGATCACTTCGGTGTCTGTCCGTCTGTCACACCCGATTTTCTCCGAAACTTTGTCATAGAAAGTTGAAATTTGGTAATAATATAGGAATTGATGGCCTCATCAGAGCCATGTAGTTTTGAAAGTTAAATTTTGACTTAAGGGCTTAGTTTTGGGGGATGAAATCGGAAGTCAAAAAAAAATTTTTTTACTAGGTAATCGAGTGTGGTGTCAAATGAAAGCTTGTGAAAACACGAGTAAAATATATATATATATATATATATATATATATATATATATATATATATATATATATATATATATATATTTATAATGTAATACTTGCGCGCACTTTTCTTTGTATTGTTTTTAAAAAAATCGCTGTCCACCCGCCTTATCTCGAAAAGTACTTATCAAAAACTTTTGAAAAAATTCTGGAATATTCTCCACGGGGTGTAGATTAAACGAAAATTATCACGAGTGCATTACCTGTAATAATTTATCTGGTATATAAAAAAAACAAAAATTTCAAGGTCATCAATTTTCAGTAAAGATTGGAAATAAACTTTGTTGAAAACTCATTTGGGGTGTGTTTTGTGAAGTCACTGATCATTTTATACTTCCGTTACAACATTTTTTATTTTAAAAGCAATCAACGTACGGAACACTAATTGCGCAAGTTCAACTTGCACTTGACCGGTTATTTTGATTATTCCTACTAGTAGGTAATGATCTCTGTATATTTCAACTCCCCTTCTTATTCTTACGTTTTTCAATTTTTTTTCTTTTGCTCCTTTGTACCATATATAGTCTATAATTGACCTATCTTGTTTTGTATGATGAACCCTTGTGTACTTATGTATGTCTCTATATTGGTAAAATGTGTTTGTTATGATGAGATCATGTATTTGGCTCAGCTATTATTACCTTTTTCTAAATTTGAAAAGATGGCTCCAGGGAGAAGTCTAATGGGAAGACTTATTTTAGAGAGCTCTACAAATCGTACTATATCGAAGGGATCCAAATGTTGAAAGATCGCTGGAATAAGTGCTATGTTGAAGACTAAAATCGATTTTTGGCAAAAACACTGTTTTTTCTTCAAAAGTTTCGGTACTTCCTACCCCATATAGTATGTCCTTTTTAGAGTTCTTGGAGGCGAGAAATCTGAAATTTGTGTTATTTTATTATTTTCACCACAGGTCGCCATAAAATATTTATTATTCAAAATATTGACTGGAGATACTTAACACATGGGCTGAAAAGTCCCGGGCCTAACAAAGAAAACACGGTTTTTTTGGTTCAAAATTAGCTTTATTCATCAACGTAATCTCCATCAAGAGCAACGCAATCATTCCAGCGCCGCTCTAACATTTCAATACCACTTTTGTAGAACGATTTATCATTTGCCTCAAAATAGGCCTCAGTTTCAGCCGTAACCTCTTCATTCGTGCGAAATTTCTTACCGGCGAGCATTTTTTTCAGGTCTGCGAACAGCCAGTAGTCGCTGGGAGCCAAATCTGGCGAATACGGTGGATGTGGGAGCAATTCGAAGTTCAATTCATGTAGTTTTGCCATTGTTTTGATTGACTTGTGACACGGTGCGTTGTCTTGATGAAACAAAATTTTTTTCTTTGCCATATGCGGTCGTTTCTTTGCAATTTCGGCCTTCAAACGCTCCAATAACGCTATATAATATTCACTGTTGATGGTATTTCCTTTCTCAAGATAGTCGATGAATATTACACCACGCACATCCCAAAATACCGAGGCCATAACCTTTCCAGCCGATTGTTGTGCTTTCGGGCGCTTTGGACGAGGTTCACCAGTTGCTGTCCACTCAGATGACGATCGTTTTGATTCCGGAGTGAAGTGATGGATCCATGTTTCATCCATTGTCACATATCGACGCAAAAATTCCGGTTTGTTACGTTTAAACATGGCCAAACACTGCTCAGAATCATCAACACGTTCTTGTTTTTGATCAACAGTGAGCAAACGCGGCACCCACTTTGAACAGAGCTTTCTCATAGTCAAATGCTCATGCAATATAAAGCCAACACGTTCTTTTGATATCTTTACGATGTCAGCTAACTCACGCAACTTCACTTTTCGATCATTCAAAACGATTTTATGGATTTTTTTGATGTTTTCTGGTGTTACCGCCTCATTTGGACGTCCACTGCGTTCTGCATCATCGGTGTCTCTACGACCACGTTTGAAGTCAGCAAACCAACGTTTTATTGTTGTTTCTGATGGAGCGGAGTCCCCATAACACTTTTCAAGCCATTGCTTCGCTTGAACGGTATTTTTTCCCATCAAGAAGCAGTGTAAAATTAAAACACGAAATTGTTTTTGATCCATTGTTTTGAAAATAACAAAAGTAGCGTCACTCTTAGCACAATAACTCACAAACTAATGAATAGAATATCATGAAATTTTAACAGCTGTCTTTTGAAGGTTAGTATTAACTGAAAAAAAGGTGACTGCAATAAAACTAGCGCCATCTATGTGTTAGGCCCGGGACTTTTCAGCCCATGTGTTACATGAAGTTAGTATTTAGTGGTAGAAAGGCAAATTTTTAGTGTTCCATACGGAACACTTATAAAATTACTTCGGTGTCTGTCTGTCTGTCCGTCTGTCACACCCGATTTTTTCCAAAACTATTTGACATAAAAAGTTGAAATGTGGCACTAATATAGGAATTGATGGCCCCCTCAGAGCCGTGTAGTTTTGAAAGTTAAATTATTCTTAAAGGGTTAGTTTTGTGGGGTAAAATCGGAAGTGAAAAAAAAATTTTAATAGGTCAACGAGTGGGGTGTCAAATGAAAGCTTGTGAAAATACGAGTTCAAAAAAATATGTAATGTAATACTTGCGCACACTTTTCTTTATATTATTTTAAAAAAATTGCCAAAAATCGCTGTCCTTATCTCGAAGAGTACTAATCAAAAGATTTTAGAAAAATTCTGAAATATTCTCCACTGAATATAGATTCAACGAAAATTCACTAAAATAACCATTGTATATTTTTTCACTTTAGAATTGCGTGTTCTCGTGAGAAATACCGGTAAATCATTTCAGATTTTTAAATAATTGTAATTTAATATATGTAAAAAAGCATAGTATACAAATTGTAGTAATTAATCACAATAATTAAGTTTCCGAAACGCGCCGAGCCGAGGCGAGTTAAGTAATTAACCGACCTATATAGCAACTACTATTATTAATTGAATTATGAGAATTAAATATAAGAATTTTTTTATAGATTGTACAATATAACCGTATGGACAGTTTCACAAGGGGTAGCTAGTCAACCGTTACAAAGACAGGATAGATTGTGTAAGTATAATACATTTCGTTCACAATATTTTTAACATTAGTAACTAATTTATTTAATAACTTCAAAAATATAGAATTCAGAATATCTTTTAAGTTCTTACTTCTACTAGGTTTTAAACCTAAGACCTCACGCTTTCGCAATAACAGACTATAATAATTTTATTGAGTGATAAAATCGTGTTTTTGGAATTCACGGTTCAAACAATTAGACTGTGTCAAATTGGAGTGAGTTTTTGACACTTTGCCTACCACTCTACAAGCCATCTTTAAGGGACTTTGAAAATACCATATTAATAAAATGGAGTTTTTTTCACTACGACTGTGAAATTTAGGACCTTTAGCAGTTCCTTTGACCTCTGCATCGATAACAGCTATAAAAGACATATTATGTTGTTGTGTCCGATTGGTAAAGTGAGATACGCGGTAGCGGGACCAAGTCGGAATGTTTACCCTTTAAGGACCGCTAAAAAAGTTACGTCCGATTTTCACGCCACTGTCTATTGGCAAGCATCTTCTGTCGTAACAAGTTTTACCGCTAGAAGGAATAAAAGCTTTCGTGCCAGCAAAAATGATATCTGAAGCCCCGTTAGCATAATCAAAAGGATCGTTAGAGCTGCAAACAATTGCTTAGCTAATTGAAAATTCAAGGCTGTTCAGTGATGTCAATCCCAGAGTTGCTTGACAAAAAAAAATGACTAACGAACTCACCATCAAGGTTAAGAATCCGTGTTGGTTTATTGATAAAGAGTAAGACCACAATCGATCTAAAAAATGTTCTTTATAGCTTTGAATGCTTAAGCTAGTTGTTGTTGTAAATATTAACGGCACCTGATCGAGGTTGAACACCCTTTAAAGTATGCTTTTTAATATTAGGTTAGCATCAGTCAGAGATACAAATTGTTGTATATTACTGCCATATTACGCGAGTACAGCGTTAAGAGTACAGATTTTTGTTCTCCTACTTGTTGATCTTGGCTCGGCTGACGAGTCATAATACGCCTAATCCCGCATTCCACGATGATCTGACGGATGAAAGCAATAAATAATTACCGAAATATGGATACTTAATCATTTTTATTAATTATTTATTTACTTGTTTTTAGTCCCCGAATCTATCACTGGTATTAACGCCACCTTTATATCGGATACTGAAATAACGTTGACGTGGGCTTTTCCAAGAGGAGAATACAACGCCTTCGAAGTACAGTATATTAATTCGGAGGGAGCTTTTATGCAAAATTTGACGCTTCATAATTCGATAGCCATAAATGAGTTGAAACCACATAGAAATTATACTTTCACTGTCATCGTAAGGAGTGGAACTGAATCAAGCATCTTAAGAAGGTAAGTTTTTCTTCCGTTTTCTTGTAACATTTCGAAAGGGCGTATTTTAACAATGTAAATTAAAAACTAGTTTATTTTCCATGATTATTTGTCTTCAAATAATAAGTACGAATTATTATAGCGCGAACGCAACATATGAGAGGAACAAAGAGTGTGCATAGAGGATAACCTCAGTCTCGAGAGATGCAGTTGTCATGGGGAGTTTCTTAAAAACAATAATTCTGCGACTATCGTGCGTCAAAAATTTGACATTTAACATAATTTACACAGCGTCAATAGGCCCCAGGTATTTGTTCAACCGAACCTCGGCAACATGCTAAGGCCATTAAAAAGCGATTCAAAAGTGGAGTGCGTTCGAGTGTCAAGTGACAAAAATTTCCGCACTGTCAATACTCATTCCAACAAGTGCCGGAAATGGCCACAGGTGTTTTTACAACACATTCTTCTTAGAAACTTATGTTTGTATTCTTACAAGATTCACATTCGATAATCAAAAGATTGAAGATGTTTTTAACAGTTACGAAAGAATAATTTTCGAATACATTAACGGCCACGTCAGTAAACAACCATTTTGTGAAGTTCCAAAACAGGCTTAAAAGTGACGCCTTCAGGTAGCGACTTTGGCTGACATGTCGGCGCGTGGAGTAATCGACTCGTACTTCTTTGACAGTAGCAGAGGTCGCACAACTGTTAATTCGTAACAATATGTAGAGATGATTGAGAAATGTTTCACGCCCGTTATACAAAATTTTTATTTTTAACAGAGAACCAAGTGTTAACATGATGGGACATCACACAATTCAAGCATACCTTTGCCAGTCATTCGAGAAATTTTTCCGTATGTCCTGATTTCCATAAGGCCGGCATTACACTGTAAAAGTTCTTTGACAAAGATGTGTTATAAAAGTTCGATAGAAATTGCTTTACAATTTCGTTTATAAAATATCTTTTATGACTACAAAATTTGCATTACACTATGTAATATATTTTACCAAATATTTTAAAAGAAATCTCAGTTTTTCGTTTGAAGACAGTGTTGTGAGCTGTGACTGTTGTGTAATGGATGACGTTTTACCAATTGCCGCAGCTTTTGTGGCTGCTGTAGTTGCAATAGCTGTGGCGGAAAAAGATAAAAATAAAAATGTAAAGAAACGTTTGTGGGTAGGACCTTGGGTTGCCCGGCGAGAGTTAAAGGGCATCCATCAGAATTTACTCAAAGAACTGGACATGGAAGATACAAACAGTTACATGAGCTATTTAAAGGATGGATGAAAAAACCTTCGATTACTTGCTTCTGAAGGTGGGGCCTATATCTCGGGAAACGACACATTTACATAATCCAATACCCCCTGAGGAACGGCCTATGGTCACTCCGCTATTTCTTGCCACAGGCGAGAGCTACACAAGTCTTCAATACAGTAGTCGTATACCTCAGCGTACACTTTCACCCCATTAACTTTTTTTACATCGTCAACTTCATACGTGTATCCATGTTCTTTTAATACACAAGCAATTTCTTGATAAGCATTCAACCGTTTATTTCTATTTTTATACTCTGTATGGTAAACGTAATACAGATAATCTATTCTTTCATATACACAAATCAACATTTTAGTAGCCGCCATAGACCACCTGCGCTCAATCCTCGACTCGGCCATTCTTCAGTTACTTTCAAAGCTTTCGTTTTTAAATTACAGTTTAAAGAAATAATATTTTAAAAATGCAAATAAAATGAAATATACAACTATTGATAAGTTGATAACTGATACGTGTGATTGGATTTTGTCGCGAGAGGTGAGCTATGCGCGTGCGTACAAAGAGAAGAGAAGCCAACCTACCGGCGAGTCGCGTGCAGGAATGGTGCAGGGTTCCATGTTTAGCTGACGGGCCCAAGCCAAGTCAGCACAAACGTTATTATCATTGTGTATTAAGGAATGACCTGACAATGTTACATGTTTTCAATATTTGTGTTGAGTCCTAATTGTACCAAGTGTGGTGTGAATGTTATTGGTGTAAGGCCTGTGGCTGATATGATGAAGGGGGCAATGATGACTTTTTCTTGTTTCCATAGCCTTTTTATTTCAGTTGCAAGGTCTGTGTATTTGGAGATTTTTTCCTGTGTATTTCGTTTGGGTGTTTGTGCCGTTGGGGACAGCTATGTTAATTAGATAGGTGACTTTACCTTTTTTGGTTATCAAATATTGGATGAAAATGCAAACTATGATAAACGAACTTTTATAAAAGACAAATTTTATAAAACTATAGCTATTACACTATCACATTTATCGCAAAAGTTCTTTTATAAAAGATCTTTTATAAAAGATCTTTTATATTAGTGTAATGCCCGCCTAAGTTGTGACTTGTGTTCGCCTCCACACCTATGAATATTTTCTTGTGGAGATATTTCGAAATTAAATTGTCTGTAACAATCCTCGCTCCCTGGAATAATTAAAATATCCGACAAAAAACGGTACCGATCACAGAAAAGACGTACCGAGCAGTGATCAATTGCTGTTTTTTTTAGTAAAGTGTTGGTTCTTACTTATTACATAAATAAGAAATAAAAAACTATAAAACTTTTGAAATATTTTAATGATATGAATTTGGTTAATTCATATTTTTAGATCTTTACCAGTCTCCGAAAGTTTTACTACAAAAGAGTCGGTACCAGGAAAGGTTGAAAAATTCGAACCTATCGATATACAACCTAGTGATATAACTTTCGAATGGTCTTTACCTACTTCTGAGCAAAATGGTATCATTAGAAAATACACTATTACATATGGACTAGAGGTCAGTAAAACATGTTTTTAAATATTTTTCTAGGAATATCCGTTTTTTGAAATTCCGTCAAAATTTATCCCACAAATTATTTTATTTTCTATAAAATTGATAATGGCAGATTAATAATATAACAATTGTATTAATATCTTATTTAATTCAGTAATCTTAAACATATTTTAATTAATAATGTATTTTTTACCATGCCGTGATTTTCTTGTGCTGTTCTTCAAATGATATTCAATTAATTTTTACGTTGGTAATATTTAGCTTTCAGAGTTATTTATTTTGCTGCTACAGGTCACGTAGTTAACTTGTATTCTTTGACATCCTTTTAGAATATAGTGGTTCAGTATTGCCATATCCACCACACCATAAAAACGTTCGGTATTGCATTGCTTGCGTCTAGCTGTTATTCTCTCATATCAACAGCATGATATTTCATTCAAAGTAATAATCAGATGTATAGACGGAGGTCGTACATAGTATACAACGTTCACATTATGTTATTTGTGGTACTTTTTTGTATAAATTATTACAAAAGTATGTTTTTAGGGTTCGCCACATGTACTGTTTAGAGACTTCGCTCCACATGAATTTAGAGGCACTCTCAGACAGTTACTGCCAGGAAAAACTTATATTTTCAAAATCCAAGCTCAAACTAAGGTAGAGTCAACTTGTCACTTTAAATTTTTCTTTTAATACGTGCTATGCACTCGGTAGTTGGGATTTTTCTTTTAACTGGCTATAGTGTTCGCCAAATAATATTACTTCACCAATATATAGTGTTTAAAAAAACTCCGTATTTGGTCGGGTCCCAGAAAAAATATTTAAATATATCTAAGAATTTACATCTACCAGGTGTACAAGTATGAAATGCGGATTTCAGACAACAGATGGTGCACCAATGCAGTTTGTGCTATAAAGATTTGACACTGCCTCATTTTGTTGTGTCATCAACAAGTGTCAGAAGCGCACGAGTGATAAATTGGAAAAGTGTGTGCATAGTGTTGTTTTGTTGTGTTCAATATGTCGAAATTTATACCGAACAAAGAGCATTCGCGGACAGCATTAATTTTTTGTTTTCATTTGAAGAAAACTGCTGTTGAATCATACCGATTACTTCGAGAAGCTTATGATGAACATGCTCCATCGCAAGATACGTGTGAACGATGGTTTCGGCGTATCAAAAATGGTGACTTCGATGTTGCAGATGGCAAAGAAGTGTGGATAAAACTTTAAAGGGGAAATATGTCAGGTTAAATGACACTAAACGTAAATAGCACATTGGATCTTTTTTTTATATTAAAAGTATAAAAGTTCACATAGAAGATATTTACTAAATTTAATTAATTTTTCGAGACCTACAACCTGTTAAAATGAATGTCCCAACATACGAGATTACCCTGTACATGAATGCAGAATTTTGACTATTACTGAAATTTGGTATAAAACACAGAACATTCCCTTTAAGAGAAAACAGTTCGGTCGGGACTCATTTTTTTTTTCTTGACAGTCTGTGTAGATAAAAAAAACACCGGCTAAATACAAGTCGGACTTGCGCAGTTAGTGTTCCATTCGGTGATTGCTTTTAAAATAAAATAAATTCATGTATATATCTTAAGATCCAATATGTATTTTCACGTTTTTTTTTAAGTCAATAATGTATAAAAGCTATAGCATCTAAGTTAGTTAGTAATAAAAATGTAAAACAAATATTTACTACTTAAATATTTGTATGATTGTAAACAAATAAAATAAAACAAAATTATTTTGTCTCGTATATTAAAAAAAAACTCCACCATATTGTCAAGGCACATAGTTTTTTATACCAGATAAATTATCAAACGTTATGCATTCGTGATATTTTTTGCATAATCTACACTTTATGAAGAATATTCCAGAATTGTTCAAAATTTTCGATCAATACTTTTCGAGATAAGGTGGGGGAACAGCGATTTTTGGCCATTCTTTTAAAATAATACAAAGAAAACTATATATTTTTGAACTCCTGTTTTCACAAGCTTTCATTTGACACCCCCAGACGATAAACTGGTAAATTTTTTTTTCCACTTTCGATTTCACCCCCCAAAACTAACCCCTTAAGTCAAAATTTAACTTTCAAAACTATACGGCTCTGATTGGGTTATCAATTCCTATATTCGCGCCAAATTTCAACTATAGGTTCGGAGAAAATCAGGTGTGACAGACAAACAGACGAACGTGAAGTGATTCCATAAGCGTTCTGCACAGAACACTAAAAGTATAAAAATCATTTGATATCTGTCCACTTTTTTACTTAATATTTTAGTGTTCCGTAGGGAACAATTATAAAATCACTTCGGTGTCTGTCCGTCCGTCCGTCTGTCACATTCGATTTTCTCCGAAATTATTCGACATGAAAAGTTTAAATTTGGTACTAATATAGAAATTGATGGCTTCATCAGAGTAGTATAGTTTTGAAAGTTAAGTTTTGACTTAAGAGGATAGTTTGGGGGGGGGGGGTAAAATCGGAAGTGAATTTTTTTTTACCAGGTCATTGAATGGAGTGTCAAATAAAAGCTTGTAAAAATACAGTTCAAAAATATATTTAATGTAATACTTGCGCACACTTTTCTTTGTATTATTTTTAAAAAATCACGAAAAATCGGTGTCTCCCGCCCCTTATCTTGAAAAGTACTGATCAAAAAATTTTAAAAAAGCTATCAAATATTCTCCACAGGGTGTAGATTGAACGAAAATTATCACGAGTGTAGTTTTTTTCAGTAAAGTAAAAACTTTGTTGAAAACCCATTTGGGGTGTGTTTTGTGAAGTCACTGATCATTTTATACCTCCGTAACAAAATTTTTTATTTTAAGAGCAATGTACGTACAGAACTCTAATTGCGCAAGTCCAACTTGCACTTGACCAGTTATTTTACTTCATTTTTAGTTATTTCAAAGATAAGGAGCGTTTAATCTCATTTTGAACAGCTTATATCCTAACTTATGTTTCGATTTTTCAGATCGGTTTCGGTCCTGAAACAATATGGAAACAACGTATGCCAATTATGGCACCTCCCAGACCAAGTATGCAAGTTGTACCGACGGAAGTTTGCAAGAGTTCTACGACAATACAAATTAGGTTTAGAAAGAATTACTTTAGTGAAGCTAATGGACCAGTAAGTAGAAAAATACGTCTTTTTACACAGAACCTGTGACGCGCCCGGCTTCGCGAAGTGGCTGTTAGCTACGTTGTGAAATAAAAAATTTTACCCTTGTCTTCTCATCCTTCCTCTACCGCCCTTACTACTACGGCCTCTACAAAGTTATCCCCTTCCATCATCTACCTCTGCGCTCTCTTCCTTTACCCTCATTTGCCGCTACTTTCTTAAATACAAAAATAATGGTATCTTCCATATTTTTTTTATGAGCGTAGCATACGTGCTGCAAGGAACTCTCTAAGCTGCTACAGAAGCCACGCGTGTGCAGAAAAAGCGATTCACGTTAGTCTTGAATCGCTGTTAAATTATACTCGATGGGAAACGCAGTGCTGGACAAATCGTTCCAAAGGGATGTTTTCCATATAACGGACTTCTTGAAAAATGTTGTACAAGGAGTAACGAGCTGAACCACGTACAAATTTGATTTATTAGCGTGACATGTATTAATAGCATGCACCGCTCTGGGAGGAATTAAGCGGGCTACATCCATCAAACACTTTCCATGAAAATACTTGTAGAATAGACTCAAGTCGCCAACCGTTCTTCGATATTCCAAGGTATCAAAGTTTCTGGTGAGTTCTGGGTCTCCAATCAGGCGAACAGCCCTCTTTTGAATAGAATACAATAAATGCAGTGTATATTTGGGAGCAGAATCCAAACATTGGGGCGGTATTCTATCGTTGGTCGAATTTGAGCTTTATACAGAACTAACAGTCGAGTGTAAAGCTTTCTTTTTCTTCGAAAAAGTATTCTCAGCTTTTGAGAAACTCATTTTATTAAGCATGCGACATGTTCCAAGACATATTTGCTCCCAAGTTAACGACCAGTAACTTGAAAAACGATGCTGGAGAAATGGCGTGGCCTGATATAACTATGTCGAGTTCCGCAACGTTAACTTTTTTAGAAAAAGCTGCCTCCTGGGGTTTTGCAGCGTTAAATTCACCTTGATTACTGTCACCCCAAGATAGAATTTCTTCTAGGTGCTGTCTGCGCATATTTGCATGAGTAGCCGTTGTTCGAGCTTCCCATTGTAGCTGTAGTTTGTTTTCAAAATGGTGTCAAGTTTTTTTATCAATATATTTGCTATCCTGAGATAAGAATATTCTATGTCCAAGGGCTAGATGATTTTTAAGCGGTTTTCATGTAGTATTTACCTAAAATATTGATATATAACGTAGAGAAATCCATGTAAAACCACTCATGGAATCATGAAGATCAAAACTATTGACCTCCTTGAGTTCATAGAATTACCTTTTATTGTTCTTAACCCTTTTTTATTCGTCCTGTTTCTCTTGTAGTGTGTTTTAAGTTTATATTAATTTTTGATTGTCAATAATTTGTTTTCGCATCAAAGTCAATCAATTTGTATTAATTGTTTTCAGATTAGTTCTTATGCAATTATAGTTGCCGAAGACGACTCTAAAAACGCTTCAGGATTAGAAATGCCCAGTTGGAGAGATGTTCAAGCATATTCCGTATGGCCTCCGTATCAAGTTATGGAATCCTATTATCCATTCTTTAATAGTTCTGTTGAGGACTTTACTGTTGGAGCAGAGACATGTGATATTAGGTATGAAATCTAGTTAGTGCTATAGAAACCTAAAGGCTCTATTCCACTGCGACTTAAAATCGGTCCTAAATCTCAAACGCAAAACGCAAACTCCGTATAATTCACAAATAATTCCGAACTGGTTTGACGTCTTGTTGGACTAGTTCTTCAAATTCTGTCACCTATTAGAAGAGTCTAGAATACGACATATAGTATTATTTTAAAAATGTGTTTTAAAACTTTCAAAAATGTCTTATAAGACAGTTCATATTGTAAGGGGTGGCAACAATTGAATTCAAAATGTTACTCTACCTACATTCAATTTTTTCAAGATTAGTTACTGCAAGGAAAAATACAGTATCTGAATTTTTGTTTAGAATTTACTTAATTCGCGTATACTAAGGTTGCCCGTGCAAAAATTATAGTTTAACTAATCATAAAATTGACAAAAATGGTTATCAAAAGAACTTGAAAATTTACCATTAAATACTTTCGCAGTGAAGAATTCGTTGGAATTCATTAATAAAACAAAAAATCTAGTTCTTATTGAAGGTGAAGTCTTAATTTCTTTTGATGTCAGTTCTTTGTTCCCAAGTGTGCCAATTCCACAAACTTTACAATATCTCAAAGAATTACTTAGAATGAATGACTTTGAGGACGAAATTATTCGTGAATACTTAACATTAAGGAACAGCTATGGGCAATTGCTTATCACCATTCATAGCCAATTTATTCATGAGTAAATTTGAAACCCAAGCCAGTCAAGAATTCGAATATTTCCCAAGGGTATGGTATAGGTATGTGGATGATATATTAGCGATTTTTGATACAAAGAAAGCAGATATTGATGATTTTGTTTCTAAATTATATAGCCGGTATGATTCCATTAAATTCACTTACGAAGTTGAGAACAAAGGACAATTGCCTTTTCTAGATATTTTAATTATTAAAAATAATAATAGATTAGAATTTGATATCTATAGGAAGGACACAGTAACGGATAAATATATTCCTAATGATTAATTTCATTGCAAACAACACAAATTAGCCTCATTACATTTTTTAGTTCATCGTTTGGTCACTTTCTCTCTGAATAGAGTAAACTTTAATAAAGAAAGGAATCGTATTAGAAATATAACTAGAGTTAATGGTTATGACGATGACTTAGTAAATAAGCTAATAAATAGACATAAGTTTAGGTCGAATATTCAGAATTCCACCTTTTTTACACGCGAAGAAAATAACACCAGGTATGTCTCCATACCATATAATCCGAAATATAGCAAGGGTCTCAATAAGGTATTTAATAAGGTAGGCCTCACCTTAGTCTACAAGTCATCAGACAATCTGAGGAATATCTTAGGAAATCCCAATAATAAGATTCCTAATTGTGAGAAGAGTGGAATTTATAAAATTAGTTGTAATGATTGTGACAAAAAGTATGTTGGGCAAACTAAAAGGTCAATTAAAACACGATTTAAAGAACATTTAGCACACTTAAAATACAGTAGAACAGAAAAGTCTAGCATTGCCAAACATACCCTTGAAGCTGATTATAGTGTAACATTAGATAATCTAAGATTAAGAAAAAATGGAGATTGTTGAACGCATACGAAAGTATGGAAATTATAAAATGTAAGAGTAGTTTAAATAAAGACAGAGGGCCTATTCCTTATAGTCCCCTCTACTGGTTACTTGACCGGAACTGATGGCCTTGCCTATGCCATTAGTTCCGCCTGAGTAATTCAAGGGTTAGGCTAAGTATAAATAGGGTAGATTTGTAGTTTAGCTTTAGTCAATCATCGCTCCTGATGAAGCTAACATGGTTTGCGAAACGCGCGTCGAGTGCAAAAATAAAGTGTTTGGTGTAGTGGTGATATATACTGAGTAGAAAAATGGTATGCATAACTGTTAAAACAAGGAATTCTGGCACTAGCCACTACTACATACTTGTGTTTTGGTCCAAAATTGACTTTCTTATACGGTGTCTCATAAATAAGCTCAAATTTGTTTGGCTTATTCCCCGACCGCAGTGCACGCTCGAGGCAAGTTGGGGAACAATTCATAACCCTTGGAAATTTACTGCGAGGGAGCATTTCATCGGAGCGAACCCTGCTTTTTGTGTGCAAAAGTTTCATTATAAGTTATGCAACGTAAATGAAGTCTCGAGTGTTCAGCTGATTAAAAAATAAGTACCGGAGCTCAAAGAAAATTTAATTCAAAACCTCTAGACAGCGTTTAATTTAAAAAAAATACTCCTCAAGAATTTTTTTTAACGACTAATATTTTCAGGCAAGTTGGATACTGCAATGGACCTCTAAAATCTGGATCAACCTACAGAGTTAAAATTAGAGCTTTTACTGCCCCTGACAAGTTTACTGATACAAGTTATAGTTTTCCCATCCAAACTGGTAAGTAACTAAGTAGTTTATGATTTTTTTATACTTTTTAAAGAGTGAAGTAAGTAAAAAGTGTTTAGCTTCTGTAAATTAAGGGAGCAACCTTTCCTGCTGCATTGATCGTGCGCCGTTCCTTCGAGTTTGTTTTAGCCACGCAGTGGTGCGGATGCCTTTTCGTTATTGCATTATGATTTTTTTTTATTTTAAAATTTCTTTGTTACTGTGTCACCACCACAGGCACTTCCGTACCGGCATCTAGCTGATGAGCTCTAATGAAGTTAAACGCGTCCTAGATTGATACTAAGCTAGTCGAGGCATCTCAGGGATGTTCATAAGGAGCCCCGTACTTGTAATGCAGGAAAAGTTGACTAAGTTTATCTCCTTTTTACTGTTAAGCACAGTTTAACTACTGTAGAAAATTTTATCGGAAAATCAAATTCCCGAGGCGTATTTTTAAACAAACAATAATCGATTATATTATATTATTTTTTAACGCTTTCAAGGACTATTAAGACTGGAAGGTACGTGTTCTCTCTTAGTAATAAATATGTGTAGGAGTAGTACTATTTTTAGTACTTCAATTAATTACAGATTTATTTAAATATTTTTTGTCTGTGGTTTTGAATATTATTTACGAAGTATAATTGTGGTAAAAGGTGTGCTTTATTTTAGTGCATGCAGTTTATTGTATTTTATTCTGTGGATATAATTCGTAAACTTTCACCATGTGGGGCGAATATCTAACAGTTCATGCATGGCTTGGCTTGTGACGAGTTGCTCGCCACCTTTCCCCTAAAAACTTTGAAACGCTTTTAATGTATTTAAGAATCAGTTTTTTTTTAAAAAAAAAAACAACTAGATGCGAATGTATTACAAATTTTAGTTGAACAAAAAGTAATGTTAATTAATTTTTAAAGCCTAGGCCGGCGTGTTTTTAAAATTTTTTTAAAGATTTAGAGAATTTGAAATATTTGGATGGGAAATGGGACGAGGAATCCATTAGATATCATGCCTTGGAAGCTGAAACTTGAAAAAGCTAGAATTCGAAGTTTCAGACCTGTTCATAAAATGATAATATGTGTTAAAATATCTAGAAAACAAATTGATAACGTGTTTTCTGTGCCAGTACTCTATTATGAGTAAATTTTGTTCAATTTAAGCTTTATATTCGTAGCATTTCCTCTATGATGAACTCGTTTTGTTTTAAGCTCTCATCTAACCCAGTATTTCATCTAAAAATTTTATACAAAAAAATCTTTTTGAAGTGACTCTGTTAATGACTTCCCAGTTCCTTCTACTGATTATTTCAACTTGATTTCAAATTTTTTGACTCCAAACACTGACCGTGAAGATTTATGGGAAGCGGTCACCTCTCCGAAAACTTATCATCTTCTTCCGACTTATAGCTAGGCACTATTGCTTCTTTCTTTGTTCCCTGCTCTATAGATTCACTCCATCTCTTTCTTGGACGTCCCATTGAACTTCTTCCATTCGGTGACTTTTCTCTTGCTATCCGTACTATTCTGTTGTTTGCCATTCTGCCTATATATTGATCCCATTTCATTTTTCTTGCTCTTTTGCACTGGTTGATATTTTCTATATTACATTTGCGTCTTAGGTCTTCACTCCTTTCTCTGACCCTCAGTGTCTTGTTTGTACACCTCCTAAGTATTCTCATTTCAATTGATTCCAGCATCCTCTGTGTTATACTTGTATCGGGTCTTGTTTCAGATGTGTAAGTCATTACTGGTCGTATTACGCTCTTGTATATTCTTGTTTTGATCTCAACGGAGAGGAATTTATTTCTAAATATGGTATCATTGAGGCATCCCGCTCTCCATTAGCCTTGTTGAGTTGATGTTTTACTTCTTCCTCGATTTTTCCGATACTAGATATTTTGATGCCCAGCTAATTGATCTCCATCACCTGTTCTATCACCAGCTTGCACCGAATGGGCTCTTTTGCGAAACTTTATAAGTTAGAAAATTTATTTTTACTGTAATGAAAAAATCAAAAAAACCTTATTTTTTACGTAGTCTCCCCCGTTCAAAATGCATTTTTCCCACCTGAAAGAAAATTTTTTCATACCATCATCGTAAAATAAAGCAGGTTGCACACGAACGATTCTAAGCCTCCTAAAGTTTCTGTCAAAGGGCCAAACAAATAAAAGTCGCGACAAATCCTGGCGGTTAGGCGGGTGTTCCAAGGGTTTCCAGAGCATTTATTCCAATTTTTGTTGAGTCAATGCAACTGTGTGGCGCCGATCGTTGACATAAAGCAGATCCAGCAGTTCCACATTTAATGGGCATCATAAATTTGATCGAGGAGAGAGAAAATCAATGAGTAATATGCTCCTCTAATCTCAAAAAACGGTCATGAGAACTTTTACAATAGAGAGCTTAGTTTTCACCATCACAGGTCCCTTTCTTCGGGTTTGCTTGCACTCTTCGATTCAGGAGAGTAACGGTGTACCCATGTCTCGTCACCGGTGACAAGCTGTTTCAAAATTCTCCTTCTGCCTGATATCGTGCCAAAAGCCTTTCACAAGTTTCGAGACGGGTTTCTTTCTGTGCGTCAGTCAGTAAGCGAGGAACCCGCCTGGCCGACAATTTCCGCAAACCTAAGTCATCCGTGATAATTTTTTGTGTATTACCGAACGATATTCTAACCTCCGAAGCAATCTCGGAAATTGTCAGGCGCCTGTCACCATCAATAAGCTCGCGAACCGCTTTAATATTCGAATCCGTGATGCTGGTCCCAGGTCGGCGAGAATGACTCACCATTCTTCGACCACAGAAAAATTTTTTGTACCAGTCGTAGACTTGGGTTTTCAAAAGCGTCTTTTTACCAAACTGTTTCGTCAGTCTTTACAAAATCTCAAAAGGTTTTATGTTTTCTAGCGTTAAAAACTTGATAATAATGTGTTGTTCAATCGACACTGGTACCTCCTGCTCTGACATGACTCTACTAACGACAAAATCGATCTAGAGAGTCGATCAAGCGGTCTCTCCCACTCCTGACACTCCTATTCAACTAATAATGGGAGGGCGAGGCTATCGAATTACCTCAAGAGAGTTGAGAGAAGAATTCCGGTTTATATTTGATTTGTGATATATGTTCATATATATGTTCCTTTACTTAATTTATTTATTAACTTGGAATAAAATAGGACTAATCTAATTAGTTACATTTTAAAAAATGTTCCTAATGCTCCTCCTCTTAAGTTCCTTCACCCTCAAGAGGGTATGGTGACTATGTGCATGCTCTGATGCTTCCTGCAATGGCTTCCCGGTTAACTGTTTCATCTAATCCACGCAACGTGAAGGTGATCTACTCCTACAACGCTATCCTTCAACCTTTCCCTGTATGACCAATGATTTCAGCTCATGTCTTAATGCTATATTTTCTATTTATTTGTATACGCTAAAAATTGTTAACAGTTATAATGAGACTTAAGCTAACTTAATAGTTGTTCTTTTTTTTTGATATTCTAGATCAAGACAATACCCCAATCATTTTGGGCGTGGTCATCCCGATCATCCTAATCTGCCTGCTCTTCATTATGATAATCGTTATAAGAAGAAGGCGATCTGCTGGTAGAAAAGGAATGACCGAGTCCAGAAATAACGACAGCACATCCCTGCCTGATTCAGTCATCGAGACTAGTAGGCCCGTCAGGATCGAAAACTTTGCTAACCATTATAGGATTATGTCAGCTGATTCAGATTTTAGGTAAAAATCCTTTATATTTTATTATAAATGTAAATTTTAGACAGTGTATATTTAGATGATGTAAGCCCATCGCATCATCATTTAAAAAAAGCCCTCGTTAACAAATTGGGTAAGCTAGAACAACGCTGGCAAGGTTGCACTTTACCTTCTTTTTTTATAGCATTTGTACTTCAGAAATACATTATTCTCATTTTACCAGTAGAGAAAGTATGTCATTCATATCATCGTTTCCCGCCAAATCTATGTTCCATTAGAAACTTTAGTGAGTGCGGTCAAGATAAATAGTAAACTTTGGACAGAATTGCAACCCTATCTTAATCAAAAAATTAACTTGTGGTAGATAATACAACACCTTCCAATTATAATTGTTTTTATATATCGGTTTTTGGGATACTGTTGTGGTTCGTGGTTACAGCCAGTTGAACATTTTTCATTAATGTCTTAACACTTTATTTTCAACGACGGAAACGAAATCACAGAGGGAGTGGCTAAATCACGTGAATATGGCGAGTGATCCAACACATAAATTTGGTGCAGATTTTTTTTTTAAAATTATTTTCTGACCGTCCGTCAGAACACAGTAACTCTTACCACTATAACTAGGCAATTAATAGAACGAATATAATGAAAGAGTTGAAACACTAAGGAAAGTTGTTGCATTTAACAAAAAAAAGGAACAACAGCTGGATCTACTTTCTTTTTTTCTATTTTCGAAAATATCGATTTCTTTTTGAGCGGAAATATAGAAGTGTGTACGGTGTGTACGTGTAGATGTTAAAATTTTAAGTTTTTAGTAAAATAGTTTTATTCTAATATTGTGAAAATCTTGCAAAGCAATTTAACACTATGCCTCCTTTAAATGTTGTTAAATGTTGTTAAATGACAAGTGGACAATAAAATCTGCTATTAATAGCCATAAAGTCTACATTCATTGTAATTATCACGTATTTATATTTCATAATAATTCATTATTATTTAATGCTTATCAGGAAGGAATGGACAATGATAACTAAGTAAGTTTGTATTGATAATAGTAATGTAATTTAAGTATAAACGAATAATTTTTACTAGTAGATTATCAGGTTGACTATTTTCTACAATTAAAAAGTGATATAAAGGGTGTCTCAAAATGACCTGACATTTTAATTTATTAATAAATCGTTTTTATTTTAATATAGGGTACAAACATGGAGGTTATGTGTGGAACACAATATCCGATAAATCGCCGCCTCAACCCTGTTTGCAAACGTTCACTCTTTTGACGAAATTTTCAGTAACATTTTGGCATAATTGTGGACTAATTTCATTAATGGTGCGTCTAATTTTTTCCTTAAGCTTCGAAATAGTCTGTGGATCATTCGCATGCACTTTTCCTTTCAGAAAACCCCAAAGAAAGAAGTCCAATGGCGTCAAAATCCGCACCAAACAGTGACTCGTGGTGGATGCGTGGGAAGCTGTTGGATCACTTGTGGATTTTTGGTCCCCAAATTCGACAGTTTTATTTATTTACGTAGCCACTAAGTTGAAAATGCGCCTTATCGCTGAAGATGATTTTCTTAGAAAAATCACCATCGATTTGTTGATGCTCCAATATCCAATTGGCGAATGTACGGCGCTACGCATGGCCTGCTGGCTGCAGTTCTTATGTCAGTTGGATCTTGTAAGCATGCAAATGCAGATCTTTCGTCAAAATTCGCTGCACGGAGCATCTTGAAATGTTCAATTGCTAAGCACGATGGCGAATCGAGGTGGAAGGACTATCATCAACACTCACTGCGGCTATGTTTTCATTCGACCGGCCGGTTCGAGGACGGCCACTACTTTTCGCGGTCACAATTGAACCACTAACCTCACATTTTTTGATTAACTGCACCACAGTGTTGCGAGATGGTGCGTTATGTTGACCAAAAGATGTACAGACTTTTCGAACCATCTCTGCAAAATTTTCACCATTTTTGTTGTGAATTTTCACAATTTCTACGCGTTGCTCGATCGTGTAATTCTCCATAACTAAACCTCAATACTTCCTGATGCCAGTAGTCAAAGATTAGTACTCTATGTTCGCTACAAAAAAAAATGGCGCGCAATTTAAAATGTCAGGTCATTTTGCGACACCCTTTATAACTATTTGTTTGGCCTTCCCTGTACATAGAACTAAGGGAAATGTGCTTTTGCTACCTAAAGAAAAGAGTTTACAACTTTCTTATAATCCAGGTAGAATGATCCATGATCTATTGCAAACTGTTTCTTTTCTTCTTCTTCAGGTGCCATCTCCGCGGCAGAGTTTGGCAATCATCATTGCTAGTCATATTTTTGAAGTTACTGTTCTAAACAATTGCGTGGATGTACAACCAAACCAATCTCTCAGGTTGAGATACTCTGTCGTCCAACACTTTTTCTTCCCCGAACCTTCCCCTGCATGATCAGCTGCGACAGATAGTATTTTTGCCCTCTTATCACATGACCCAGATATTCGATTTTTCACCATTTAATGGTAATTAGAATTTCTCGATCTTTCTTCATTCTTTGCAACACTTTAATGTTCGTGACTTTATCGATCTAAGGTATTCTGAATATCCTTCTATATTTCATTTCGTATGCCTCCAATTTATTGATGTTATTTTTATTTAGCGTCCACTCCTTTACCCCGAACCGAAAAAACGTAGCATTTAACTGATCTCTTAGGTCTTAGGTTCGTTCATATCGTGGCTCGAGAAGAAATTTTTCATCTTCACAAACGTAGCCCGTGCTTTGTCAATTCTCGTTCGAATTTCTTCTGAGATGTTTTTATTGTTATTGACACTTATTCTCAAATAATTATATTTATATACCCGTTCAACGAGATAATTATGAATGAGAAGTCTTCCATTCGCTCTTTGATATAATCTCTTCATCTTCTCAGGCTTTCTTAATGATCTCTTCTGAATATAGGTTAAACAACAGGGGCGACAGCACACTTCTCTTGATTCGCTATAGAGGTTGGTTATCACGAGTATTCTTATATCCAGGTTTCTTTTAGAACGTGGTAACTGAATGTTTTTTAGAAATCGGACCAAATTCGTTTGCAAGTAGATTTTAAGTGCATAAATTATCAAAAATTGAAAAAAAACACCAACACACAGTCGTATTTTAAATAATAGTTTACGATAAAAAACTTTTAATTAAAAGCTTTGATTTAAACAACAATTTAAAAAAAAGTACCGGTCAAAAGACCTATTTTCGCACCTTGCTCTTTTCTTGTGTTCTTTATCTTCAGGGTAGAAATCTTTTATGAAAAGGCCACGAGAATGAGATGGGTATGTCGCGAATAGCTCTGTCCAATATAAATTTTTTCTTTGGTGAATGCTGTGAGATGAGATTGTAATGGCCAAAACTAATTTAAAAGCACTCACTTCAGACGGAGAGAGGAAAGTTCGCGCTATAGCAATCTATTTGACTCATTATAAAAGATTTTTACTTAAAAATACTTACATAAAACCCGTAACAATTGTTTTAGGTTTAGTGAAGAGTTTGAAGAACTGAAACATGTTGGAAGAGACCAAGCGTGCACAGCCGCAGACCTACCGTGCAACAGGCCTAAAAATAGGTTTACTAACATTTTACCATACGATCATTCTCGTTTCAAGTTACAACCTGTAGATGATGAGGAGGGTACCGATTATATTAATGCTAATTATGTACCGGTAAGTAATATTTGTTCAGTGCTAGTGTAATAGTTTGGAATATATAAAAAGCAACTATTTTTAGCATTGATTAAAACTAGAATAATAATTAATATTGGCAGTTCCAATTCTAATTTTGATCATAAAAAAGTCAACATAACAAAGACCTGGAAGAAATTCTATCTTGGAGTGACAGTAACGAGGTACTGCACTCTACAAAAACTTAGGCGGCAATTTTTCCTAAAAACATTAACGTTGGGGAACCTGACATAGTTATGTCTGGACACTCGATTCCTCTAGCATGGTCACTCAATTTGCTGGGCGTTAACTTGATAGTAAATATCTCTTGGCATGAACATGTTATATCCATGGCAATGAAAGCTTCTCAAAAGCTGTGAATATTATTTCGAACTACAAAGCTTCACGCTCCAGAAAAATTGTTAATCCTGTACAGAATTCCAGCTCGACTAACGATGGAATGTACACTGCATTTATTGAATTATATTTAGAAGAATGCTGTTGGCCTGATTAGAACTTTGATTCCTCGAAACGTCGAAGAAAGGTTGGCGACTTGAGTTTATTCTATCAGTATTTTTATGGAAAGTGTTCGATGGATGTAACCCACTTAATTCCTCTGAGAGCGGTGCATGTTGGAAATAAATGTCATCACCTCCGTATGGTGTTCAGCTTGTCACTCATACAACACTTTTCAAGCAGTCTTTTATATGGAGAACCTCATCCCTTTGGATTGAATTGCCCGGGACTGTGTTTCCCACCGAGTAAAATTTACACCGATTCAAGACTAACGTGAATCGCTTTTTCCACACACGCGTCGTCGCTCCTGTAGCGCTTTAGGGACTTGCCTGCAGTACGTGTGCTAGCTCATAAAAAAAACTTAATTAATCAATTATCTTTTTACATTTCCCTCTCCCCTCGATAAGGTTTTTTTTACCTTTTTTTTACTAAACCTCTATTAGATATAGTGATGAGGACGGTAATGCTACCACGAGCGTGTTAGTATTTCTACATTCACGACTACCTATAAACACACGACCCAATGGTCGGAATCAAACCGACAACCATCTGGCTAACTATGCGGGCTCTTAACCCACTAAGCCACCGATATGGGCTGTTTAATTGTTGATGTATTGATTTGAAATAAATTTGATTTCAATTCATCCAGATTTTTAGTAACCGTAAAAAACCATTTGAATTTGGAAAAGATCAACTTGTTAACTGACCTTTTTAGTATTCATCTACGCAATAAATTATCATTATAGATAAAAGCGTGTACATTCAATTAAAGTTCTATTTTAGTTACAAAAAAACTATATTTTATTCTATAAAACGACTTGACAACCTGAGGTATGACCTCAGATTTTTTTTATTACCATAATTATTTGTTACGAGGATGGGTTGAAGAGTTTTCAGTTTAGAAAAACACATTTATCTTAACGAAATAAACTTATTTATCAACATAGTCTCCATTTATCTCAATACACTTGACCCAATGTTTCTTAGGACTCTCCAGCCTTTAAGATTAATAGGTTTTATCTAAACCAGAATAATCAGTTTTCAAATTTAAGAGGAGAAAATTGCAAGTTCGTGCAATGTCACCATAGAAACTGCTGATTTGTGTGCCAGCGCGTTTTAGTGGTGACACAGAGTATTCTTTTGGTACAAAAGCGGACTTTTTTTTATACGTTTTATTACCCAAATCTTCAAATAGTGCAGATTAATATTTGCCTGTTTAACCTTTCCGTTAACCTTCCAAGAAAGGATTATGTCATGAAAATCCAAAAAAATCGTGACCATCACCTTGTGAACCGAAGAGGTTGCGTTCGCCTTCTTCGGAGGCAATTTGTCTTTTACATTTACACTTGACAGGAATATAATGTGGCAAAAAATAACAAAACATCTCATTCCGCTAAAAACGCTTCAGATACGATGGTGAAATGTTTAACCGCTTTCATTTTTGATCAACAGTGAGCAAATTCGGCATTTAAAGCCTGTCCATTTATATGCGATGCCAATAGTCTCCGCAATCTTTCTCAAAGTTAATCAACGGGCGTTCATCATGATTTGGTGAAAGTAATCGGCCACGTCCTTCATCCTGGCGGTTCTTGAAGTCATCTAGAGCATTCTCGTTTAAAATGTTCATTCTCTGATCTTTGAACTCAGTAGCTTTGGATTTCCCAGTTATAAGAGAAGAATCAACATTTCTATACCCTGAGCCTATTCAGCTTTGATTTCCGTTGGAGTTTTTTTTGTCAAATAGACATTTTATTTAGGCATTATTCTTCAATTTATCTCTTGTTGACCGCTGCCACTTTCGATTGCTATCAGAAGTAAACTAATTATTAGATTGTCGACTTAGGTCTTTGTTAAATTAAATCTTGACTGAAATCTTGCTCCTTGTCGGTCAGTTCGGAAACTTTTTAATCTACCTTCGTTGGACAATAATACTACACAAGAAACTTAATTATTTACATTTGGACTTTGATTTATAAACAGTGGGTTAGAATGGTGTTATTTTCGTAAATAGGCCATTGCCGCCAGAAACTGAATTTTTGCAACATATCCTTCCAAAATTCCTAATAGATGAGAAACTCGCGAAAAATTGCTGATAATCAGTTTCACCACTTTTAGCTTAACTTTACGTAATAGAACAACCCAAAATAAAATCTTGTTTAATCAAATCGTAATCTTTCATCAGTCAAAATCACCATTCTTATACATACCCTAAACACAAATAACACCACACTGATCAAAGCTAATCACGAGACTTCGATTGACATACATACCACGGGAAGTATCAGACAGGGAAATAGCCTAAGCCCGTTTCTGTTCAACTTGATTATGGACGAAATAATAGTAGAAGTCTCAAAACTGATTCTGGATTACCAGTTAAATAAGCATATATGTATAATCTGCTAAGCGGATGACGCAGGAATCTTAACTGAGGCGGAGAACGACCTGTAAATACAATTCCACAGATTCTACCAAGTGACTCGTTAATATAAGATGTCCATCTCGACAGAGAAAACTAAGTCATTAACGTTCTGCAAAGATTCCGTCAGATGCAAGCTGGTGGTAAAAGACAACCCGATCGAACAGGTTATGCAGTTTAATTATCTGGGCGTAAACCTGTTAAGCAGCTACAACCCAACAGACAAAACAAAATCTTAACTTAATAAGGCCTTAATCTGGCTCACTACGCGACATCGTATGGAACGACAAATTTACAACTACTGGAAGCAAAGTAAAGATATACAAAACATGCGTAAGGCCTGTACTAACATACGGTATAAAAACCAGAGCAAATAACAACATATCAAAAAACATTCTGAGATCAGCGGAAATGAAAACACTAAGAACAATATCAGGAAAGACACTACGAGAGTGGATAAAAAACGAAGATATACGACACTCATGTGCGATCTATGACGGAGTGAGATTGGGAAGACAGAGGCGACGATTCTGGCGTGACCATGGTAAGCGAATAAACCCTGACAGAATAGTAAGGAAAACCACCGGGACGACGCCCGCCGGGAAGACCTTCCAAGAGGTGGATGGATAGCTGGCATTCTAGATCCTAAGGAACCCCATAAAGCCCTGGAAGTTAAACAGATCAAGGGTCTATATGAAGGATTATGAAAAAGAAGAAGTAATCGTTCATGGATGGTTGATTATTGTTAAAGTTTATGAAGCTTTGTAGCTTGCTAAATGAAACATGATTTAATTTTAATATTTTTGTCTTTTACAACTTTATATTATTTTCAGTATATTTTTAGGGTTTTAACTCTCCGAGAGAATTCCTAGTAACCCAGGGACCATTACATTCCACACGAGACGACTTTTGGCGAATGGCTTGGGAGTCAAATTCTCGTGCTATTATTATGCTCACTAGGTAATTCCGACGAGTGTCACACTCTACATTTACAGCGCGATAACAACCGTGGAAATACTTGAATTCTGTCTCTATGTCCGTAAAAAATGGCAGTACTTAACCAAAATTGCATGATTAAATTATAAAGGGAAGTACGTGGCAAAAATTTTAACCTAGTATTACTGGAATTACATGACGATTTGGCTATACATATGCGCTAAATAAATGAGTGTAACACTCCTCGTAATGTACTTTAGAATTTTACCCATTTTTATGCAGTGTTATTTTATTTTATATAGTGGCAGGCAGAAAGTGTGTGACATGACAAAATTTGATTTTTCAAAAGTTTAATGTTCTAAAGTCACTGTGTTTCTTAAAATATTGAAAACATTTATGAGCAAAAAGTTTATTTTTTGAATTTGAAATATGTTTATTAGATTCGTACAAGCTTTTAAACATTTACTTTTGATTTCAAATTAGGTTTTACTTGTCAGTCAATCAATAATAAAACCGTAGCTGTCGCATGGACAATTTTCGATAATTTTTTCCTTACATTCATATTTGTTAATGAACAATAAATTTAGATTTTCCTTACGGTACAAATTTGTATTCATGTTGCTATGCTATGTACACAATTACACAAAACATACAACCCATTCAAAATATTAAAGTAAGTATTCATCCCCAAAAAGTCTCGAAAACCAAAGAACTAAATGAACGTAAAATAGTGCATCATTTTTCCTAATAACTTATTACCTACTTTCTGTAAATAACATAATGCAAATTTACTTTAGCATTTCATAATAACACAGAAGAATTATGTTTATATTATCTCTTCAGTAAGGATGTCATTTAATTTTAGGATCGGTCAAATTGTATGTGTGTGTGGGTGTCTGTGTATGTGGCTACTGAAAAATTATCTTTTCAAGAAAGAATTAAAATCATTTAAATGTGCGACGATACGATTTCTGGTAACGGAGTGGTTAGCTCACTGAATTGTAGACGGTAGGCAGACGAAAATCCAAATTCTGTATTAGAAACTAAAAATTACTACTACTGTGAAGTGAACTTATGGTGTCGAATATGGAACACCCAAATTCTTGGACCTTTCCTTTTCCGACAAAATACCACAATTCTTAAACACAGAAATATTTAATTTTTTACATGAACTTCCACTTCAGCAGCGAAGAGGACTATTTTTTCAACCAAATGATGTGTCCATTCATAGTACGCTACAGATGTGAGAATGGCTGGATAAACGATTTGAAGACCAGTGGATTGGACGTTAATCTACTAATCTTTGGCTAACGAAAACTTTGAACTTAACACCGCTCAATTTTTTTTATGGGGCTATTTCAAGAACAAAGTTTATGTTCAGATACCTTTAAGAAATATTGGGCATCTGGAAAATGCAATAAGGCAGTGCATCAATAGCGTTACTCCGCACATGTTAAGAAATGTTTTAAACGAAGTACATTCGCGAACAATTCGGTACATAGAATTGGGCGGTGGGCACGTCGAAATACAAACTAGATAATTTTATGGTTTTGTTTATCCAATTTGTGAAGTCTCGGTAATTTATTTAATTCTTGTGTGCTGTATACTTAATGTTTTTGTTACCTTTAGTAAATATTAATTCACTATTTCTCTTTCCCTTTTTGACGATAAAATTGTGACGTTAGAGTGTCCTTAACGAAAACAAAAAAGTCAAAATATTTGATAATTGTCCGGGCGACAGTTGCTGTTTTACGAAAATTCTTATTTTTTAATTATTGGTTGTGAAAGAAGTAAAACACGAATTGAAATCAACAAATAAATTTTAAAATTCTTCTATCAAACTGACCAATGTGTTTCAAATTTAAGAAATAAAAACCTCTTTGCGATCATATTTTTATTAGTCAAAAACTGACACAATACGATTTCTGTCCATCGATCTAAAATTTTGCACATTACCATGAATTGCAATTCTAAACACTTTTTCCTAATAAATGTTTTCGATATTTTAAAAATTAGAGTGACTTTTGAACTTTAAAGTTTAGAAAATTCAAATTTCCCTCCAAACTACAAATGACAATCGGCTCCTGTAAATTAATTTTTTTTCTAAATTTAGTAATAAAGAAAAATTCCATATGCCACACACTTTGTGCCTGACACTGCATATGTATTCAAATTCTCCTATCAAATTTAACAAGCAAATTGTCCGAGACGACTGTTTTAAGATTTTCTATATTTTTCATAGAGTATTCAAATCAGTTTCGTGTTGAATATTCCTTGTCTGTAATTTGAAATTGGTATTGAATTAGTTTTAACCCTCAAGTTCATTTAAGGCATTTTCTGAAATCGTATGAGATTAGTACATGAAGACGTACATTTATCCATTCCAACTCTTTACTTTTTATCACAATGTAACTAAGGTGTCTTCATCAACCTGTGTGAATCTGGTCTCATCATCTGTTACATCGCTTCAGTGAGTTATGTTGCAGCGCCACCCCGAACACAAATAACCGGCCAAGTGCAAGTCGGACTTGTGCAATTAGTGTTCCGTACGTTCATTGCTTTTCAAATAAAAATTTTTGTTACGGAGGTATAAAATGATCAATGACTTCAGAAAACACACCTCAAATGAGTTTTCAACAAAGTTTGTTTCCAATCTTAGTTGAAAACTGATGTCTTTGAAATTTTTGCTTTTTTTATATACCAGATAAATTATGAAAGTGGAGAGTGGTAAATTCCCATTTTGTCCATTGACCATTTCGTCGACTGGGCATTCTTACCTGTTTTGTTACCCCTTCATCGACTGAGACCGTTTAATCCTTGACCATTTGAAACGGTTCCCTTTTTGTCGACTCGCCGAATTAAATCTACCGAGTAAAGTTGTAGGTGGCCTTCAACCCTCTACAGGTAGTTTTATCTATGTATTTATCTTCATACAATATAAAGGTGCCGCCAGTTAGTTTATTGTAGGCGTTCAGGTTAGTTCAGGTTTAACAGTCCTAAATCTGTAGGAAGTGTGAAGGAAAGAAAGAATTTTGCTCTATCGATTTTTTTAAGAAATAATTAATATTTCCCCTTAATATAGATTTCCATAACAGATAAAGAGGTTTAGTGAATCGATGAAAGGAGAATTGTTAATGACACCGATGTATAGGTTAAAAAGCCAGTCCACAAAACCGGATTTTCTCTTAAAGTCGACAAAACGGGAATCGACGAAACGGTACTAAATCTGGAGAATATTTCCAGACTTTTTTCAAAATTTTTTGATCAGTACTTTTCGAGATAAGGGGGGGACAGCGATTTTGGGCAATTTTTTAATAATAATACAAAGAAAAGTGTGCGCAAGTATTACATTATATATATTTTTGAACTCGTGTTTTCACAGGCTTTCATTTGACACCCCACTCGATGAACTGGTAATTTTTTTCTCACTTCCGATTTCACCCCCCAAAACTAACCCTTTAGGTCAAAATTTAACTTTCAAAACTACACGACTCTAATGGGGCCATTAATTCCTTTTATTAGTGTCAAATTTCAACTTTCTATGTCAAATAGTTTCGGAGAAAATCGGGTGTGACAGACAGACATCGAAGTGATCTTATAAGTATTCTGTACGGAACACTAAAAAGAATAGACAGAGTATATTATTCATAATCTCGTTTTCCTCTATACCAGTGGCCTATTAGAAACTGCAGTGAGTGCGGCAAGGACAAGTAGAAAATACCGGACAAAATACCAATCCCGCTTCCATACAACGCTTCTTAAAACCAGAATGATGCACATGATCTGGAAGTAAAACTTGGGAATGCGTACCGGTGTTGTCACTTATATTTGTTAATTTTATGTTAAATGTAGTCATATATAACTTCATTAAAGTACAAATTTAGAAAATATTCAGCTCTTTCGTATAATTATAATGTTATTCACTTTCTTCTCTATTACCTAAAACTATACACGATAATTTTACTTCATTAGATTCGACTCTTAATAATATTGGGAAAGCGGGTGAATATGTTAAATTTTGGAAATCTGGCAACATTTAAATTCAATCAAATCGTAACTCGTCGTTTTCAATCGCCGCCGAAGTTGCTGTCGACCTGACCGGTGTCGCTGTTCAAGCTTTCCTTGGAGTATAAGTTTGAGTTTGAAGTATCAAACTCCTCTCAGTATTTGTCCTAAGTGCCTATGCGACCACTTTTTTTAGCAGATATTGACGGGCACAGGCCATCCTTAGTTGAAACCCCACTTCCTATACTACTTATTGACATCAATATTAAGACATAGCTATATGATTGTTGTATTTTAGGTGTGTAGAAAAAG
The DNA here is from genome assembly GCA_019049505.1 of Pachyrhynchus sulphureomaculatus. Lineage (NCBI taxonomy): Eukaryota > Metazoa > Arthropoda > Insecta > Coleoptera > Curculionidae > Pachyrhynchus > Pachyrhynchus sulphureomaculatus. The sequence goes on along the minus strand of CM032449.1, from coordinate 37,902,118 downwards.
GAAGAGAAAAATGTGACCACTATTGGCCATATGACACAATGCCTGTGTATTATGGCGATATATCAGTACAAATTTTGAATGAGACAAGGTATCCTGATTGGAATGTATCAGAATTTATGGTTTGTAGGGTAAGTTTTAAGCTTTGAAGCATTCTTTCGGATAATTTCATGATTATTATAAGTAGTTTCAATTAAATAAGGTCCTTAATATCTAAACAACTTGTTTTTTTTATCAAGGTTAAAAGCTTTTAGAGGACGGTCATCCAACTTTGGGTTTCCACCCCCCACTTTTTTATATTCATTATTTTCTCTTACTTTTTGCAATATAAGACTTTATTATGTCATGTGTTTTTCGATAGGGTGAACAACAAAGAGTAGTACGACACTTCCACTTCAGTACGTGGCCCGATTTCGGAGTGCCAAATCCACCACATACGCTAGTTCGATTTGTAAGGGCGTTTAGAGAACGAGTACCGCCAGATCAAAGACCTATCGTGGTACATTGTAGGTAAGTAGATAAATTAGTAAAAAAAACATGGTTTTTTTGGATAAGACCATGTTAAACTGAAATAATGCTTCGATGTTTCGCCTCTGGTTGCACGATTCATCTTTACAAAAGTAGCTTAAAACACATTCAGTGTTTTAACCTTGAAAAGTAGAGGTTAACGCCGGCATCCGTAGTGTAGAGGTAACCTTAACTGCCATTTAATAATGTCAGATTCGAGAGACCGAATTTTACAGCACAACCAGTGAAGTGATTCAGTTCAAGCCCACATATAATGGGATATTATCGATCTATTCTGAACCTGCCCGCCCATTGGAGTGGGTGAATCCGCCTTTTTAGTGTGAGATTAGTGTATGCCCACGATGAAACTGTAGGTCCCGTTTGACTGACATTGACCAGACGTTAAACAGAAGGCACAAGCAAATCAAGCTGCTGCATTGCAGTGTCATTCGCCAGCTCATAGATACATCCAACCTGGTTGTCTGTTTTTGGCAAGTCCATCTTTGACGTAGTCAAACCAAGCGATCATTTTTTTATGATTCGATAAGAATATTGTTTAAGGTTATTAATTTTATAATATTTTGTTTGATATATTATTATAAGTGCATGTCAATAGTTCAGAGCCCACATTTAGCTGTAGATCCCGTCTGGCTGACATTACCCAGACTGTTAACAAGCCACGATGCAGGATGCAGTGTGCTGGCATGCGCTCACCAATACAGCCACATCCACCCTGGTTGTGTGTTCTTGGCGAAATCAGCTTTGAAGTAGTTTTACAAACACACTGTTTAAGATTATTAATTTTATTATGCATTAGAATAAAAAATTTTAATTTTCTTACAGTCTTAATATTTGAATTCTTGACATTCACTTGGAATGTTATTTCGGCTATAAATTAATAAAAAAATATTTTTTTAGTGCCGGCGTCGGTAGATCTGGCACATTCATATGCTTAGATCGCATCTTACAACAAATCCAAACTTCAGACTACGTAGATATATTTGGAATAGTCTACGCAATGAGGAAGGAGCGAGTGTGGATGGTCCAGACAGAACAGCAATACATCTGTATACATCAGTGTTTGCTGGCAGTTTTAGAAGGGAAAGAACTGAGCAGTGCGCCCAGGGAGATACATGATAATCAGGGGTTCGAAGGTACGTGATGTGGCATTTTTCTTTAAGTTGGTTTCAGGCTAGCTAATTATGTAGTGGGTGTGTAGTGAGATTGGTAAACTTTTAAATGAAAGAAAAAGTATAAGAATTGTTTATTTTAAGGGAACAAGTTGTTTCTATAAAATATTTTATTTACTGATCGACTTAAGTGATTAATGACGCATATGTGGTGCGATCCGAACGTTCTCTGACTAACGCTATAAAGCAGGAACATGAATTATCTTTTCGCTCCGATAGGTGGCGGTAGATGCACCTTTAGCAACGCTACGTAACAAGCTTTAACTTGCTACTCGTTCAGTTTATTCCGTATGCAAGTTTGCGTGAAGGTCTAATTGTGTCTGTGCGATTGTAGCAATATATACGAGACCAGTGTGTATGTATGAAGTTTTGTTTGATGAAAGCGTTTGAGGACGAAGCCCTAAGTTGCACGTAAGTTTTCGAACTGTTTTCGTGATTTAAAGTCAGCTAAACTGCGGTGGAGAACAACCATGACCTAAATCATCGCCGAAGTTCAACAAATCATTCGTTAAGTGCGTCGTCGGACAATTCTAAACATCTCTGGTGAACTTACTATTGGTTATAAAACGACCAAAGCGGAGCGGAGCGAGAAAAGTTTCGTCCTGCTTCATGACAATGCACAGTGTTTCTGTACACGACAGTTTTGGACGAAGAATTCCTTGGCTGCCATCCTCCACCCCACCGAATCCCAATGGCAGCATCGATCTTCCAAAAAATGTTTAACCGTTAAAAAAAAACGGTGGAACCGTTCCATTCGGCTACTTTGAAGGTGACGGAAATCACAACGTAATTACTGCGCATTTTATGGAATTAGTTCAAGAACTTTTAGATAGCATGGTGCGTCACCAAAATCCACACAAATCAAATAACTTCTTTAAGGGCATCTTTTTTTGAATGAATTTTTGAAAAAAAAAAATCGTTTCACGTGGCACTTAGAGCACCTATGTTAATAACAATCATTCAGTGTATCCCCTATGAACTTCAATAACGGCCTCCATTCTCGGTCTGAAGCGCCATGTTCATATTGACAATCACTACCTCAATAGCGTGTGTGACCCTTTCAACTACGCTCCATACGTAGTAGTCCAAGAGATGTGGATTATTAGGAAGCCAGAATTCTTCGGACCAAAACATGTCAAAGTTCTCTGAGAGCCAATTCTGGACCAAATGCACCGTCCTGCTGGAAAACATATGGCCTTCCCCTCGCAATATTTTCTGTCTACGAATTCACTATATTGTTTCGAATTTTTAAATAGATCTCTTTGGTCACAGTCTCCCCTTTCTGGAAGAAATATGGTAACATGACATCACCCTCACTGGACACAACACTTAGTACGTGGACACTGGCCGAAAATTTCGTTCTAGCAACAACGGGGACATCTTCGGGGTCGTAAGCAAGCCAACGATCATTTCTCCGCTTAATTTTTGCATCAAGAGTGAAAGAATCCGATGCGTCCCGCCGCTTCCTGTTTCAAAGACCCGATAAGCAGATTGTAGCGAGCCACAAGTTTTATCCTGGCATCTTCAGAGAGCATCTGTCTTATCTTAATTCTGTAGGAATGGTAAGATCCTCTTCTACGCATTGTCAGCACGCTCACATCCACAATCGAAGCCAATTTTTGTAATGATTACCCTGGGTCCTCTGAAATCAGCGCTCGAGTCCTTTTAATGACTTCAGGGGTCCTCACGGTACATTCTTTCAAGTGGCGCACCCTCGCCGCCGCACTGGAACTTCCGTTGGACTGTTCTTAAACCTACTTGGCTACGACGTCATAATAGCTGATTTCGAGTATCCGAAAAATCGAATTATTTCTGTTGCTGACCGGCCAGCGCGAAGGCTTTCGATGATCCCGGCTTTTCGATTATACTCCGCACTTGTTTTCGATATGACGACAATTTTGATACTAACACTAATTACTTCAGTCAGTTCGCTAGTCAGACGCCAACAGCCACCTTTAGCGGAAGCATAATATGGCGGGAGATTTCAATTGAAATTTGTCCGGATTTGAGTAGCGCACCATTTATATATTCCATATATAAAATAAATAATTAATTAATAGCACGAAATCTTGTAAGTTTCCAAACTAATAACCTTAGTTTTTTAGTCTGACCCTAACTGTTTGTAACAGTGACATAAAATAAACAATTTAATGGCTAGTTAAAACAATTTTCTTGATACAAAATTGAGATTGCAAGATATAAAGTACCCGAAAATATAAAAAGGTTTACTAATCTTACAGTATTTTGGGCATACTAATGCAGAGCAGGACATTCATTATAATTTAAACAAAAACGCCATAGATGTAACAACAGTAAATTCTTATAATCTTTTCAGATACAGGGTGTTTTTCTTAAGTTAGGGCCTTATTTTTGCATGATTATAGTACCCACTAAGTACAGACGCACGAAATGTTGAAAAAACTCTTCTAAAAAAAGCTGCGGAGACTATTTGATTTGTTTCTTTGCAGTAATAAAGGAGCCAAAAATTTTAGAAGTCCCATTACTTATTGCTAACCCAAATAAATCCACAGCGCTTTACAATAAAAATTGCGTAAGCAATTTTCCACGACCTAGTTGAAAATGTTAAACATAAAGTTAGTTGATACACTTGACATTCCGCCATCTATATTATAACTGAGTAACTGTATACTAGGTGTTTGTATTTTTGTTACAGGTATCTGCATTTTATTAATTAATTTCTAAACGTCGCAGTTCTCGCTCTAGTCACCTTTTTTTTTATTGTGTTAGGAAAGGTTTAAGGTGTTTAACGGACTGGCGTACTGGAATTTACCATTCCACAAAGATTCCGCTCGTATGAATACTAATTTTCATAGTTTTTTTTGGGTGAAATTCATAGGCGTAATCGATTTTTTTCCAGTGGTTATAATTTTTGAGATATTAGGTAGTTTTTAAATAGAAATATTTTTTAATCTTTGTATTATACTGGCAATTCTGGCTTTGAGCACTCTAAGGCTATTGGAGGAATTGTTGATCAAACACGTGCCTAATATATGGAGCAATTATCGGCAGACTCTTTTCTCCCTTTTCGTCCTAATTAGAACTCTTTGGACAGCTATATTTCAGTGCATCTTAGTGTTGTTCCTAACCTGAATTAATTATATAAGTTTAAAAAAAAAACCTGTAATCACAAGGAGTTAATTTCTAAATTTATTAACATCTGTAATTAATATACGAACAGTATTGAGATGAGATGTTACATGATTCCGAGTAGTCCTAATAACAAAAAAACCGGCCAAGTGCAAGTCAGACTTGCGCAATTAGTGTTCCGTACAGTGATTGCTTTTAAAATAAAAAAAATTGTTACCATAAATGAGTTCTCAACAAAGCATGTTTCCGATCTTTGTTGAAAACTGACCCTTGATATTTTTGTTTCTTTTATATACCATATAAATTATCAAATGTAATGCACTTGTGAAAATTTTCGTTTAATCTACACCTGGTCGCGAATATTCAAGAATTTTGTCAAAATTTTTTGATCAGTACTTTTCGAGATAACACGTAGGTTGAAAAGTTTAGCTACTTAAAACACATTTTTTTTTTGCAAAATTCGACTTTATTCATCAATATAGTCTCCTTCAAGAGCGATACAATTAGTCCAACGCTTTTCTAACATTTCTATACCTTTCTTGTAGAAGGATTTGTCTTTGCCTTCAAAATAGGCCTCAGTTTCGGCGATAATTTCTTCATTGGAGCCAACCCTCTTTCCCGCGAGCATTTTTTTGAGGTCTGCCCTGGGGGCCAAATCTGGAGAAAACGGTGGATGAGGAAGAAATTCGAACTTCATTTCTTGCAATTTTGCCAACGTAACCATTGACTTGGTGGTGCATTATCTTGATGAAAGAGCAGTTTTCTCTTGTTCATTTGGGGACGTTTCTTAGCGATTTCTGCTTCAGACTTTATATAATATTCGTTATTGATGGTTTTTCCCTTCTCAACATAGTCGATGAAAATTATTCCACGCGCATCCCAAAATACAGAGGCCAAAACCTTCCCAGCCAACTGTTGTGTCTTTGGTCGCTTCGGGCGGCTTTCACCGGCTGCTGTCCACTCAGCTGACAGCTGATTTGATTCCGGTTCGTCCATTGTTACATATCGCATGACAAAATCCTTTTTATTGCGCTTAAACAGGTTCCACCAGCGCTCAGAATCATCAACACGTTTTTGTTTTTGGTCCACTGTGAGCAAACGCGGTGCCGATTTCGAACAGAGCTTTCTCATGTTCATGCAAAATATGACCAACACGTTCTTTTGATACCTTTAGGGTGTCAGCTATCTCACGCAATTTCACTTTACAGTCATCCAAAACAATTTTGTGGATTTTCCGGTGTAATCATCTCATTTGGTCGTCCAGAGCGTTCAGCATCTTTTGTGTTTGTACGATCGCGTTTAAATTCAGCATACCTGTAAATGATGAGTGATTTTCCAGGGGCAGAGTCCCCATAACATTTATCAAGTTATTGCTTTGCTTGAACGGTATTTTTTTCCATAAAAAAAATAGTGTTTAATCAACACACAAAATTCGATTTTTTCCATTGTCTTGAAAATATCGAAAGTAGCGTCACTGAAACCACTGTAACTTGTAAACTAATTGTCGAAATGTCATGAAATTTTGACACGTATCGTTTGAAGGTTGGTACTTCCTAAAAATCATATGGATTTTTTGAAAAGGGCGACATCTATGCGTCAAACCAAAAACTTTTCAGCCTACGTGTTAAGGGAGGAGATAGCGATTTTTGGCATTTTTTAAAAAATAATTCAACGAAAAGTATGCGCAAGTTGTACATCATAACATTTTTGAACTCGTGGTTTTACAAGCCTTCATTTGGGCACCCCACTCGATGATCTGATATTTTTTTTTTACTTCCGATTTCACTCCCCCTTACATCAAAATTTAATGTAATGCACTCGTGATAATTTGCGTTCAGTCTACACCCTCCCAGAATTTTCTCAAAATTTTTTGATTAGTACTTTTCGAGATAAAAGGCAGCGATTTTTCAGAATTTTTTAACAATAATAATATAAAGTAAAGTGTGTGCAAGTATAACATTATATATATTTTTGAACTCGTGTTTTTACAAGCTTTCATTTGAGACCCCACTCGATAACCTGGTAATTTTTGTTTTCACTTCCGATTTCACCCCCCAAAACTAACCCCTCAAGTCAAATTAACTTTCAAAACTACACGGCTCTGATGGGGCCATCAATTCCTATATTAGTGTCGAATTTCAACTTTCTACGAGGATGGATTGAAAAGTTCGCAGCCTAGTCAAGAAAACAAAATAAAATACGTAGAAAAATATTTTTATTTTTCGACGTAATCTTCACCTGGCTCTATGCACTTCTTCCACCTGCTTTCCAAAGCTTCCACACCTGTTTGAGAAAAAGATTCCTCAAGGTCTTCATAATACTGGTTAACTGCAGCTTTGACTTCTTCATAGATGAAAGTCCGAAGGTGTCAATCAGGAGAATAAGCCGGGTGGGGCAGCAATTCGCAAAACGACAATCACGAATTTGAGCTGGAGACTCAACAGACGTGTGAACGCGAGCGTTGTCCTGATGGAACAAACCTTTCTTTCTCAGTAATCCTGGGCGTTCCTCTTTAATTTCTTGATGTAAAAGACGCGAAAGGGTGCAATAATAAGTCGAGTTTACTGTTTCGCCTTTCGGAACGTAGTCCACCATGATGTTTTGTGTTCGTTCATACGAGATGCCTATAGTGTCTGCAATCTCCCTGATAGTTAATCTACGGTCTTTCAATATGAGATCACACGATCACACACTTTGCGATGTTTTCTTCAGTGATAGACGTCGTGGGCCGCCTGCAACCCATTTTTTCACAGTGGTATATGACGGAGCAGATTCCCCTAGTGTTGTTTTCATATCATCGTGGATGTCCTTTGGTGTTAATCTTTTTTTTTAAACAGGTACTTAATAGCCGCACGTTGTTTAATTTTTTCCATTTTTCCAAAAACGCTGCACTTGGTCTTACTAAACTCGTTCTAACCTAAAAACCACAAATTCTACAGCAAAAATTTTACACTGTGACAACCAAAGAAACTATGAACTTATTGAGGGTACTATAATAAAAATATAATTATTTTTTGGTGAGGCCGCGAACTTTTCAATTCATCCTCGTATGTCAGATAGTTTTGGGGAAAATCAGGTGTGACAAACGGACAGACAGATATCGAAGTGATCTTATAAGTATTCCGTACAGAACACTAAAAATACAGTCACAGTTTTCTCGTTCCGGATATGCTGAGAGGTTGTACTTCCCTTTCAAAATGGTCCTATTAATTTTGCTTTATTGAACAGACAATGAAATTATTCTTTTTTTTTTAAAGCCCATTTTCCACGGATCGAATTCAAAAAAAAAGTTGGTCTTTAATTAGTTTTCACTCTACAACTTAATAAATTGGCCAAGTGCAACTCGGACTTGATATCCCAAATGAATTTTCAAAAATCAATAGCTACAATTCGTATACAAACTTGTTTGTGACGGCTAACGAGACTTTCTACAACGTGAACTTCTATATCATTACGAGAGTTGCAAAACATATGGTCTATCAAGATTTTGTTTCTAGTAGAACTATTATCTTTTATCATGTGTACGAGGCTGGTTTGAAAAGTCCGTGCAAAGTCCGAGAGATGGCACAACCGGCGCGTATCGAGGTCATGTTTAGTTAGTAGCATCTCTTGAATGAACGCACACCAAGTTTCAGCCATATTGGTCTATTTCTTTGTGTTTGGCATTCGTGTGAATCAAGGAAGTCGAGTGATTTTCAAGAAATGGACGAAAAAGAATTTCGTGTGGTGATTAAACATTACTTTATGAAAGGCAAAACGCCTCAGGAGACTAAAGAGAAGCTTGATAAACTTATGGTGACTCTGCACCTTCGATTAGAACAGTTTATAAGTGGTTTCAAAATTTTCGGACTGGCCATATGGGCACAAGTGACGCTGAACGTTCTGGACGGCCTGTGGAGGTTACGACTCCAGAAATCATTGATCAAATCCATGATATGGTGATGGATGACAGAAGAGTTAAGGTGCGTGAGATTGCTAGTGCTGTGGGCATCTCGACTGAACGGGTACATAATATTTTGCATAAACATTTGGACATGAGAAAGCTATCCGCAAGATGGGTGCCGCGATTGCTCACGCTTGACCAAAAACGGAATCGTGTGAAGTGTTGCAAGGATGGTTTGCAGCTGTTCCAGAAGAATCCGAGGACTTTAAGCGTCGTTTCGTCACTGTGGATGAAACATGGATACATTACTATACTCCTGAGACCAAACAACAATCTAAACAATGGGTTACCAAGGGGAAATCTGCACCAAAAAAGGCGAAGACCGTTCCTTCGGCCGGAAAGGTTATGGCGACTGTCTTTTGGGATTCGCAAGGGATAATCCTCATCGACTATCTGGAAAAGGGTAAAACTATTACAGGTGAATATTATTCATCGTTATTGGACCGTTTGAAAACCGAGCTGCAAGAAAAACGCCCGCGATTGGCCCACAAGAAAGTCCTTTTCCATCACGACAATGCACCAGCACACACCTCAGCAGTTGTGGTCGCAAAATTAATGGAAATAGGATTCCAACTCGTTTCACATCCCCCCTATTCTCCAGACTTGGCTCCCTCGGACTACTATTTGTTCCCCAATTTGAAGAAATGGCTGGCGGACAAAGATTTGATTCAAACGAGGAGGTAATTGCAGACACTAATGGATATTTTGCAGACTTGGACAAATCCTATTATTCGGAAGGGATCAACAAACTAGAACATCGTTGGACGAAGTGTATAAGCCTAAAAGGAGACTATGTCGAAAAATAAAAAAGGTTTACCCCAAACACATAAGTAGTTTTTATTTTTGCACGGACTTTTCAAACCAGCCTCGTATAAGCCCATTGCTATTCAAATAGGTGGGTAGACTATTATTAACACATTCCGAAAAAAAATTTTATATATGCCAGATAAATTATTACAGGTGATAATTCTCATTCAATCTACACCTTATGGAGAATATTCCAGAATTTTTCGAAATTGGTTGATTAGTATTCTTAGAGACAGCGATTTTTGGCAATTTTTTTAAAAATAATATAAAGAAAGTTTGCGCGAGTTTTACATCATATATATTTTTGAACTCATGTTTTCCTAAGCTTTGACACCCCACTCGATGACCTTGAATTTTTTTTTCACTTCCGGTTTCACTCCCCAAAATTTATCTTTCAAAACTACACGGCTATGATTCGGCCATTAATTATTTGTGACAAATTTTAACTTTCTATGTCAAAATAGTTTCGGACAAAAAATCTGCTGTAACAGACAGAAACCGAAGTGATTCTATAAGTGTTTCGTTTTTTAATTTTGGTACAGAACACTAAAAATGGACAAAATTTCGTTTAAAACTAGGTGTAACAATTTTTGTATGTATCGTTTATGTTTGCGTTCACTATACAGATAATAATGAATGTCCTCTAACACTGCTTAATGCCCGCTCTCACACTTGTACATACACCGTTTTATATACTTTGCGCAGACATGGTTTGGAACATATTTAGTCAGTGTAAAAAGCTGCTTCTCTGTGGTTCAGGAAAGGGCACGGCTGGTGTTAGGCCTGTGGTAACAACGGAACCTCCACAATTAGGGCTGCCAGATGGAAAGGAAAAAGAGAGGTAGTTTAGAGGGTTAAATGTCTGAACGTCTACCTGTCTCTCTTTGTAGCTGGGATGCTAGTTTGGTCATTGGGTAATAATTTAATATTTTTGATGCTTGAAATGCTTGCATGACTTATTTAATAAGTAGAAGTAGAATTTATTAACTTATCAGTTTGTCGACTACTTTAGAATTTACACAGAATAATTAACAAAATTATATATATTAGGTGTACAAATTAATTAACTTGCGTTAACAACTCGATCAAGAAACATATTCTCCATTATTCTCGCACACATTTCGCCCGCTTTTCAGGTATGTGACGGACTCACTCTCTGAAAAAAAAAAGGTGGTTTCGAGTCGATGAATTGGGTTACGCTTTTTTTTTCCACGTCCTCCAATGAAGTAAAGCAGGAATCGACGAGATGACGTTGCAGCGACCGAAATTAATAGTAATGAGGCTGTCCGCAACAGATGCCGCGTGATGAAGAACTTCTCATCCCAAAGAAAGTAGAAAATTCAGCGTCGTTTTTGCGGTGCATGGCCTGGTGTTATCTAAAACAGGACTGTCCAAACCGCGGCCCGCGACTCCTATTTGTACGGCCCGCACTGCATTTAGCAACGAGTAATATTAAAGTTGACATTGACAGAATTGTAAAAGAGAAATTATTGAAAAAACAATGCCCGCCAGTCCATTTCGTAATTTGTATTGACCCATAAATGTCTCCGGCCTGGACAGTCCTGATCTGTTTTTTATTTTTGTGGGTCTAGCACACGTGCTACAGGGAAGTCCCTAAAGCGCTACAGGAGCATCATGTGTGCAGAAAAAGCGATCCACGTTGTTCTTGAATCGCTGTAAATTGTACTCGGTGGGAAACAGCCCTGGGGAAATTATTCCAAAAGGATGATGTTATCCATAAAAAAGACTGCTTGAAAAGCGTTGTACGAGGAGTAACAAGCTGAACCTCATACGAACGTGAAGTATCAGCGCGACGTGTACTTCTAACATGCACCGCTCTGGGAGGAATTAAGCCGGCTACATCCTTCGAAAACTTTCCATGAAAATACTTGTAGAACAGGCTCAAGTCGCCAACCGTTCTTTGATGTTCCAGCGAATCAAGGCCGCCGGTCAGTTCCGGGTCTCCAATCAGACGAACAGCTCTTCTCTGAACAGAATCCAACAAATGCAATGTGTTTGGGAGCAGAGCCCCAAACATGGGAGCAGTATTCCATAGTTGGTCGAATTTGAGCTTTGTAAAGAATTAACAGTTGTGGAGTGTAAAGCTTTCTGGTTCGAAATAATATTCCCAACTTTTGGGAAGCTCTCCTTGCTGTACCTACAACATGTTCATGCCAGGACATATTTGCTCTCAAATTAACGCCCAACAAATTGAGTGACGATGTTAGGGGAATGGAGTGCCCCGACATGACTATGTCGGGTTCAGCAACGTTAACTTTTTTAGAAAAAACTGCCGCCTGGGTTTTTGTAGCGTTAAATTCCACTTGGTTACTGTCACCCCAAGATAGAATTTCTTCCAGGTCTTTGTTAAGTTGAACGACCTCCTGCTGTCTGCGGATATTCGCTTGAGTAGCCGATGTCTGAGCGTTCAAAAGTGCATGAAGAGATAAGCGTACTGTCATCTGCAAAGCTGTAGATTGGATTCCCGGTCTTTTCCAGCAGATCGTTAATGTAAATGAGAAAGAGAGTAGGGGACAGTATGGAGCCTTGGGACACACCGGCGTTGATAGTGAAGGTGTTAGAAAGAAATCCGTCGACCGTCACTCGTAAAGAACGCTTTCTGAGGAAAAGTGAGAGCCACAAACAGAACTTTTCAGGCGTACCATAGGAGCGTAACTTAGCCAACAGTCCATCGTGCCAAACACGGTTGAATGCCTTGGATATGTCGAGAGCAACCGCTCGAGATTCTCCAAAGTGTTCAATTGCGTTGTTCCATACATGTGTTACATAAGTCAGAAGATCTGTTGATCTATGTTTACGAAAGCCATCTTGATCTGATCTTGAACATTACGATCCGAAAGATGAAAGTCACCGCTTCGAAGTCACGCTGGTATCGTATTCTGCGTTTTATGCGTCACAGTATCTTCTCCCAAAGTTGAACAAATCATTTTTGCCTCTTTAGGATTGATACTTCTACACATAAAAGTGACGGAAAATAATATCAGTTTGTAACTGAATTTTGAGATGTGAATTTTAAAGATACCGAATTAATTTGTACCACTATATAAAATTATTCTTTAGAAGACAACATTCCAGTGCATGGATATTTGTCTTTTAATGAGAGAAACATTGCTAATGAATTGAGTGATGGCAAAAGTTCGTGCCCGATTAGAAACCAACTTAAATACAACACATTTTCATGAAAAATAGTATTTACTCGGATTAATCAATAATGTACTCTCCAACATTTTCTATAACTGTCTTCAAAGAAAGTCGTAAGGTAGTTTTTGACTTCTTCCATAGAATCAAATTATTTTGCAGAGAACGAGACAGATGAAAATCTGAAGAGGCAAGGTCAGGGGAATACGGCAGGTGCTGAAGGATTTCCCATTTTAACTCCCTAAGTTTTTGCAGTGTCTGTTGAGCGACATATGGTCTAGCGTTGTCATGTTGAAAGATGATGCCTTTTCGATTGATCAAATTTGGACGTTTTGCTTGTATTTCAACATTGAGTTAGGTGAGTTGCTCACAGTAGTTCTTCACAGTTATTGTTTGACCACGTGAAAGAAGCTCGTAAAAAAATATTCCTCTGCAATCCCACCAGACACATACCAACACTTTCATTGGATACAATTCCGCCTTTGCCATAGATTCTTCTTTCACTTCCATGCTTCCAGCTTCTTTTTCTTATTGTTTTGTTATACACAACCCATTTTTCATCTCCAGTTATGGCTTGATCCAAGAAAGGTTCGTTTTGTTGAGAGAAATGGCTGTGGAAACACGTTTCAGTTTGTTCCGTTCTGTCAAAACGTGCGAACCATATATCGATTTTGAAGTGTATCCAAGTTGGTTTAAATGACGAAATGCAGTCGAATTGTCAACATTTAGTCTCTTAGCAATCTCTTCAGTGGTAATCCATGGATTATTATTCACTAAATCACGGATAAAGTCATTATCATTGCATTTATCGTTTAGCACCATTTCGAAATCGACCAAACCACTTTCTAACTGTCCTAAAAGAAAAATCTCGATCCAATTGAATATTTTTGTTGCAATTCCAATACCCACTTTTTTAAATTCATTTACTTTTCATTTTCCATTTTGAATATTAACTAGGCACACAATTAATTTAAATATAATTTTTTTACGACGCATTTAGATAACTATCAGTTAATAATATGATTATAAAAGAAACATCAGCACAGTCAAAAGTGCATGCTTCTGCCATCTATGAAAATCGGACACGAACTTCTGCAATCAGCCAATAAGATAAATATTCCCCGGCTTGTTTTTTTATAAAACCAATTTTAAAATTTCCTAAAATATGGTACCATTATAGTCTGGCGGTTTTAAGAGTACTTGGTCTCCTTTTTTGGTATGAAACTGTTACCAAGACTATGAATTTTCATAAAAAGTTACGTTAATGTATTCATCAATAAACTACTACTGATTAAAATAATCATTTAAAATGATTTTTTGTATGGGTACAACATACGCTGCTGCCAAATCCCTAAATTGTTATAGATTATATTAGGTAGAAAATAGTCTTATGTTAATAGGTTGATAAGAAGAATAACCGGCTAAACCTCGTCGGGACATGTTGTATTAACACGGCTTTAATAATTAGCATGTACCGATCTGAGAGGAAAGAGGAGTTTTTGAGGCGATAAATTTCTCCTGCTTACTATCATTCCAAAACGGGATTTATTCTTACTAGGTTTAAAAACCTGTTGGCTTATAAGGTAAAGGCTGGCCCAATTGTGCTAGCATAAGCAAACCTGTTTTCTTCCAACAAATAGTTAATATACAGAAGAAAGTAAACGACAGTGTGGGACCCTGGACTACACTGCACTTGATAGTGAAGAAGTGGCAAAGGTATCCGGCAATTGCTATTTACAAAGACTGATCTCTGATGAAACTCGAGAGTTACAAAACAAAACTTATCAGATACACCTTAAGAACGAAGCTTAGCATATTATTCAATTATGTTGGTCCAAAAAAGACCTGAAAGAAATTTTGTCTTCGGGTGATAGTAACCAAGTAGAATTTAACGCTACAAAAATACCTGCGGCAGTTTTTTCTAAAAAAGTTGCCGAACCCGACATAGTTATGGCGGGAGCAGCGATGCATAGGGGGTGAAAATTCGTGAAACGGAACACCTCCGACTCGACTATTCGGAAATCCAAAAACAATGATTTATTTTAATACTAAATATAGGTAGTGAACAAGCTCTGAAATATTTTTAGTTGATGTTGATTATTATAATTGTTATAAACAATACAAGTTTTAGGTAAATTATTTTTCAAAAATTCGTAACTAGGAATTTTTTATGAAAATTCTAATCGAGACAAAAATGGCCAGAAACATTATGAATTTCAAAAAAATATATTGCATAATGAAAATTTGTGTTTAATAATATAATATTAAATTAAAATTTAATAAGATTTTTAACCACTTATCGACAATAGGTTTTGATTCCGTAGATGCGGAAATGTTTTCTGGATTTGACCTTTAAATGGCGCTACTGAGCGTGGCGGCGCAGTGTAAAGCGGCATGGCGTAACGTAGTGTTATTAGACGTACATATAATTCAAGATCATCGCATGTTGATATAAATATTAAGTGTTAATAAACAGAGTAATTCTTTAATTAGAAAACGTTTAATTTGCATGGGAAAATATACTTTTTAGGAAACCTTCAACAAAAAAATCTATAGTAATTCAGAAATCTTGCTGTAATGTTAAATTAATGGGTTACATCATAACTAACAAATATCATCTTTCGAATAAATTTTACAACACAATGTATATTCATTAATTGTCACGTAACTGTGGAATTGACGTGTGTTTAGAATTGATTGTGCTCGCTTAAAACGAGTTTTCAGGAATTTAGCATAAGTTTCATATTGTAGTTTTGAACTATTCAAATTTTATATTCTTAAAAAACTTTCGAGCCAAAATATACAGATCTTCGGCATTGAGAATTTTCACACTATCAATTTGACGTAAACTTGTAAAATATGCTTGGCGTTTTACGGTACCACCTATACCGTCCCACGCACCTTTACCGTGTGAAGTAGCAAAAAAGCCACTCCGTTTCTACATAAAAATCCACAAGTGTAAAAAAAAATTATTTTATTTTTCTGATGGATCTGGTGCCCAATAAATTCAATTTTTCTAATTTTAAAGCATAAGTTAGATTTTAATATATGTTAGAAGCGGAGTGGCATTTTTTTGCTACTTCGCACGATAAAGGTGCGTCTGACGGTATACGAGGCTGGTTTGAAAAGTCCGTGCAAAAATAAAAACTACTTATGTGTTTGGGGTAAACCTTTTTTATTTTTCGCCATAGTCTCCTTTTAGGCCTATACACTTCGTCCAACGATGTTCTAGTTTGTTGATCCCTTCCGAATAATAGGATTTGTCCAAGTCTGCAAAATATCCATTAGTGTCTGCAATCACCTCCTCGTTTGAATAAAATCTTTGTCCCGCCAGCCATTTCTTCAAATTGGGGAACAAATAGTAGTCCGAGGGAGCCAAGTCTGGAGAATAGGGGGGATGTGAAACGAGTTGGAATCCTATTTCCATTAATTTTGCGACCACAACTGCTGAGGTGTGTGCTGGTGCGTGGTCGTGATGGAAAAGGACTTTCTTGTGGGCCAATCGCGGGTGTTTTTTCTTGCAGCTCGGTTTTCAAACGGTCCAATAACGATGAATAATATTCACCTGTAATAGTTTTACCCTTTTCCAGATAGTCGATGAGGATTATCCCTTGCGAATCCCAAAAGACAGTCGCCATAACCTTTCCGGCCGAAGGAACGGTCTTCGCCTTTTTTGGTGCAGATTGCCCCTTGGTAACCCATTGTTTAGATTGTTGTTTGGTCTCCGGAGTATAGTAATGTATCCATGTTTTATCCACAGTGACGAAACGACGCTTAAAGTCCTCCGGATTCTTCTGGAACAGCTGCAAACCATCCTTGCAACACTTCACACGATTCCGTTTTTGGTCAAGCTTGAGCAATCGCAGCACCCATCTTGCGGATAGCTTTCTCATGTCCAAATGTTTATGCAAAATATTATGTACCCGTTCAGTCGAGAAGCCCACAGCACTAGCAATCTCACGCACCTTAACTCTTCTGTCATCCATCACCATATCATGGATTTGATCAATGATTTCTGGAGTCGTAACCTCCACAGGCCGTCCAGAACGTTCAGCGTCACTTGTGCCCATATGGCCAGTCCGAAAATTTTGAAACCACTTATAAACTGTTCTAATCGAAGGTGCAGAGTCACCATAATGTTTATCAAGCTTCTCTTTAGTCTCCTGAGGCGTTTTGCCTTTCATAAAGTAATGTTTAATCACCACACGAAATTCTTTTTCGTCCATTTCTTGAAAATCACTCGACTTCCTTGATTCACACGAATTCCAAACACAAAGAAATAGACCAATATGGCTGAAACTTGGTGTGCGTTCATTCAAAAGATGCTACTAACTAAACATGACCTCGATACGCGCCGGTGGTGGCATCTCTCGGACTTTGCACGGACTTTTCAAACCAGCCTCGTAAGTGGTACCGTAAAACGCCAAGCATATTTTGAAAGTTTACGTCAAATTGATGGTGCGGAAATTCTCAATGCCGAAGATCGATTACATGCCAATTAATGAAAAAACATTGTGTTGTAAAATTTATTCGAACGATAATAGACTTGTTAGTTATTTTAACATTACGACAAGATTTCTTAATTACTAAAGATTTTTTTGTTGAAGGTTTTCTAAAAAGTGCATTTTCCCATGAAAATTAAACGATTTCTAATTAAAAATTACTGCTTCTTCTAAAAAGTCGGGTCGGAGGTGTTCCGTTTCACGAATTTTCACCCATAGCAAAAAATTGAGAATGTTATTGGTATTTCTAACTAGAAAGCTTTACACTGTACAACTTTTAATTCTGTACAAAGCTCAAATTCGACCAACGATGGAATACTGCTCCTGTGTTTGAGTATCCGGTATTTGTGGGATTCTGTTCAGAAGTTTGCCTGATTGGAGACCCAGAACTATCCAGTCATCTTAATTCCTTGGAACATCGAACAACGGTTGGCGACTTGAGTCTATTCTATAAGTACTTTCATGGAAAGTGTTCGATGGATTGTAACCAGCTTAATTTCTCTCAGAGCGGTGCATGCCACAAATACACGTCGCGCTTATACATAATACCCGTATAAGGTTCAGGTCATTCCTGGTACAACAGTTTTCCAGCAATGGAGGAGAGGAGAACCTCATCCCTTTCGAATGATTTGCCCAGGAATGGAGTTCCTACATATCGGCGGTTGCTAATTATATTAAATCCTCTCAGGTAGTTTACAAGATGTTTATTTAATAACCTCTTCAATTTACTTCTGATTACATAAAGCAAGGAAACTTGTTAGTTGTTTGGCATGGTCTTGTTATCTTTCTTAGTTATTGCCGGAACTCGAGCGCGCATTTCCAGTAGGAAACAGATATTCCTCAAAAAGAAATGATTCTAAGGATTAGACCGTTTTAAATTGTGGTGACTTTCCAACGCGATTTGTCTAGAATTGTACGAAGCAACTTGATTTTAATATTAGCAAAGAATCACAATTCTTACGTCTTTAGGGTACTTTTCTACGATAAGAGAGTATTTTTTTCTTAATTTATCTACTAGGCCAATTAAAATGGCGTTTTATAAAAAAAATTACTTGATTGTCAAACTATTATCGCTGTTCTGGTCATTTTAACGAGTACGAGTCCGTTACGTTTTGCAGTTTTTACGAATTATTTTCTTCCGAACAATGAGTGAAAGTAATTTGGGGCATCGCGCAGTAACACAGTTTCTCATTGAAGAGAGAAATGAGCCAAAAGTTATTCAAGAAACATGGTCTCAGGTGTACGGCAATGACGATCCATCTTACTTTTTTAAGTAAAAAATTTGGTCTTACCAAAAAAAGGTTCACAATTAATGGAGAGGTTTACGACAATTAAAATCCTGGAGCTGGCTACAACTGCAAGATCCACAAGGCTCGCACAGTTCATCATCATTACCAAAATCTGTGGACTCACCGAGTTTTAACATCCACCCTAAAAACCTAATTTAGCATCCTGCGACTTATTTTTGATCAAACATTTGAAAAAAGACCTCACGGGCCGAAAATTCTCCAAAGATGATGAGTTGCGTGGTTTTTTGCGGCGCAAATAAAATAATTATTTTTGGATAGAATGAAACAACTCGAGAGACGCTGGGCGATGTCTATTACTATAGATGGTAGCTATATAGAAAATATTTTTTTAGGCTCTACGAGTTTTCCTTCGTATCTAAGTAGTCAAAAATACACGTACGTTTGGTATTTTTGACTGCACCAAATTAGCTCACAAGTTGGTCTTTTCAAAAGGTGTTATGATAGTAACATACTTTACTATTACTTTTATCACCTACCCCTTTTTTTATTAATTATTTATTTACCCATTAAATTATTTTATAACAGCCTGTATATTTGTTGTTAAATATGCTATAACTTCGCATTGCGTGTTAATTAAGAAAGTGTAATAGTATAGCTTTAACTAACCCTAGTATTTGTAGTCAGAGTACAGCTTTGGGTTATTATATTTTAATAATTGGAAATGGTGTGAAACTATCTATTAAATCAGTGTTTTATGGTATTATTCTTTAAATAGACTATTATTCTAAAAATTAAAGTTACGTATTGTTTTCTTCTTAGATGATGAAGGGATAGCCGAATCAGGAATGTGACGACCAATTCAGTGTTAAGTAAGTGTGTGATGATTCTAAAACTTGTATTACACAGAACAGATTATTCGCCAGAATAGGATAAGACGAGCTTGAAATTTAAATTAAAATTATAAACATCCTCAGTTATCGTTCGTGTAATACCAGCTTTATAATTCTAAGTAAACTCAATTTAGTTTATAAATTGGTACAATATAGGTCTACAAGGTTCCAAATGTCATGATTAGAGGTTGTAGTTTTCTGAAGGATTTTCACGAGCAGAAATTTCGCAATTAATACGTTGGGATTTTGGAACTTTGACACAATGACATATCACATCATTACCCCAAACATTTTATTTTTGCACTCGATCAGTGTTTCGCTATATCCACGTTAGCATCATCAGGAGCAGTGATTGACTCAGTCAATTCTAACAAAGTGTAAGAGTTCAAAAATAAAGTGTTTGGTGTAGGGGTGTAACATTTCCTAGAAAAATTCATCACATCTCTAAACTTTGCCGTGATGGAGAAATTTTACGTACAGATTCGTTTTGACATATTAAAATACTTTAGAACCATCTACTGTTCCTTTGGCATTTGAGAAATAAAAATACTATTTTTGTAGACCTGTTATGTCGAACATAATGTAATGAATTACTACTCCACGCAAAAATTAAACTGATTTACTCATATTATACTCGGTAGCAAAAAACGTAGCTAATTTATAATCTTTATAGGATTATATTATATGTCATTTAGGAACACAATATATTTTTGACTTGTCTTTAATATGTACCAATCTCTGCAATTTTTATAGGTCTTGGACAGTTGTCAAAAAATATAATACGCTAAAAAGTCGGCCACATAAAAATATTTCCTCATTCTGTCTTTAAAGATTCTATCGGAGACATACTTTATTGAAAACGCAAATGCGTTTTCCCAAATTTTGACTTAAAGAACCCCGCACCAATCTTACGGGAATATCTCTTTCTGTCGATTTGGCTAATTTCTAAATATGTCGTAGTCCTCGTCGTTCTGAACAAATGTCTCCATGGACATAACATGATTCTATGAATGGGTTTCGCTAGGCCTTCCAATCACAGAATCAGCATATGTGTTGAATACTAATATTTCTCCGTAGTCAGCTCGCGTGCGTGAATTTGTATCCGCAGGACCGAGGGTATTCTTGTCAGTATTTGATAGAAATAATTAACTATGAGAGTTTGATACTGACGACATTTGCACTAGAAGATCTATGCTTCCTCTCCCCCCCTTCTTCGCCTTTTTTGACCCGCAGTGGACAGGCATATTTAATCATTTTTATCAAATACTGACATGAATACCCTAGGTCTTGCGGATGCAGGCCATTCAATCACTTATAAGTACGGAGAAATATTAATATTCAACACATGCTGATTCTTTGACTGGAGGGTCCGTAGCGCGAAATTCATTCATAGAATCATGTTATGTCCATGGATACATTTTTCAGAACAACAGGACTACAACATAACCAAAAATTAGCCAAATCCATAGAAAAATATATTCCCTTAGATTGGGGTTCTTTATCTTTAATTATGTGAAAATAAGCATATTTTTCTCAAAAGTGCCAAAACTGTTAAATAACTATAAGGGAAATATTTTTTCCATTGGCTCCTTTTTGGATAACTGTTTTTTTATTATTAGTTTGTTTATGCAAGGTAAAGTTGATAGATATCACTACATAGTATAAAAAATGCACAATTTTCTCAGTAACTTCTGAACGGATTTTATTCCGGCTTTTACTAATGGATAGAGTGTATCAAAAGGGAAGGTTTATGTATAATTTGTGAATATTTTGTGTAAATGAGCCGATCTATGACGATGAATGTCGATGAAGTCGGAAAAAAAAACAATGGTCGGAGTATCTTCGTGTGCGCTGCGTAAATAATTAGAGATACGTGAAAACAATGGTGTGGCGATTTTGTTTGCTTCAAATAGTTCTACAAAAAGTCCGTTGCGTCTACAAAGGTTAGTACAAAGGTTAACCCAAATTATCGAAGTAAAAGTATTAAAAATAGACCTGTTAAAATACTTCAACTAAAGAGAGTAATTTAGGTAGAAAACTATAAATCCTTATCAAATTAAATGCGTGCGTCCTTTGTTTTATGCATTTAACGAAGATAAAAAACTGTCATAAGTCATAACATTTGGATGAATAGTTTAGATTTTACATGGGTATTTCTGAACTCGCGCCGCCGCCGCTGCGATGTGCTCCCGGAACTCCACCGCACAAACTATTTTAAAAATAGGGGCTTCTATAATATTGCTGCGTAATTTAATTAACCAAAAATATGACACGCACTAAGTTACAAATAAATACCCTTAAAAATTATTTGATTGAATTCACATGGTTGTGGAGTTGGAGATACTGTTTTGATTCCGAGAATCCCAATGTAACCATCTAACGCACCGTTTCAATTTAAACGGCTTCAGTTTCCTATAAAACCGTGTTTCTTGATGACAATCAATAAAGTTCGGAGACAGACATTAAACGTGACTGGTTTAGACCTTAGCATTTAATGTTTTTCGCATGGCCAGTTATACGTGGCCCTGTAACATCTAAACATAATCTGTTCATTCAGGCACCATGAGTACTGTCTAAAAAACTGCTTTCTATTTTACCTATGATCTGAAATGATAGAGTGTACAGTGGTCAGCATAAAGTTTGTATTATAAGGAATAAAAATTCTCAAAAACTTTTTTGGGGCTATAGTTTCTACATGTCTAAAATTTTGGAATAGTTCAAGTTTAAAACATCAATGTAATTTTTTTCTAACAAAATAAATTAAGCAAAATGTAGAAATTTTTAGCATCATAAAAACGTTTAAAAAATAAATAAAAAAATTTACCTTATGTGGCGAGTTTTATAAAAGATACTATAAAAAGCGCCTATACAATTTGTCCCAATCTAGTGGTTCTAATGCTGCGATCAAACGACAACCTATACAAAGCTTCTTGAGGGAAAGGTCCCACTACCTGGTCACATTTGGATCCGTCTTCTAAAGAAGGAAAAAGTTTTGCCGGCCACACTCTTGTCAAACATATCGCAAAAGTAACGACAGAAATCAACAGTTTTTCTGTTCTTACAGCCTTCCTTGTATAAACAAAATCATAATATTGCAAGAATTTACAAATAAAAAGGCGACTGTTCAATTTTTAAAATCATTTTATTGTATTATAATTTGTATGGTATTTTACACTTCTAGGCCAACAGTTAATGTAATTTATAAACTATTTAAGTTGTAATTTTAATTTATTGGCACTGAAATTGAAAGGTATTTTTAGAAAATTGTTTTTTGGAACCAATATTAATGGTGTTGTCCGCAATTAATGCGGTTAAACATATCTTGAAAAGGTTTACGTTAATATTTTCCATGTATTTTTTCTTTTGTGTATATTTTTTAATTTCAATTGTATTTTATATATAAGAGGTAGTAAACTTGATAAAGTTGGAAAAGTGCCAATACTATTATACAATTTAAAAAATTAAATTTTTATAAATATTTTTATGTATATTATAGTTGAATCTCACTTTTAGATAGTGTTTTTAAGATATTTTAAAAGTATTGTTTTGTCTACTTATAACAAAGGATATGGAACTCTATCGTGGCGTCCATGTAGTACTATCGTCCTGTAGAAATTATAGTTTCTATAATAAAAACCCATATTATGACTTAAACATATACTGATAATGGATAATTTTGTCCCTCAGTAACAAACAAAATAACGCCGAGTTGAATTTTTGGTAAATAAAATACATACACGCCTCTTTAATAGTGTTTTTGCACTATTACATGCTCTGACATTTTTTAAACTAATAAATTCAATAAAGTAAGTTTCTTCTCGGACTTCCATTGTATTTATTTTATTTTACTCAAAACGTGTCGATCAGTATGTATGTCATATTTTTTTAGTACATATTAAATGCTAATATTATATCTATAATACTGTGTTAGGGTGCAGGGCATCGCTTCAGACATAATATCCATAAAAAGAGGCTTAAGACAAGAATGTGTGCTGTATCCCTTGCTGCACAAAAGGAGTTGGGGTAAACGGCAAGATACTTAATTATACAAATTAAATACGCCGACGATAACGTCGTACTAGCAGAAAGCGCTCAACGACTTTCAATATATAGTGGACCGAATTGTTAACACAGCGAAGAGCACGGGCTGTATATGAATGTCTCCAAGACTAAATTAATGATATTCTCCAAGATCGCCATTACCGCAAACCTGCTAATAAAATACAGTGGAACAAGTGTCAACACTTCGATACCTAGATACCATGATCAATGACCATTGTGACTTGAAAAAAGAAATATGATCAAGAATAGAACAAGCACGAAGAACATTCACAAACATGAGACAATTTTTTGCGAGATCAGATATTAATCTAGAACAGAAGGGTAAGCAAGATAAGGTTTTTCCCCGTACTACTTTATGAATGTGGGAGTTGGACACGCGACCCAGGCACCGAAAGAAAAATAGAAGCTTTCGTGTAACGTCGGATGATGCGTGTATCGTGGGTCGAAAGGATAATATTGAGATCCTTAGTCGTTTAAATAAAGAGAAAGAGCTACTAACAACTATCAGAGAAAAAAAAAAAAACACCTTACCTAGAGCACATAATAATCAAGGGTAAGATCGAAGGTAAAAGATCAATCGAAAGACGCCAAAACTCGTGACTTAAACGCGTAGGAAGAGTTTAATCAGACATCCATTAACATCTCTAGAGCAGCTGCTTCCAAATAACATTAGCCAGTTAGATCGCCGACCTCCATCGGGAGACGCGCTAAGAAGATAATACTGTGACGAAATTCCTGAGCATCCGTTCGACGAGACTTCGATTTATTTTGAAATCGAGAATTTGGTTTTTGAATTAAATTTCTAGAGTAACGGTCCTGTGTGTCTTTCAGTCTGTAAGTCCTTCATATTATTCGTTATGTCCATTTTCGTTGTTATTTTCTTCGTAATACTTTGTTTAGACTCTATACTTGAAGATTAACCTGCGTGTGTAGGTGATATATGGAAACACGCACTTTCTCTTCACCACTACCATTCCAGATGATTCCAAATTTTAAGTTTTACGGTTGTGGTCTTAATACTTTCGTTTCAAACTACTCCATGTGTACGTTAGCCACACAATATGAGAGGCATTACTATCATACGGGTCGTGTTATGTCATCGTTCGTTGCTAATTATTCTTCATGAGTAAAATTCAAGGCGCCACATAAGTCTTATTACCTAACCTGGCGTGAAAACTGGTTCACACTGGATAGCATGCGAACGAATCGGTCAAACGCATAGTATTATCATACTTCAGAAATTTAAAAAAATTCCTTGGCTTAATCAACGTCATTAAAAGTCCAATCTAGTGAAGTGCATAATTTTAGATAATAGACAATAAAGTAAATAACCTTATATTTATAAGAAACAGCTGAATATTTTCTAAATTTGTACTATAATAAAAATATAAGTGACAAAGAGCGGTACGTATCTAAAGCAGGTTTTACTACCAAACCACGTACGGCCATTCGGTTTTTTAGCAGTGTTGCACGGAAGCGCGGTAAGGTACATTTTTTTTTGCATAAGAACAGGGTTGCCATTCTGTGTTTTCTACTTGTTCTTACCGCTTTCATTGAAATTTCTGATGAATGACTGATTTTTGAAAGATATACTTTGTCTACTAGGAAAATGTTTTTAATAAGACGATTGAAGTCCGCCACAAGGAACTTTTTTGCATGTTGAGGAATTGCCTAAAACCTTTAGATCAACAAAACACACATATATAATAGATAACAAAATAAGGTTAAATGTTATTACAAGGTTTTCGGGTCATTTTAAGCACAGCTAATTTACAGAGCGTTTCTATTTTTCTCTTTCGTAGCTCCGGGCAACAATTAATTACCTGTGACTCATGGAATGTAATGTTTGATTGTTAATTTGTCCGTAACCTTGTTTGCAGTACAGTCGGTGAGTTAACGAAGAAGGGGTTGAACAGGAAGCAACGTGAAGACCTGTACGAGGGTTGCCCTACCACTTTTCCAAGCGCGCGGCTGGCTCTTTTTCTATCGTTTATTTTAGCAAGAAGCTAAAAGGCAAAAGGTCATCTTAACTTATAAGGAGAGCACGCCCGTTTCTCGCTGCTCATAAATAAGACCTATAAAATATTTAATTTAATTTGGCCCTACTTAGTTTCTCGTCTTTGTATTGACGTTAGGAAAAATTTTGATTAGTTGCGAAGGGAACAAAAGTATCCATTCATTCCCTCACCTCTAATTTTCTTAGGTGCAATAACATACATATATTACTCTTTGTTACCTGTTACTGTTTTGTATTTTTATTTTGAAAATTTACTTCATTTTAATGGTACCGTAAATAGATTTCTCTGTGATAAATATTAAGTAGGTTTGGTTGTTTATGGTAGATATGTTGTTTTTAACCCTTAACTACGGGTCTTATTGCAAAAATATTATTTTTTTTATTATGTAATTACTTTATTAAAACATTTTTTTTTCTTCAAATGTGCAGCTTATGATTTTATTCAATTTTTGTTATAAGACCATGTTGTAACTTTTAAAACATAACTAACACCTAACCTATAACCGTACTCAGCATCTGTACTTAATTATTTTTATATCCTTTAATAAATATTTTATTATTCCAATAAAGTCTTTTATTTAAAAATAAATTAACAAATAACTTACGTTTGTTTTCATATTCAATAAAGGGATTTAAACTTACGCTGAATTCAACCTTAAAATGTTCAAGCACTTAATTGGCTAAGTTCTTATTGGCCCTAACCATTTACAAAAAATTCGCAACTTAGGCTCGACTTTACAAGTGACGTTTCGCAATTAATTATAGGCTTAAATAGCAAAAGATGATCTTCTACTGGTTACTTCCCAAGTATAATCTTCGTTAATTTTTAGCCCAACTTGTTAGTTATAAAATTGATCCTTAACACTTATGCCTCTTGTATTTTACATAATTTATAAAATTATGTACACCAATCAATCTGACATCATTTTATTTCCCTAAATTGATTTCTTCTTTTTATTCTTTATTTTCTTCTTTTTCGTTGGAGTCTCTTCAAACGTATCGTCCACTTTACCGTTAGTTTCGTGTATCCTTTTTTCACCACTAAGGAAAAACAAAATTTTTAGTGTCTGATAAATTACTTGGTTAGATTAGGGTATGGTCAATGGAAAGCCCTTCAAAAGATAATGCACATGCGTTTACGTGGCTCTCGTCATCCCTAAAAAGCGCAAGATCTTAAAATATATTCAAAAGACACTGGGGAACTACAATAATAAGAAATTTCTGGAATGTTATAAATGTGAGAGGTGTTTAACGTCCATGAATAATACACTAATAAAGAGTGGCGTAGTCAGAGAATGGAACGGATACGAGATTGCGCGTGGATGAGTGCGCATCTTACTTTTGATAGGAGATCTAGTATACTGGAACTGATCGACAATTTTAACTATGTTTAAACGACAACGAATTAGAAACAAACTTCTCGCTTGTCCCAACAATTCCAGGTCCTTTTGGGCAGTCGCTAAGGCGGTTAGTCAAAATTTCACCAAATCCACCATACCACCACTCACACGGCCAGATAATTCCATTGCAACGACACCTGTTGATTAAGCGAACTTGTTGGTTGAACTCTTTGCTTCACATTCTACTGTCGATTTCCAAGGAAAAACACCACCTACTATTCTCAAATTGCAGTCAAGGATGCCCTATGTTGTCTTCAGACAGCGTATCATAAAGAGTACTTTAATGAAGCTAGACATCAAAAGGGTTTCTGACGCTGATGGAATACCTGCCATAATTCTCAAAAACTGTGCGAGAGAACTAACACCAGTTTTCTGTAGACTTTTCAACCCATCCTACAGAAAGGGAGTATTTCCTTCCTGCTGGAAATGTGCTATAGTTCAGCCGATACCTAAAAAAGGCAAGAAGACCTTGCCAAATAACTACCGACCAGTCGCACTGCTTTCAATAATATCGAAAGTCATGAAAAAGGTTATCAATCAGCATCTTCTAAAATATCAGTACGCTTATATCTTCATTCACTTTGAATGCTCGGACATCGGCTACTCAGGCGATTATCCGCAGACAGCAGGAGGTCGTTCAATTTAACAAAGACCTGGAAGAAATCTATCTTAGGGTGACAGTAACCAAGTGGAATCTAATGCTACAAAAACCCAGGCGGCAGTTTTTTTTCTAAAAAAAGTGAACGTTGCTGAACCCAACATAGTTATGTAGGGGCACTCCATTCCCCTAGCATCGTCACTCAATTTATTGGGCGTTAATTTTGGAGTAAATATGTCCTGGCATGAACATGTTGCAGGCATAGCAAGGAGAGCTTTTCAAAAATTGGGAATATTATTTTGAACCAGAAAGTTTTACACTCCATAACTGTTAATTCTTTACAAAGCTCAAATTCGACCAACTATGGAATACTGCTCCCATGTTTGGGGCTCCGCTCCCAAACATACACTGCATTTGTTGGATTCTATTCAGAGAAGAGCTGTTCGTCTGATTGGACATCCGGAACTGACCGGCGGCCTTGATTCGCTGGAACATTGAAGAACGGTTGGCGACTTGAGTCTGTTCTACAAGTATTTTCATGGAAAGTGTTCGAAGGATGTAGCCCGCTTAATTCCTCCCAGAGCGGTGTATGTTAGAAATACACGTCGTGCTAATACTTCACATCCGTATGAGGTTCAGCTTGTTACTCCGCGTACAACGCTTTTCAAGCAAGTAGTGTAACTATACGGCTACCACATTAATGGCCAATCACAGCCCAGCATTTGGGCGTGGCTCTGACGTCATAGAAATTTGGACCAATGAGAGCGTTGTATGAAGTGGCAACATTGTGTGTGTGTTAGGTGTGGCAACACTGTGTGACCGTTGACAGATGTGAAGTTTGCGCGCGCGCGCATCTGTCAAGGGGCTGTGCGATGTTGCCATGTGTAATGGTTCCAGGGAGGGCTGCAGGAGGGGGTTCCAGGAGGCCGGCCGGGGGGCCCGCTTACAGTATCCTGCTGTGGGAACTGGTACCCCATTTGGGTGCATGGGAGAGGGGCTCAGGGAGCCCTATCGGTGTCCTACATGTGGGAATTGGTACCCCATTTGGTTGTGTTTGTTGTTACATGTGCAGGTGTATGGGGCTCAGGGGGCCCACGGAGCCACCAGTCATATGCACCAGCGTATATGACAAGAACAACATGGAGCCCTACCTGTAGGAACTGGTACCCCATTTGGGTGCATGGGAGAGGGGCTCAGGGAGCCCTATCGGTGTCCTACATGTAGGAATTGGTACCCCATTTGATTGTGTTTTGTTGTTACATGCGCAGGTGTATGGGGCTCAGGGGGCCCACGGAGCCACCAGTCACATGCACCAGCGCATATGACAAAAACAACATGGAGCCCTACCTGTAGGAACTGGTACCCCATTTGGGTGCATGGGAGAGGGGCTCAGGGAGCCCTATCGGTGTCCTACATGTAGGAATTGGTACCCCATTTGATTGTGTTTGTTGTTACATGCGCAGGTGTATGGGGCTCAGGGGGCCCACGGAGCCACCAGTCACATGCACCAGCGCATATGACAAAAACAATATGGATCCCTACCTGTAGGAACTGGTACCCCATTTGGGTGCATGGGAGAGGGGCTCAGGGAGCCCTATCGGTGTCCTACATGTGGGAATTGGTACCCCATTTGGTTGTGTTTGTTGTTACATGCGCAGGTGTATGGGGCTCAGGGGGCCCACGGAGCCACCAGTCACATGCACCAGCGCATATGACAAGAACAATATGGAGCCCTACCTGTAGGACCTGGAGCCCCATTTTTGTGATTAGTTGGTTAAATTGCAGTCATAATGGTGAACGTAAAATAAAAAATTTCAGTATATAGGTTAGATTTGCAGCATGTGTAAACCTAACCTATATACTGAAATATTAATTTTACGTCATGTTCAAATAATTTAAGTGAAGGAAAGTAAAAGACGCATACACAAATTTTCAAAAAATACATATATTTATTTTAAAAATAAAATAATGTTGTTACAAACTTATTTAAATGAAAGAGCGAGTAAAAATTTTATATGAATTTAAAGTAGATAATCATCATCAGAGTCGCTCTCGTAGGGATCTTTAAAACGTCTCTTCACTTCATAGGGATGGTTAGCATGTAGTTTCTCGAGACAGTGATCCTGTTCATATACTTCAAATAAGACTTCAGAAAAACAACTCTGACACCAAAACTCCATGTTGTGATAATAAAGTATAGGTAACTGTAGTTTATCGCATATAGCATGATAATGATCGTTTATAATATTAAAGTTTTTAGTACATTGTTTAAAATTATTATAACATTTCTTACATATCCTAATATTAAAGTCCTTAACTAAATATACATTAACCCATATACAATATGTCATTACATCGAAGTGATCTAACCAATCTGTAGTTGTAAGTACTGCATTTCTGGAAGCCATAGTAAAAGTCTTACTTAGTGATGGTAAATTTTCAATGTTTAGTACTGTTCTGTAATATGGATACGAAGAAGTTAGGTTATAGTTATTCTGAGCTGGGAATAATGCGCTAACAATTGCCCAAAAGAAACAGGCATGATCATTGTTCTTAATATTGATACAGACCTTTTTTCGTTCTATTTCGTTAGGTAGTTTAATGTAAGATCATCCGTCCCCATTTTAAATTTATTAATATTAATTTCAAGATAAATTATTTGCTGTAAAGCGAAAACGCTCTGACGTTCTTGAAATTCAGACAATTTATTAAGAACTTTATCATAAACATGCTCAAAGAACCATTGCTCTAAATCCGTACCCAAATCGATTCCTTGTATTAAAATATTTTAAATCAATAATATCAGATTCGGTACCTTTTTTAATAAACTCCCCACAAAAAGTCGTATTAACTTTTATAGTTGGAAAAATCCTCAAGATAGCTGTTATTTTCTTTCGAAATAAAATAAATGCATTGTTTAAAAATAAATTTATATCTTTGTGAACTAAATTAACGATAACTCCGGACTTAACATGACCCTTGAAACAAGATATAATATTATTCCACACTACCCTATTTTTGATATCGGAATTTCTGTTAGTACACAAAGTATGCCTAATTAATGTTTTTAATTTTAAATGTTGAATTGTAGTTTGCAGTCTGTGACGCAAATCTAAAGAAATATGTTCACGGTGAATAGCTCTGTGACAAGAAATTAACCTCCTTTGTATCCGATTACACCAAACGGCAACATCCCGACCCGAAAAATTATCAAATAATACTTTTTTAAGATTTGAAATGAAGTAATGAGAATATTAGCTTTCGTTATGGCTTCCATAATAACAGTAATTTACAAAATATAGGGTTAGACTCACCTCTTAATATTACTGCGATAGTTCAATCTTGAACGGCGTGATTGGATTCCGTTTTCCAACGTCCTTTGTACCCAGGAAAACTACGGAGTATTTACCGCAAACAAATTCGACTAGGTTTGGTCTAATGATATCAGTAACTCGTTTTGGTAAAAATACAACTTTTTCTCCCAAGTCCCAACAAGATGGACTTGCCAAAACGGGTGTCGGTCTCCTTCGCACTGAGGATTGGATGGGGTTGGTTAATTGGAAGGTCCTTTAGACTCACCACCGGCTTCTGCTCTGCAACACAGACGGAATTGATTATTGATAGATCCATCTAAAAATATAATAAGAACTAATCAGTCAATGTCATTTTTTTTCTCTCTATTTTTAATTTTTGTTTTATTTTTTTTATGGGTCTAGCACACGTGCTGCAGGGAAGTCCCTAAAGCGCTCCAGGAGCGGCACGAGTGCGGAAAAAGCGATTCACGTTGTTCTTGAATCGCTGTAAATTGTACTCGGTGGGAAACACAGCGCTGGGCAAATTATTCCAAAGGGATGACGTTCTCCATATAAAAGATTGCTTGAAAAGCGTTGTATGCGGAGTAACAAGCTGAACCTCATACGGATGCGAAGCACCAGCGCGACGTGTATTTCTAACATGCACCGCTTTGGGGGGAATTAAGCGGGCTACATCCTTCGAATACTTTCCATGAAAATACTTGTAGAACAGACTCAAGTCGCCAACCGTTCTTCGATGTTCCAGCGAATCAAGGCCGCCGGTCAATTCCGGGCCCCCCCCAATCAGACGGACCGCTCTTCTCTGAACAGAATCCAACAAATGCAGTGTATGTTTGGGAGCGGAGCCCCAAACGTGGGAGCAGTATTCCATAGTTGGTCGAATTTGGGGGCTTTGTAAAGAATTAACAGTTGCTGTGGGGTGTAAAGCTTTCTGGTTCTAAATAATATTCCCAACTTTTGAGAAGCTCTCCTTGCTATGCCTGCAACATGTTCATGCCAAGACATATTTGCCCCCAAACTAACGCCCAACAAATTGAGCGACGATGCTGGGGAAATGGAGTGCCCCCGACATAACTATGTCGGGTTTAGCAACGTTAACTTTTTTAGAAAAAACTGCCGCTTGGGTTTTTGTAGCGTTAAATTCCACTTGGTTACTGTCACCCCAAGATAGAATTTCTTCCAGGTCTTTGTTAAGTTAAACGACCTCCTGCTGTCTGCGGATATTCGCCTGGGCAGCCGATGTCCGAGCGTTCAAATAAAAAAACTATGCAAGCAGAAATGATTAATGATAGATCCAATCTAAAATATATTAATAACAAAAATAAATAATCAGACATTGACATTTCTCTCTTTACTTTATATGCCTAATTAATGTTTTTAACGATTTTAAATGCTGAATTGTAGTTTGCAGTCTGCGACACAAATCTAAAGAAATATGTTCACGGTGAATAGCTCTGTGACAAGAAATTAATCTCCTTTGTATCCGATTACACCAAACGGTAACATCCCGATCCGAAAAATTATCAAATAATACTTTTTTAAGATTTTGAAATGAAGTAATGAGAATATTAGCTTTCGTTATGGCTTCCATAAGTAATTTACAAAATATAGGGTTAGACTCACCTCTTAATATTACTGCGATAGTTCAATCTTGAACAGCGTGATTGGATTCCGTTTTCCAACGTCCTTTGTACCCAGGAAAACTACGGAGTATTTACCGCAAACAAATTCGACTAGGTTTGGTCTAATGATGTCAGTAACTCGTTTTGGTAAAAACACAACTTTTTCTCCCAAATCCAACAAGATGGACTTGCCAAAACGGGTGTAGGTCTCCTTCGCACTGAGGATTGGATGGGGTTGGTTAATTGGAAGGTCCTTTAGACTCACCACCGGCTTCTGCTCTGCAACACAGACGGAATTGATTATTGATAGATCCATCTAAAAATATAATAAGAACTAATCAGTCAATGTAATTTTTTTCTCTCTATTTTTAAAATAAAAAACTATGCAAGCAGAAATGATTAATGATAGATCCAATCTAAAATATATTAATAACAAAAATAAATAATCAGACATTGACATTTCTCTCTTTACTTTAAATAAAACTGTTACTTACATTTACGAATTTTCACTAGGCCACACACGCAAAAGAACGTCACGGCTCACGCAGCCTTAAAATACAGTGCGAGAGTAATTAAATAATATCACTTCAAGTGTAATGTGTATAAATATAGTTATGTTTACGTCACATAAACCATAAAACACACTGTACGTAGTGGTCTTGCGGGAATGCATAATGTAATCGTATGCAAATAGTTGACCTCACGTTCAGGAAATGTATTTGCTGATAATGCTTATTTTGAATCATAATATAGTCTATTAGTTTAAACATGTTTAAAAAATAAAAATACATATATAATTTTTATTAATTGCAATATTCAAAATTACGCATTCTAGCGTTAGCTAGAATGCAGCAGTAGATGAGAAATTTAAGTTTAATGTTATATGGTTGCTTGTATCCTTCTGGCTGACTGCTGTTGCTGTGTGAATCGGTTATATATTAAAAAGGGTATATTAGCACAAGCCTTAATCTATAAGGATCATTTTAAATGTTATTATCGCAGAGTAAACGTCGTAAACGCGGAAAAGGGTTTGTAAATGCCCTAATTAATAAATTACCTTTTGAACTACATTGCCAAAGTATAATTATTGCGGTCCC
Organism: Pachyrhynchus sulphureomaculatus; assembly: GCA_019049505.1. Taxonomy (NCBI): domain Eukaryota; kingdom Metazoa; phylum Arthropoda; class Insecta; order Coleoptera; family Curculionidae; genus Pachyrhynchus; species Pachyrhynchus sulphureomaculatus. The sequence goes on along the minus strand of CM032449.1, from coordinate 37,868,655 downwards.
GGAACAAAGTTACAAGAAAGGCTTAAACGTGGTGACCCTGGAATAAACCCTCTGGACGCTGCGTGCAAGGAACACGATATAGCCTATTC